>ML793132.1:52726-128969 GCA_009831015.1 Picea engelmannii
CGAAGGCCAGGACTCTAGTGTTCGCTTCAGCGTTGACTTGATATTAGTTTGCCTTTGACTATAGTTATTTTTCTCCTTTCCAAAATACTACATAGGAGAAATTAAATATTTTTTTATTTATAATATTTAAATTATTTTTTATCCAACATGCAATTGGCTATCAACTTCGAACTCTTATTGCAAGAATAAGTTCTGAGGCAATGTATTTTTTCAATCTTTTATTAACCTAAGTTTTGAGAGTATATTATAACTTGACTAAAACTATGACATGATGCATTTTTTTTTAACTTAGATAATCTTAATGCAATTGGCTATCAACTTCTAACTCATTATATCAACTTCGAACTCATTATATCAAGTGTAAAACCCAAGTGCCACCTATGGTAGGTCCATAAATATAGTGACAATAGACTTTGTTACTCATCACCTTCCATAAATGTACAATATCTGTGTCATTCACGGCCTCACCACCTTCCATAGATGTGTAATCTGCTAATGTCCTTGGGGAGTTCCACCTATGTCTAGGATTTAATCTAATCTCAAAAATCACAAATGATCATTCTACAACCACCGCCCACCATCTCTCCACTCCACTACCTTGATAGCACCTCATCTTAATATGGTCTCAACAATCAAATTTTGGGCCTCAACAAATCAAGAAGCTTCCTTCAATGCTTGAGACCTCCTCCCACTATAGGCCTCCTTCTCCTGCTCCATACTGCATTACCAAAATATTCATTACTAAACTCTACGAAACTCTCTTGCTCCAAAATCTAGACTGCATTTTTGTTAGATGGAGAGGCCTCCTTCTCCTTCTCTTGACTGCATTACGAAATTCTCCTACTCCAGACTGCATTTGTTAAGAAATGGCAAGTTCTTTGTTATACTATTTAGACAATTAAAAAAGAACAACAAAGTAAATCGAAACCCAATTCTATGGAGAGCTTGTATCCTACAGTAATTGATACCAATCCGGATCATGACTCTATTTTCTCAGAGCCCATAAAGCAAATCTCTCTGTACCCAAATATTCATTTTGAACAGTACCACCCAACTGTATCTTTATATCCCACTGTGCATATGAGTGATCTAGTAGAGAACCCAATTGTTTACTCATCAGAAACCCAAGGAAAAGTCACGCGGGGCAACAGGCATGAAGGGTACAGACTGTATCCTGGAATCTCAAATGAAATAAACATGGAAGAGTGTAATGTTGAACCTCATTCAGCAAGTGCCCCCCATGAGGCCACATAGGAGATTCTGATCAGAATCCTAGGAGCTATAGTTCATTTGATAGATAAACAAGACAGTATAGAGTTGGCCAGTGGTGATTTCATTCTTGTGAGATTGGTTCAAGGAGGCAATGTTGTTGTAGTATTTTCCAGGGTTGGGGACGATATTCAGTGGCCATTAGCCAAGGATGAAGCGACTGTTAAGCTTGATGCTTGCCATTATTTCTTTTCTCTTAGTGTACCCAATGAAGCATTTGAGGGGGATTCCAATGATGAGGATAACTCGAACTTATCAACATCATCTGATTTTGCAAAGAACATACTCAACTACGGCGTGACTTTTGCAGCCCGTGGTCAGGTTGTTGCTCTGCAAGAGCTGGATAAGCATCTAGAGAAGTATAATTATTTTTCACATAAGAAGGTTTCACATATCTCTAGTGGGTCTCCTCCTGGATCAAGTGTGTTGGACGACAATCTGGCTCGAGAGACTACTTTGACTAAGCTTAGTTATGATGAGAAAAAATAGTTGATTGAAGAGAGATCTATTGCTTATTGGACAACATTGGCACCCAATGTTGAGGATTACAGCAGCAGTGTTGCGCGTGCCATCATCGTAGGCTCAGGGTAGTTGATCAAGGGGATTTTGTGGTGTGGGGATGTTACTGTTGAGTGTTGTGTGTTCCATTGCCGCAGGCTTAGGGCAGTTAATCAAGGGGATTTTGTGGTGTGAGGATGTTACTGTTGAGCAGTTGAGATGGGGGAATGATTTCTTAAAAAAAAGGCTTCAACCCAATGAGAATCCTAGTGAGATTTCTCCTGAAGCAATGAGAAGGATGAAAAGGTAGAGTTCAATTTTTTAGATAAGGTCTTTGTTTTTAATTAGTTATATTTCATTTTGACATTCTCAAGTCTACACTTCAAGGTAGAGCTAATCTGATGGTAAGCTCTATGTTATACTACTTAGACAATTGAAAAAATATTTGTTTAAAAAAGTATATAAAAATTTTGATTATCAGAACCATCATGATTTTGCTGGCAGGGAAGAATATCCTGATAGGTTATGAGAATCGTAATGCTTTGGTAGGCAGTGATCCCTCTGCCTATGAGAATCGTAATGCTTTGGCAGACAGCGATTCCTCTGTCGAACGAAATTATTCTTTGCAATTTTTGCAAAGCATTCAAGTGGTTGGTGGAACTGAAATTACTCCAACTTGCATCTATAGTATATATATTTTAAATTTGAAAAAAGGAGTGCATCTATTTACTAAACACGGGGAGATACAGAAATATATGTTTATACCTTTCATGCCTGCAAGAAAATCCTCGGCAGAAATGTATGCTTTCTTCAAATATTTTCCTGAGAGTTGTTCCCACTTCAGATACCTTGTTGAAAAGTGGAGATTCACAAAAGTGTTTGCCTATTCTCTTCACCAAAATACTCCAGCATGAGCGCAACTAGCAGATTCCCATGTTGACCAGATTCCCATGTTGAGCAACAGCCTGACCACGGGCTGCAAAAGTCACACCGTAGTTGAGTATGTTCTCTTGCAGAGAAGCAATCTGACCTTCCTCTGAAGCTTCCAGAGCTTGCCATCTATAGTGAATAAATTGTCTCCAAATATGTTGAAGAAGACAAAATTGAAATAACAGCCCTTGGGGAAACTGGAGAAATTAGTTTTCAGAATGTACTCTACATTTTCCAGACTACATGTCATGACTTCGAACAGAGATTTACTTCCCCATGGGCCTTTCATCGAACAGAGATTTGCTTTGCCTTGGGCCTTTCATCTAGATTGTCGATGTTGCAATTAGGGCCTTTCATTGCAACGTAGTCACCGTGCAACCAACGAAGGCCCCATCCAGCCAGCTGGCTATGGCAGCTTCATCCATGCATCGACTTTAATACAAATATTCCTCATAAAGTGAGGATAATACATTTACATGTCGTGTAGCTCTTACTAATACTTTTACCTGTCGTGTGTTTCTACAAGCTACGACGTGTTTGCACATTTGTCTAAAAAAGTGAATTTTCCCAATCAGTTTCTTGGACCTAATTCGTCTGACCCCAGAAGAATGAAATCTTATTTTTAATAAATAATGGAAAATGAAGCGGTTTTGGAACTTGAGCAAACCCCACTTCCCAGGGCCAAACCAGAGGCTCTCTCTATTTCAAGTGGGAAATGCATATATAAATCTTGGTGAAAGCTTTAATTACTCTTCTTAGCCAATGTTGTTGCTTCTAGTGAGGTGCGGACTCACCGCACTCTAATAGTAGTGTGAGGTGTGGAAATGTGTGAGATTTCCGCAGTCCAAGTGCATAGTGAGGTGTGGACTCTCCGCACTCTAATAGTAGTGTGAGGTGCGGAAACATGTGGGTTCTTGAGAGAGAGCCACCCCAAATCATGAGTTTTCATGAAGCGTAAGTTTTCATTTTTTACTGCATAGTATTTTTGTTGAATGAGCTTTGAGCGCAAGGTTAAAGCGTGAGGTTATATTGGTGCCATGATTTAAATTGGTGAGTTAAATTTTTTTCACTTTATAAACTGTGAAGGAGTTATTACAGGATGGCCTATGATTTAAAGTGGATGTGAAGTATAAAAATTTTATTAAGTGAATATTTTGCAAGGAATAAACTTTGTAAAGTGGATATTTTTTATAAACTTTATAAAGTGGACATTAAAGTTTATTAAGGTGGATATCATTTGTAAAAAAAAATTGTGTGGACATTTGTTTATAAAAACAAAAGTTTGGGCATTGAGAAATCCAGCACAGGCACCTAGAGAGGAAGAGTGTGCTGAGGTTATTTGTGTATTCTTGGTGATTCACCGCCTTCAGGATTGAAGTGTGTTTGGTGATACAAGTATCTATTAGGAGAGATGGTGAATCCTCTGGCGGAGACCTACCTCAACGAATCCAACAAGTTAGATGGCTCGAATTTCATTAACTAGAAATTCAAGATGCAGACACTCATGGAAGGCTATGGTGTCTGGACCATTGCGAAGGGAACTGAAGCGAAACCTGATGCAGTTGCCGATGCGACAGAAGCACAGATCCAAGACAGGGATAAGCACGAAAATAAGGCAAAGGTATTGTTGTGCATGTCTATTAAAGATAGCATAATTCCACATATTAGAGAAGCTAACACTTCTGTTGAAACCTGGATAGCGCTTAAAGCATTGTATGAAACTAGCAACACAAATCACATTTTTTTTTCTGAAAACTAAATTGTTAGGCATTAAGATGGATGGAAATGAATCTGTTAGTTCATTTTTAAGTCGCATTAAAGAGGTGAAAGACAAGCTAGGAAATATAGGGGAAACAGTTTCCAACACTGATCTGAGCACTATTACCTTAAATGGTATGCTAGAAGATTATCAGATGTTCATAACAGGTCTCGCAGCAAGGGAGAAACCTCCTACTTTTGAAGAACTGACAGGTATTTTGTTGCAAGAGGAAGAGAGGCACAGGAATCTGAAGCCTCGAAATAAAGATTTGGCACTGTGGTCAAATAAGAGATCTGCAAGAGGGGGATCAGGAGAAAGAGGCAGAGGAGGTAGTTCATGGTAGAGAGGCATTTCGTCGCAGAGAAGACAATCTCCAAGGCCGAATCAAGGTATGCAATCTAACAGGAATGAGTCAAAGAGTTGTTTTTATTATGGTCGACCTGGACATATTGTTAAAGACTGTCATAAGAAGAAGAGTGATGAGGCTAGGAATAAACCTAGAACACATCCAGGTCATTATGCAGAAAAATATTCAAATCATGATCTCAAATTGTTTATTGCTAGTGATGATATTGATGAACCCCCGAATATCGATTCACGGGATCTTAGGTTGTTTGTGTCTAACGTTGCTTTATCTGTTGAAACGGATGATATTGATGCCTGGTTTGTGGATTCTGGAGCATCAGTACATATAACTTGTAATAAGAACTGGTATGCTAATTTTAAAGAAACGCATAATGGTGCCAGCATATATCTTGGAGATGACCGCGCTCATCAGATCAAGGGATACGGAGACATTCTTGTGACATTACCAAATGGTACTATTCGTCACATTCGGAATGTTTTTTATGTACCAGGGATAAAGAAAAATTTGATCTTTGTTTCCACCATCACAGATCAGAACTTGAAGGTTGAATTCTTCAAGAATTATTGCATAGTGAAGGATCTGCTGGACCAATTCAAAATTGTTGCAACGAGAGTCATAGCATGAGGCCTATACAAACTTGATGTTACCAGCAAAGCACATCACGCACTGACTTCTGCAACTATGCCAATAGAGATTCTTTGGCATCAAAGGTATGGCCACATCAATCATCCTGATTTATTGTTATTACATAAAAATAATATGGTTGAAGGACTTCCCATGTTAAAGAATGAGAATGTTGCTTGTGATGGATGTGCATTAGGAAAGATGCACAGAGATGAATTCCCCTCTAATCCTGATAGGAAAAAGAGAGATGTGTTAGATCTTGTGCATACTAATGTTTGTGGGCCTATGCAGACTAGGTCTTGTGCATACTTTCTGTTATTTATTGATGATTGCACGAGATACACATGGGTTTATTTCCTTAGAATAAAAAGTGATGTTTTCAAGTACTTTAAGGAATTCAGAACCATGGTGGAAAAGAAGACAAGAAAATCCATCAAAATCCTCCGTTCAAATCAAGGGGGAGAGTATAAATTAGGGGACTTCATCAAATATTGCAAAGATCATGGAATAGTACAGCAGTTTACAGTACCTCACACTCCACAGCAGAACGGAGTCGCTGAAAGGAAAAACAGAACTCTGATAGAGTGTGCACGTAGTATGATGAAAGGTAATAATATCTCGAATGCATTTTGGGTTGAAGCCATAAATACTGCAGTTTATTTAAAGAATAGAAGTCCAACAAGGTGTCTTGATAATGTTACTCATTTCGAAGCCTTGTATGGTTCCAAACCTACAGTTCATAATTTGAAAGTATCTGGGTGTAAGGCTTTTGCTCATATTCCAAAGGAGAATAGGAAGAAATTGGATGCTAAAGCCATTAAATGTATTTTCATACGATATTGTTATGAATTCAAAGCATACAAATTGTTTGATCCTTCTACTCACAAAGTATGTGCAAGTAGAGATGTACTTGTCCATGAGCAGGAAGAAGGAAATCATGACAAAAACAGTCATGAGGAATGGCATAGACTTCTTGATGAAGGAGTTAAATAAGAGAAGCATTAGCCATCACAGTTGCATCCACCATAGCAACATCCACAACCATAGCGACAACAGTAGCAGCAGCAAGAAGGACTCAGTGATATGGACACTTCAAGCAATCACAGTTCACCTAGAGGCGAAGACAGATCTTCACAAAGTGGGGAGGAAGATAATCAATTGAGAAGATCTTCACGACAGGTTCAACTCCCTGAGAGGTATAGAGACTATGCCCTAATGAGTAGCATTTCAAATTTCATAGAACCCATGAGTTTTAATTAAGCAAATGAACATGATGAATGGAGAAATGCAATGGAGGAAGAATATGAATCTATAATGAAAAATGATACTTGGGAATTGACTGAATTGCCTAAACATAATAAGCCCATTGGATTCAAATGGATATACAAACCCAAGTTTAAATCAGATGGTAGTATAGAAAAATATAAGGCTAGAGTGGTTGCAAAGGGGTATTCACAAACAGAAGGTATTAATTATGCTGAAACATTTTCACCAGTAGCTAAATTGAATACTATCAGATTGTTAATTGCTTTAGCTACAAAGTACCATTGGAAGCTACACCAACTAGATGTTAAATCTACATTTTTGAATGGTGAGTTAAAGGAGGAGGTTTACCTTACTCAACCTGAAGGGTTTGTGGAACATGGGCAAGAACACTTAGTGTGTAAGTTAAACAAAGCATTGTATGGACTAAAACAGGCACCTAGGTCATGGTATGAGAAGATAGACTCTTTCTTTCTTCAACATGGTTTTATGAGGAGCAAAAGTGATCCAAATCTGTACACGAAATTTGATGAGCAAGGGTATATAGTATTGATTTCCTTATATGTTGATGATTTGATAATTACAAAAAATGTAGAGAAATTAATTGATGAAATCAAGGAGCAGTTGTCACAGGTATTTGAAATGAAAGATCTTGGCGAGTTACATTACTGCCGAGGTCTTGAAGTTTGGAGAAATACAGGCCAAACTTTTGTTTATTAGAGTAAGTATGTCATAGAAATACTTAAGAGATTTAAAATGGATCAGTGTAAATCTTCTATTGTTCTCATGTAGCAGAATGTGAAACTTTCTTGTGATGATGGTTCGAAGGAGGTGAATGCCACAATGTATAGACAAATGGTGGGTAATTTGAATTATCTCACCACAACCAGACCTGATATTGCATATTTTGTGAGTTTGTTAAGTCAGTTTATGGCGAAACCTCTAAAAATCCATTGGAATGCAGCAAAGGCGATACTCGGGTATCTAAAAGGAACACTTGATTATGGTATTAAATATACTGATGCATCTAATGTTGAGTTGACAGGTTACTCAGATTCTGATTGGGATGGCAATCTGGATGATCGAAGATCAACCACTGGATATGCGTTTGGAATTGGATTCGAGGTTGTTTCATGGAGCAGTAAAAAATAGCCTATTGTATCTTTGTCTTCTACTGAAGAAGAATATAAAGCCTTGTGTGCAGCAACTTGTGAAGTTCTTTGGTTGAGAAGACTTCTTCAAGATGTTGGAAAAGAACAAAAGAAACCTACAATGATCAAATGTGATAATCAAATTTCAATCAAGCTGGCGAATAATCCGATTTATCATGCAAGGACAAACCATGTTGATGCTCAGTTTCATTTTGTTAGAGAAAAGTTGCAGTCAAATGAAATAGCTCTTATGTATTATAATACTAGTAAAAATGTTGTTGATATTTTCACTAAGCCTCTTGGAAAGATTAAGTTTGAGTTGTTTAGGGAGATGTTAGGTGTAGAAGTCAAACCATTCTCCATTAAGGGGGAGACTTGGAAATAATGGAGCAAGAGTCAGTTGCAAGAGATAGTTACGTAGAAGAACTCTACTAGTCAAGAGATAGTTGTGTAGTTGAACTCTACTTCACTTAATGTAGATTATAGTTTTCTGTGGTTTGTTGTAACCAACTAAGTAGAGTCTTTTCCTATATAATGATGTAATCAATCTTCATTGAATAATATAGATTGTGAGCGGAGTCTCACCTATGTGTTGTTTCGCCTAATTCTAAGTGTTGTTGGTGCTACTATTGTTGGTTTTTCTATCAATGTTGTTTTTGTTGTCGGTGCCAATGTTGTTGTTGCTTCCAAGAAAATTGTTGATAATATAAGTTGGCCTCCTAGTTTTTAGTGCCCACTATGTTGTCGGTGTCATCGATGTTGTTGCCATTGATGTGGGTGTCGTTGTTCCAGTCGTTGGTTCTGGTGGTTCATACTGATGTTGGTGTCATTGGTTTAGCATCATTGATGCTTGAAACAAGTGTTGTCGGTGTAATATCTTCATGTCGGTACCATTGACACTGGTATTGATGCCCTGAACAAGTGACTTTCAAAGAGGTGTATCAACATACATACTTTGGTTTTGGAGTATCTGCCACGTGCGATGGGGAGGGTAGGGTCTTCCTTCCTTGCTTCAAAACCTCAAATAGACGGGTCATCACAGAAAGTTGTGATGGAGATGTAGCTTAGGAGCTCAGGGTAGTTCTATCATCTCGACTGCAGGGCAACCCTCGGATACAAATGATTGATGCCTTATTGGTCAGTCCTTCCAAAATACTCTCGAGTGACAGCTATCAAAAGGCATGCATAATATGTCTCCCGCATATATATTATGGTGGGTGTTGAAAGACTAGCTTATCAGTCTTAAGCCCCTACAAGATAGGACAGGTGGGCCATAAGCCATAGTATGTGTTGTAACAGATAGTTACTCAATCATTTTATTCTCGATCTGAACTAACTTCTCATTTGGCATAGCTTCCCAAATAATATAGGTGAGCTAGAAGCTATCAAAAGGCATCAAAATGCATGCTTATAATAGGTGGTTATCATGTATCACGTATATGGAGTGTCACCTGTGTGTTCACCCGTGAACAAGGAAAAATGACAAGGTTCTACAACGATGTATTTTTACCCCACAACGGAAAAGAGATATATTATAGGGAAAAAAGGCATAGGCACTAGAGTTCTCCTCCATCGAAAAGGCTGGTTGGTAACAGGTACTAACATGAAATGTGAGTAGGCATTTTCCTAGCAATGCAGTCAGAATTTCCATACTGCTACGCGCCTTGGCACCTGAATCCGAAAGTAAAGAGGTTTCCAAGCTTGCTTGAGGCAAGAAGGTCTCCTCTATAAACGAGAGAGAATTTTGCATAATGAAATGAATCCAATTATATCAAAGAAACACGCCATGGAAGCAATGAACTAAAACTAGATCATTACGGAGCGAACATTCATTATTTCAATAAGCCAAGGAGAACGAACACTCATTATTTCAATAAGACAAGGAGAAGTAAGACCTAGTTCTAATGTCCTAGGTTGGGTTCAAAAATAACTACAGTCGGTCCACCTGTTCCACTTATTCCTAGTGACTTGAAAAAATGATCGGGAAGATGAACTATGAAATTGGAATTGACAGCGGGTTTATCCGAAGCAAATCTAGTACCTATTTAGATTTCGATTTCCTCACAGAATATTGAGTTTTTCTATTCTGGTCTACCTCTTCAGATCATGAATCTAAGGAGCCCTGCTGAGATGAGTCATGAATTAGAAGCTCCAGAATTTATTAGACACGGCGGCTGGATGATTGATTAGTCGAGGAAGGACCTTTCGTAGCTAGCTTCCCTTTCTACCCATACACGATTGCTAGATGGCATGGCCTAGATGACATGGTGGGGTGGCTAGATGGATGGGATTAATGGAAGAAATCACTCGACAGCTCCTACGTCGGGAGAGCGGCCCTATTCTATATTTATATTTATATAGAAATCATGATGTGCTTTCAAACCCTACTCCAAAGAGATGGAGTAACTCCCAAGCTACCCAGAAATCAATGATGTGCTTTCAATTGATTGAAACTAATGGAAGCTGACTTGTTGAATACGTTGGTATACAAAAGCAGTATCAGAATTCCTAGATAGAATTGAACCAGTTGAATCGATTCATGAAATGACTAAATGAGATCTCAATTCCCCCTATGAAATCCCAACCTACTCGAAAATGAGAGAGATTTTAAAAACACGTATTGTTATAAAAGTTGAGTCGTAACAACCTCGATTGGAATGGATAACAAATACAAGGAGGTCATATTAAAAGTTGACGACTTTCCTCATATGTGAAATGCACATTTAGTCCTGTGACGTCGAAGCATTTCCACTCATCATACTTCCTGGTCTGGTGGTTCCTCTATTTACAAAGGACCAAAGCATGATCGAGATTCATGGAGTTGTATATGATCGAAACGTGAAACTAAAATATACAAATATCGATTTTGTTCATACTTCGTTAGACGAGTCAATTAGTAACTCCTCCACCTCGGAGGAGCATGAGGACAAGTAGAAGGAATGGATGAATGCATGGAGTCTTGGTCATATTTTCCATAAAAATTCTATCTTTTACTTGAAGGTGATAATGTGACATCACCATATTCCTAAACTACTATAAATGAATTTATACATCATGTTGAATTGATAGGTTAGATTCTTAATTGAGGGTTAACTTTACCCTTGACTGAATTTGATTTTGATTGAGGATCCATTGAAACTGTTAGAATAATGTAGATGTGCTTGTTTCACCATAGATAATGCTACACCATTGTCACCTAACCATAGGCATAAATCCACCACCAAGCACCTTAACCTTTTGACAAAAAGAATTATTCTGGGAAGCCACACCATAATGCACATATGACCAAGAGAGAGCACACATTCTCCAAAGGTAGCACACAAGATAAAGATACCAAAAAGACTGAACAAGAGAAAACTTCCCAACTGCAGTTGTTGTTGCTCCTCCTCCAAACTTGTGCATTATTTATGGTTTTCTAGGTGAGAGTGAGTGAACAAATGAGCCAAGACGTCCTTTATTTATACTAATATGTCCAGTGACTTTTCTAGCTAGGTCGAACTGACTTTCTGGTAATTATATTTTTTGTTTATCTTTTTCTCGTGGAGCCAACTCGTCTTTCTGGAGGATAATATCTTGATATTATATATTCTACTGAGTCGACTTATCTTCTAGGGTTTTCACGCATCTGTTTAGGGTTTCTCTTGCTTCCGAAATATTATATTCTAGTCAAAGGTTACATATGGAGGTTAATCCCTCCCGCAAATACCATAATATGAACAGAAACCAATGCAAATTTTGATCGAGGATTTTTCAAAACCCTCGTTCAAGGTTCTCGATCGAGGCTTTTTTTTAAACCTTTGACCCTCGTTGAAGATTTTAGGACCTCAATCAAGGGCTAGAAAATTATCAATCGAGATCTCATTACATCATTTTCACCTTATCTTTGTGCCAAAAAATGGGATAAGACTTCATTGATTCACCTCATAATTATGAATCTCATAGTCTTCCAACTCTAAAGACATGTAAAACGGTGGATGAAATGAACTTTCAGTAGGATATACCAGCATCATCAAGATTCTTGTAGGGGCTTGAGTGATACTCTTGGTGGAATTAGATGACGATAGAAGTGTAACACTCAATACCTTTTATACTTTCTACATTTCAGCAAGGGGAATATTAGAAAGCTTCAAGGAGAGACACATCAGAAGGATAATGAGAAATATCTTCAACAATATCATAACTAGTGACTACACTAAAAGGATTTTGAAAATCATGCTTCTTGTACTCTTCATTTTTGTGTGGAGGTAGAGTATTGGCTCAATTTTAGAATAGGGTTACATTAGTGTCCAAAAATAGGGGTCCATTATAGTCTAAGGGCTAGCATTTTTCATCCCCGTGAAGGGGTAGGTCTTACCTAAAGCATTGTGCCAAGACTAAATATTATATAGGGCTCTGATAGCATGAATATCATGACTAAACCTTAATACCCATACTCTCTTNGGGTCCATTATAGTCTAAGGGCTAGCATTTTTCATCCCCGTGAAGGGGTAGGTCTTACCTAAAGCATTGTGCCAAGACTAAATATTATATAGGGCTCTGATAGCATGAATATCATGACTAAACCTTAATACCCATACTCTCTTCTCGACTCTTATGAAAGAAGTTACTCATCAAATTGTAACACAGATCAAACTATTCAATAACCAGTGGACCAACACAGCCAATACCACCATCTTACTTAAGAGTGTGACATAGGTTTGAGCAAATTATATTCATTCATCAACACTTTAGATATGGAGTAGTAATAGAATACATCATCATCGTATAAAATAAAGACAATAAAAATTTGAAATGGGGGTTTCATTCCATTAATATTTAGCATGAACTAGCACATCCTTCATTGGTCAAGTGGGACCACAACCATATCCAACGCATTATAGAGGAAAAAACCAATATTAACCCTAAAATCACTTACAATCGTTGTGATCTCATGGAAGCAACAAAATCCCATAATGAATAACAACCCAACAATAGATACCCCATTAACATCTACAACATAATTAACTGATAACCAACAAAACAACCAAAATCCAACTATTAACCCTTCCAAGTTGAAGTCGTTACATTATATAGTGTAATTCCCTGGGGTGGGAAGGTTCATTCAAAATGTGTAGGGTTGTTAGTCTTCTTCCAGTATTGGCTTGATGGACTTGTTGACATATTCATCTACATTGGTCAGGTGTCTTCATCCTTTTTCCACTTCATTCTTGATCACCTGGAATCCTACTTGTTGTTCTGGTTATGATCTCCTTTTAGCATCAAGGATCCTAAATGTCGTTGGTAGTCTCTACTCCAAGTGGCGTGACTCCTATATCTTATGTTTGTTGAGCCTATGCCACTCTATCCTTTCTATTGTTGTAAGTGGTTGTCTTCAAAATTAAAAAGAAGAGGGCCAACATAGAGGGACAAGCAGAGAGAACACAAGTGAGTCTATATAATATTATTACTTCTCATAACTTTTCATCTTATTTAGAATCCAACAGGTTTACCATAGGGTGTGTTGAATATAATTTTGACTTCCAACTTAGTGAGAAGGAAAAATTGCATCTTCATGCTAATCTTCAAACAAATCTTTTCTATTGAACTACAATGCAACCAACTCTTTGTCTTTAATAAGGGTGACAGCTCTTTGGATGATGAGAATCAAGACAGAATGAACTATAAGGTATAACCATTACTTCAAATGAAAATGGAGGTGGTTGCCTCCATATTTTGTTAGGATCTCAATACTTATTTCTATTTACATTCCCATATTAGAATGGATTTTAGCAATCATTCATCTGCTTCTTCATCTTAATCATTGATTTATACTTTTCGTTGGATATTTCAATCGCTAACACACCATTTGAATTTCTTAACTACTACAACATATGAAATAAGCTAAAATAGTGAATACACATCAAAATGCAAATATTTACCCTAGAAACTCAAGCATGAAAACCAACTTTCAATGAAGGGTTGTGCCTTTCGTCTTATATATATATATATATATATATATATATATATATATATATATATATATATATATATATATATATATATATAAANATATATATATATATATATATATATATATATATATATATATATATATATATATATATATATATATATATAACAATACAAATTGCAAAGTTTTCCAAGATTATAATGATGTTATGAGACACTATGGTCTTCTACAATCCTTTACAATATGCTTATGTCTCTCTACTTCATTGGCATCTCCTCCACACTCTTGCTTATACAATGGAACAATCAACGAATAGAGAAAATGTGAATGTTTTTCCCTCATTGTGCTAGGTTTTGATAGCTAGAATTATGGTTAGGTTTTGGGTAGGAAAACCCTCTTAGAACATCCATGATGCTTCAAGAAGTATTTAGTGGATTCCCACATGTTACTAACTCCCCATATTTGAATTATGGTGAAATGACATGTTCACCACTTAGACATGTGGAGAATATTTTGACCGTCACCTTTTTGAGGTCATAACTTTTGCATCCAAACTCTAGTTTAGGTGCATGATATCTCGTTGGAAAGATCTCAATGAGAAGAAAAAATCTTGCTTGTATGGATTTGATGATTCAAGCCTATGGTAACCCTTGTCCAGCACTAGGCCCAAAAAACATTGTTTAGGGTTTCAAAAACGCGTAAGTTGATGACCCAAAGTTGACAAAATAAACACCATCTCTTAGATGTACCAATTTCTAATCTCCTCCTTCTAGAGCATAAATGAATTCATATGGAACCTATGTAGATCCATTTTGGATTATCCCTCCCCATTTTTGGAGGATTTTGGTCTTTAAAAGTTTTAGTTTTGACGGATATGGGGAAACAATTCCTCTACTTTCTCCTTGGAGTACCATTTGACCTTGAATGGTAGTTGCCCCTTCAATCCCACCTGCCAATGATTTTGTTGATCCCTTCTGGTCACTCTAAGATTATTTTTCAACATTGTGTCCTTTGGTAACTATACTCATGCATCCGGTGCCAAAGCTTCAATGGAAGGTAAGACTTGGTCCTTTTCATCCTCATTGAGCATGGATTGATCATGGAGTTTTAGGTTCTATACATTTACTACTTAGTAAATGCAGATATAAAGTGGAAGAATAAGTTTGTAAACCTTGTTGCCTATCTTCTCAGTTATTTTGAAAGGCATGTTACCCACCAAGTTTCACTAGGATGGACTTGCAATTGAGCCACCAAATATTGAACAAAAAATTGTTCAAAATCAGAGTTCAAAAGTCCAGTCGGTCATTATGGCCCCTCTTCTTCTTTTTCTTCATATTGCATTTCCATACCCCCATGGGGAATTGTAATAAAATGAGCTAGCATGATGAATTTTGTAAAAGTATTATCCCTCTAAGACTTGGTCACTAGTACATTACTCTAGAGTGTTTTTTTTACTTTCTAATTATATATTGATGCCTTACAAGCGAGTTATAATTTTTAAGTTTTTTCACTCAATTACCTCTAAAGTTGGAGTATGTCCTAGTGGCTAGGCCTTGGTGTGTTGTCTAACTCTAGTGTCTAGTGTATATTACCATGCTAGTCATCCCTTTTGAGTCTTATGTAAATGTGTTAATCCCCCCTTAGGATTTTTTAATGTTTTCAGCAAATAAAAAATTTCCCGCAAAATGAGATATTTTAATTGTAACTTATGTAATAGTTGAATAAGTTGTGCTAGGAAATGTCATGTGCCTTAGGGGTACTCATTTATTTGCTTAGATTGCCTAGTTTACCTATGTACCCCCTTTGTGAGTAAAAATAGTGATTTTTAATCACTAAAAGTCAATTTTTCTCACAAAAGGTGAATAAAAGACATAAAAAAGACAAAAAATCAGCAAATGTTATTTTTTGGGAAACATGTCAGGGACATGTTTTGAGTTAACTCACCCTCTCTTTGAGTTCACTGGGCCTTGTTGAAACTTACAAGAGAGTTGAGGGTGAGTTTGTTGATTGTTACCTTGAGTTGAGTGAAGTTCTCCAAGTGAGGTGCACCCCTCTTGTGGAGATGTGGCGCACTCTTGAGGAGGGTTGCCTAACTCTTGAGAGGTGGTGCCCTCCCTCCCTCTCTCACACTCACATGTGGAAATTTATTAGAGATTTGGGATATGTGGCAGCCACATATCTCCCACTTGTCACAAGTTTCTCTCCCAAGTGGTGTACCCTCCCTCCTTGGGAAGTGCACCCCTCTTGCTATTTAACCAAGTGCTCTCTCTTTTGTCAAGTTAGTTGGAGCTTGGGTGATGAATTCTTATGTTTTAATGCTATTGTAACTTTCTTGAGATTGAAATAAAAAGACTTTGGAGGTCTATTGTCGATGGTGGTCTTGGTGTGGATGCAAACTTGTTCATGTGTGATCATTTGAGGTATCTTTAGATTATCTTTCTTGCATTCTAATTTCTTGAAGTATCCCTTGGATGTAAGATCTCTTAAACTAGTTTTTTTATGTGATTTTGATATCCATTACATTTGCGAATAAATATTTACATGTTTCATTTAGGATAATATGCATGTTATCTAGTTCTCATATGTAGGGAATTTATATGCTTAACGAAATTGGTTGGCAATATTTGTTATAGTCTCACAAATTTTCAAGCTAGGAGAGGTGACGCAGTGGAGTGCAATAATTCACATATCTTCAAGTCATTTTTGGAGCAATAATCGCTCAACCATTCCTCAAAGGACTCCATAGCCCAAGGATTCATCTTGAACAAGAAAACATATATTTTCCCTCTCTTTCTCAATTCATAAAAACAATCTTCTTTTGGTTACTTTATTGCATGAAAGATTTGATTTTGTCATTTGAAATTTACATTAAAAGAAAATTGTCATTGCATGCTAAATACAAGTTAGATCTAGATTCCATTCATAAAACATTTATTTTCAATAAGATCTAGCTTGCTTAAGTCTTTCTTTTAACTAATTTTTAAAGGACAATTTTAAGGTTATAAGATAGATTTTATTTGAGTGCTTTAAAGATTAATTTGGAAATCTTAGTGCCACATTACTTCTTGTTTTAGGATAGCAAACAAAGCTTGCTACTTGCTTGTTTTCTTAGTATCTAAATCGCTAACTTAGCATAGGTTTCATTTGGTAAAAATTTTGTATATTTTTAACCCCTTTTTGCAAGAACTTTCTAAGGGCTTTGTAGCATCTTTTGGCACATCTACCTTGCTGGTTTTTGCAGGTTTGCGGACAGCCAAGGAGAAACTCTGCCCAAATTTCGATGATTTAGACCATTCGGGACCCCCGGAAGCACTTTTCCTCTTCAAAAAATAAATTATTCTTGAAAATTTGTAAAATTGTGATCTGAATTTATAAGGATTGCAAGAGTGCCCAAAAAAGAGATTGTAACAAAATAATAAAAGCATTGGGCTACCTAGGGCCCAATTTCTATCCCCTTAGGGGGAACCGGTGTCCTTGTGTGATTGTTTCATTTCTTTCTTTTATCTTTTTTCATCTTACTAATTTAAAAAGATAAAATAAACCATAAAATCAATCACAACACCACAAAACATTAGAGTAGTTTCATTTCTTAAATTAGAGTAGTTTAGATTTCATTTTCTACAATTTTCAAGTTGGAAAATAAACCATCCCCCCAGCTTCCCCTAGTATGTTTTTGACCCCCCTTTGCAAGCTTTCGCTTGATCTGAGTTGTGGGTTCCATACAAGATGGAGATTGGTCACTGTGGATCTAGTTTTAATAAGGAAATCCAGTATTGGTTATTGTTTGATTGCGACAATACATTGAACTTGTGTGTGAAGACAGGGAATACTCATTAATGAGATCAATTCTCTCCTTGTTGGACCTCTGACATTGCTCTTTGTACCCAATTGAGGGATAACTTCTAAAGGGCCAAACTTAGATTAGATTTGTATTAGTGTTATCACTTGCACATACTGTGCACTCATAAGTGGACTTGCAATTTACCAAACCACTTCACAATAAACCCACAAACTAAACAACTCATTTTTTATAACAAAATTGTCAAAAACACTCCATAACATTTTCATTTCAGCAGCATTTGACATCTCGCGACAACTTTTACATTATTGACACTGCGTTTTGTATTGCTTATCATTTCCTTTCAAGCACTTGTATCTACTTTCAGGCTATATCATTCTTATGCAAGTAGTTTATATGCTTTATTTTTCTAGCATAAGCAATTTCATTTATGTGTCATATATGATGTTAGATTAGTTGTAGTTTCTTTTGCTTTCATTAAACTCCTAGATTTACTTTTTGTACTTACTTAGCCTTAGTTATTATCTTAGGGACCACCCCCCTTGGCTTCACTAGGAGTTGGCCTAGACGGAGGATTTGAGTGTTGAGTGGCAGTATCTCAACTCGAGACTTACCCCCAAGGACACACCTAGTGGATTGGAGATTTCTTCCACGTTACTCGAGGTGTGGATAAGGCAGAAACAAGGCCCATATATCAGGGCTTTGATTTTCTTCCTTGGTCCTTGTAACTTTTCCTTATTGATGGTTAAAAAATAGTTGTACGCCTTCCTTAAGGTATAAAATGTGATGTGTAATATGGTATAGTGTGCTTTACCAATTCTAAAATATTGTCAACCTGTTAATTGTTGGTTAGTTGTTCATGTTAGTTCAAATAAATTTGTTACAGGATAAATTGTTTCCACTGGATAATGTACTTACTACTTTTGACAACGTATAAATATGATTCCCAGTTGTTGGTATCACATTACACTCTTTCACTTCATTTTTCAACCCGATGTTCAGTTTGTACTTATGAGACACTTAGTGCAGTATACACAGAAAGAGGATTTTTACCATGCTATGCAAATTAACCAAAAGAAATCAACTAAAGCTAAGTTATGCATAAATAAAAAAGGAAAGCATAAGAGATGGAGTCACAATGTTTTTGACCCCAAGCCCAACTGGTGGTACCTCTTGGAGTAAAACATCTGAAATCTCATAATCTTACTTCCTAGTGTGTTCACCTAGTGGGGTCATGAGAAAGGTGATTTTCTAGCACACATAATTGAAGAAAGAGAAATTGTCTAACCTACTTTAACACACACTAGAAAATAAAGATATATTTGATTAAAATACTAAAACTGAACTAATAGACCATCTGCTTTCCAAATCCAATTTTTATCAATGATACTTCAAATGTTGCTACAGATAATAATGCACTTCCAAACATGACATATGATTTGATATAATTAAAGAGTGATGAGGAAATCAGTGGTCTATAAGAATCATAATCCTAGCATACTTTATTATTCATTCAGTAGCATGTTATAGGTGGCCATTATGCAACACATTCTATAGGTGGTCATTATGTAGCATCCTCATTGAGACAAAGTTCAACCAATGAAAACTATACATAATCATAATTGAAACTAGCAACTACCATATGCATGAAAAATAACAGCAACATAGTACCGTACCTAAGTGTGGGCCCATCTCGAAGGCAGGCTTGTGCTCAAGCTACCGAATCACCTGTACATAATCACAATTATATTCTACACATAAACAACAAACTCTATTAAATCAACAAGTGATGGAGTTTTGTAACAACTCTTACACACACAGTCTTCATCTATCTTGACACCCGCTCTCATGAGAGCTCACACATATTTATACAATGAGGGGGGTTCTGCCTGCTCCAAACATGGAGTGATAGGCCCCCTATTGTTATGTAAATAGTTTAACAAAACTCTTGAAATAGTCTAAAACTGAAATTAAGTTGTTGTCCATCGTTTGGCTATCAGTATGATCCACTAAACACCCAATGTAAACAATGATTCCCTTCCTACATTTGTGGGATGTATTTGGTTAGATGCTCAAGTGGGTCTGCAGTCGTTATGTTTCCAACAATGCGTGCAAAGGTGCCATGTCATCCTTGGAATCTTCATGCACTAGATACTGAATTCTGTATGAGCCCACGAGACATGTTGAGGGTACTTTATGCTATAAATTCATTTTTTATATATCTTCTTAAAATACCCCTTATTGCTCTTGCAATCCTTGTTACGACTTAGGGAACCTGAAATGCTTGCATCTTTATAGACATGGTCAGCTTAACTTGTTGTAAATCACACATATATACAATAATTCAAAATAACTTTAAAACACACACACTTAATATTAACTATAAAAAGAAATTAAGATAATCACATGGCTACTATATAATACCTTGGGAAAGTTGGAATAATGTAATAAATGAGTTCCTAGCATGTGAAAGGAGACATAAATGTATATATATCATGGACTATATGAGGGAAAAAAGATATCAAAATGGGGGTTCATCATCTCCCCCTTGTTGGTTTGGGTACATGTCCTCAGGCAACCCTAACTATTCTTCTTCTGTAATCTCGGCATGAACTGCCCCCTAGTCATAAGTTGGGTGCCCAAATTCTCTTGTATTGTAGTAACCCAAGGTTCTGCCCATTTGCAACCACTATGTTCTCTCTTCTTCATCATCCCAAGCAATAGATGCCCTATAAAACTAATTGGGACACCAAATGATAGGAAAATAAAACCTTAAGCCAATCCATCTAGTGCCATACTTTAGCAAGGAATTAGCATAGAATGAGGTTGTGTTGAGGGATAAGCTAAAGTATGGATATCCCATTGGATTCATGTCCTTAAATATTTGGGGAGGGCCTCCCAAATGTCATGAGATATCAAAAGTGTGTGTATTGAATGTGCCATTGAAACTTCTAGAAAATTTGTTATGACATATCTTTGATGATGTCGAATAGTGACAGCATCTCCTGGATATACCCTTAGCCTTTGTAAGTCATATTTCATTATATGGGGCAGAGGATACTCATCCCTGACTTTTAAGCTCGATTTTGCCTCTACTCTAGCGTGGAACTTTGTATCTTTCTTCCATTAGACTAAGCCAAGTATCTAAGATGTAAATTCTCTCAACTGGACATCCACAACACCAGGATTGGGATTCCAGCGGGCATTGTATGGAAATATAAAGTTATGGAGGTAAAGATCAAATATCAAGTCATGTTCCTTCGTATCAACGGAGAGTTAGATAGTAGCAAAGTCTTAAAGTTCCTTTATTTCATGAGGCTACCTTATTTCCAACTATTTTCTCCTAAATAATGTCCATATATTATATAGGAGGATGGGGTAGGTCCTTGGAGGACACCTACAAAGGTTTGCTTCATTGGCCAACTCACAAGCCTACTGAACTAATCCTTTGGTATGCTCTAATTGACTCTTATAATTTATGATCTTTGCTTCCCATTTCTGCTTATGTGTTAAATACATAGAAAACCACCATTGTAAAAAAAATTCAATAACCTGACGATGAGTTTCCCTATTAATGATCCCAAGGTCAAAAAGCTCATTTTTATTTCTCCACCTGGGTAAATCCGGCTTCAGTTGCATAAAAGAATAAGTATTGGTGATGATGTCATCTGGAAGGTGTTGATCATCATGTGTGTTTCCTTCACATGTACTTCTACACAATTTTCCACCCTTTGTTCTGAGACCTATTCTTCCTCAATATCATCCATCAAAGTCTCTATATTGCCAAGTGGAAATTTATGGTACCTAAGCTTACTTTTTAGCCTCCTATTATGTAGCAACATTCTTTTATTTTGTTTGAGCAGAGCTTGATAACTAGGACTACATAATTTGAAGGGCTTGGGCTCTAAATGCCTCTTACCTTTTTGGTCCTTCTTCCCTTGGTCTTTTGAACCCAGAGAAAAATGTGGGCAAGGTGGAATAAGGTGGGAATAGTAAGGTCCCTTAGGTGTAGAATGGGATGATGAGGGGACTTCAAACCCCAACCAATTTTACTTTGAATTTAGATTTTGATTGGGATCTAATTCTTCAGATTTTGCTACTAGATCTATCATAATGTCATCATGTTCTTTTACCCCCTCCGATTTTATAGCAAGATGATCATTCTTTGTTTCTTCATTTTCCTCGGACCCTGTATCATTATCAATGATGGAGGTTGCCCCCATAATTTTTCTATATACCCTTGTTGATCTTCTGCACCCAAATGATGTAGATTCCTTTTTCTGTTTAGGTCCCTTCTTCGATGGTAATACTCTATCCCTTGGCTTGGTCATTGTTTGTCCTATAAAGGTGCTCCATGGAACTCCTAGTCTCTCTAATTCAACATTTATAATTATCATGATGAGTCCCTTATGATACAAGGAAGCCTCTGGATTTCTCTTCTTCCTCATGAATTCAACCATTTTTTATAAAGTTTTATGTTAAAAAATAAGGCATATTAAGTGGTTTTCCTCCTATCAGGTGCATAAGGATCCTTATATGATAATGAGGGGCCATGTTGAATCTTCCCTCACAGGTGATGAATTTTTGTAAGCAAAACACAACCTCACTCCATCGGGGACATAATGCCTCTCTGTGTATCCCTCTTCTTAAATTCGGGAGAGGGGATGGTTTCTTAAGAAATTGAGCCCAATCCTCTGATACGATCTTGAAATTTGTATACCACCTTTCTCCCTGCAGTGGAAGGCTTGTAATTATGCTAATTGACTCTTCAAAAACCAAAATATTTAGCCTTCTTATAGTGTCCTGTCTTCCATCAAAACTCAGTGCAAACTCTAATGCCAATTCATGTTCTGAGCCATGGAAACACTCAAGGAACCCAAGCCACCCAACTTGCTCAAATACCCTCATGATTGTTGGGTTTTTATTAATCTATTATATATTATCATGTTCGATTCGGTTCACTAACCCCCCCATGGCTGCAAATTTAAAATTCTGAAAAAGAAGCTATGGTTTTGGTTTTGGAGCTTACCACAATGTTGAACCTTGACCTATGTTTGAATGATCAAACCCGACTTGAAGCTTTAGGAGGAGACCCCATATTCTATTACCTTTTATTACTTGGATTAGGCCCGAATTTTTGTGTTAAGATTTGGCTTGGAACAACTATGAATTCCCTTCCAAAATTTGACCTGTGCTTCTTTCTAGATGAACATGCTCGACCCTAAGACTCTATACCACACCTCGACCCCAAATTCTGTTTGACACTTTGATTCATCCCGAGCAAACTCTGGACACCGTCACGAGATTTTCCTTTTCAAATTCCTGCCCGATTCTCCTCAAACCCTTTCACCCTACAACCTTGTCTTTTTTATTTCAGCCTCACTCTCTTAGTTTCTTACCACGGGCTCAAATGTATTTCCCTTATATTCAATTCAACCGAAGCTCTTGTTTGGACTCGACTCAGACGCTTAGGGAGTCTACCCACAACTATGGAGGTTGAGCTCTAGTCACGACGTAGCAATTTCCTCTTTAAACCCTGCTTTTGCTCAGATGGATGAACATTTGAAATAGATATGCTCGTGTTCCTTGATTCCTTTGACCTACGGATAATTTACATGTTTGGCCCGATAATTTACAATGGCTTGGTTTTGGAACCGCAGCCTATAGCTCGGAGTCTTTCAGCTTGAAAATTTCGTAAAAACCTTGTCCCAACAAGTTTTATGTAGCTCGACCTTAGAGCCCCCGATTTTAGTCGATTCGACTTGAAAAGGAATTCCATTGGAAATGGTCTTTATCCTTAGTCTTGAGACCCTCCCTATCTCATAATGAGTACCAGTTATTTCAATTTTTGGGTTATGTCAAGGTTACAAAATGATATCGAGTTGCCAAAAGGTTACATGTTGTGGTTTAAAACAAAGGTTTTGGAAGTGACCCAAAGGTATTGTAGAAGGTGGTAATCAAAGGCAAGGTATCGGTTAATGCGTGGGTACGAGGAGCGGATGGTCGAGTGGTAAATCATGCCTCCGGGTTTGCTACGAAATGGCCGGTGATGACTAGTCTATAGCCCCATACGTGGCCAGTTCATAGGTGCTATTGAATGACTATGTGTATAACTTATAATTCTATGATGTGATTCTTAACATGGTCATGGACGTGGAGTAATAGCATGATAGATTATGGACTGATAAATGGTTGCTATAGGATGGCTAGTATATGGTTTTCATTTAGAATAATAGCATTATGTAGCATAACCTTCAGTGTTAATAAAGCATATGTATCCTAATAACAGAGTTAACGTTATTATGCAACACATGTATCCTTTAAAATTTTGAGTGTTATCCATAGAAAATATTTCATAGGTACACTTGGGAACAATAGATGAAGTAACAATGCACAACTATATGTAACGCACTGATCTAGGTACTTAGGATAGTTAAATGAGGATGATATTATTATTTTCCAAATAACTCCTTAATTCTTATTTACGGAAAAGAAAAAGATGGTTTAAAAATAACCTAAATTAATTGCAGGAAAATGTGTGACACAAGTGTTTTATTGCCAAGGTTTTGCTTGCTTCTAATATAGTATTATTGTTCTTTAAATAACCATATTTGAATTCCTTATGTCAGTTGTGTTAGGATGATTGGAAATGCCAGGTCTCCTTGTCATCCTGCAAAACCATAACCCATGAAACTGGTGCAACATGATTATTAATGCAACAATGTAAGATTTGTCAATATTTCTTAATGTTGCTAAAGGGAAAAATTAGATAGTTGAAAATGTAATCACAAGCTTTATCATTAGACATTTTTATTATCTTTATTTTTTCTTTTTCCTTTTTACTTTTTTTTTCTCAAACTCTGTCTGTCGGAAGCCTGGTTTTCAGACTAGAATTTGTCCAGTTGCGCCCTCGAAGGGGTTTTCACAACTCGAAATTTTCTTTACTTGGTGATATCAACCAGTAAATGGTTTTATAATATCACCAAGGTCGGTAGCGCCTAAAGCCAAATTTTCACTACCAGATCTTTATTCTTTTTTTCTCTTTTTTATTTGGATTAAAACTAAAGAATGGATCAGAGAACAGTGAGTATAGATGGAGAAGCCACCTCACCCGCGATGTTGATATTTGTTTGCTTGACTATTTCTTTGATAAATTCCTCCTTGGTCTTGGGATTTTGGTACAGCCTCAAGCGATGACCATTTTCCATAATGATGTCCTTGCTTCGTTGATGGTACAGAGCTTGACACTGCCATTCTCGTACACAATATCTATCGCGTGTGGTCCCAGCCATCGAGTGTGGAATTTGCCTTTAAAATATGTGTACCATGAGTCGAACAGAAGGGCTCAATCTCCGTCCTGAAACTTCTTCTTTTTTATGAAATCATCATGCCACTTAGCCATTTGTTGTTGGAATAGAGCAGTTTGTTCAATTACAGCCTATCGAATTTCGTCAAGCTCATTGATCTGATTGAGTCTATGTTGTTGGGATTATGAGAGATCTAGGCCCACTTGCAGTGCAGTCCTAATTGTCTTGATTTCGAACTTAATGTGGAGGACTACACATTTTCCATACACCATCTCATAGGGAGTAAATCATGTGGTGTTCCTCTAGGTGGTTTTGTAGGCCCATAAGATTTTTGGAAGCATTTCGACTCGGTACTTATGATGTTGTTGAATTGTCTTGGTCAAGATGGACTCTAGCACTATGTTTGTGACATCCACATGTCTATTTATTGCAAGGTGGTATGGGGTATACATCCAATGCTTGATCTTGAATTTCTTAGTAATGGACCGGATGAGTCGTGAAGTGAACTGGGTCCCTTGGTCAGTGGCGATTTCTCAGTGAACCTCGTAGCAGATGAAAATATCCTCACACAAAAATTTGGCCACTGCTTCCTCTGTAACCTTCAGAAGTGCTTTGGCTTCAACCCATTTAGTTACATAGTCAATGCACACTAGGATGTACACCTTCTGCTAAATTAATGGTAGGTTGATGGGTCCCACGAAGTCAAGGGCCCACTTCTCAAAGGGCTCTATCTGAATCTGAGGCTAGAGCGGCATCTCATCTGATTTCACAGGTCATCCCATCCTATGACACTTGTCGTAGCTCTTGACGTATTGTTTGGCATCCTAGAAGATGGTAGGCCAATAATACCCCAAGTGTAATACTGTGTTTTCATTTCTCTTGTCTGTGAAGTTCCATCTGCAACATTCATTGTGACATGCTTTCAAGATGTCATAAGTTTCATCTTTCTGAACGCAGGATCGGATAATGTGATCTTGCTCGATACAAAAGAGATATCCTTCGATCTAGGAATATGTTGTGCTTTGTCGGATGACCCTTTGGCGTTCTTTTGGTGACATATGTTGTAGAATTCTACCTGCAGCCAAGTAGTTAGCAATATCTGCAAGTTACAATGTGTTAGTCGATAAAGCAAACAAGTGTTCATCTAGGAAAGTGTCCTCCACGGGGACAACTTCTCCTTCATTGGCTTATCAATGATCGAAATGTCGAACGCATGTAGTAAGAAAAACCACCTGGTCACCCTGCCATTGGTGATGAGTTTGTTCATGAGGTAATGGATGACAGAGTGGTCGGTGTGTACAAAGACATAGTAACATGTGATATAATGACATAATAGATAGGTTCTTACTGACATAATAGATAACATATGGTCGTTTCTCCTCTTTCTGCCCTAGAATAGCTTCAATGGTTGTGTCTGAGGCATCTGTGGAAATGTGGAAAGGTAGGGACTAATTCGGACCCCAAAAGATTGGTGCAATAGATAATTTTTCTTTTAAAGTTTCAATTGTGGTTTGGCATTGGTCAGTCCAGGAGAATTTTGTATCTTTTGTGAGTAATTGGAATAGGGGTGATGTTAACTTTGTAAAGTTTTCGATGAATCTTCGATAGTATCCTACATGCTTTAGGAAGTTGTGGACATCCTTCTGGGTTGCAGGCACTGGAAGCCCACTGATGACCTCTATCTTGGAAGGATCCACTTGGATTCTTGTAGGTGATATGCGGTTTCCAAGTATAACTCCCTCAATGCGAAGTAGATGGAATTTCTCATTGTTGAGAGGGAGGTTGGTCTCTTGACATCTGATGAAGACCTTTTATAAATTGTTTAAGGCTTCCTGAAAGGTGTCTCTGTACATGGTGAAGTCATCCATATAGATTTCCACGCAATCATTGGTCAAGTCGGAGAATATTCCTAAGACAACCCTTTGGAATGTAGTTGGAGCATTACACAATCCAAACGATAGTACCCGGTAAGCGTAGGTTCCCCACGGGCAGGTGAAATTGGTTTTCTCTTAGTCCTCGAGGGTGATCTATATTTGATTGTAATTGTTGAACCCATCGAGGAAAGAGAAAAACTTCTTCACTTTCAAGGTATCCAAAAATTTATCAATAAATGCTAGTGGGAAGTAATATTTTAGGGCAGCCTTATTCAATTCCCTATAGTTGACAGAGATACGCCATTTACCATTCTTCTTCAGCATGATAACCAAGGGTGAAACCCACTTGCTGTTGGAGATCGAGTAAATAAACTTCACATCAAGGAGCTTTTGGAGCTCTTCTTTAACTATATCCTTCAAAACAGGATTCATTCTTCATTGAGGTTGTCGGATAGTTTAGGAATCCTTTTTAATATAGATGTAATGAGTACATAAGTTAGGGTGGATTCCCTTTATGTCAGTATAGTCCCAAGCGAAGGAAAGACTATGCTTTTTCAACATCTCAATGAGCTTCTTTTATTGAGAGGGGTCTAGTTTAAAATTGATGTTCACGGTTTTACAGGGGTATATCTTGACAAATAAGCTTTGATCCTTGGAGAGGATTTATAGGAACCATTTCATTTAGTTGTTGTGTCAATTCAGTCGGTGAACGGGTTTCTTGGAAGTGCTTCCCTAAGATGTGCTCGAAAGTTGGATGGTTGGTTATATGAGGATGTTCTATGTAAGTGCAAATAAAATCATCCTCGGTATCATGTATAAAGGTTAAGGCTTGGTCAAGAGACAATAAGGGTTGTGTGGATTCCTCATCAATGTCTTCAATCCAAGGAGAATTCTCTAAGTCAAGGGAAGGCTTAGCAAGAGGGTAGAGGGTCATCTTCTTGGTGGAATTCCCATGGGAGATGGTCGTATCTCTCGACCTACAACTGATATATGCATTAGTAGTGGCTAACCAGGGTCTTACCAAGATCAATGGGTAACCTCCTAGGTTGGCCTTTGGTTGTAGGACCATAAATTCATATGGGTACTCCCACAAGTCTACAGAAACGACTATATCTTCCAATATTCCCTCGGGTTTTACTGTAGATCTATCTACTAGTTGAAGGACTATAGGAGTCGATCATAGACCATGCAATTGGAGTTTTTCCATTGTTTATTTGGTCATTATGTTTATGGTTTCCCTTAGGTCAACCAAAGTATTTGAGATGGAAGTGTTATTGATGTTAACTTTAATGATCAGGCTTCTTGGATCCATATACTTGGCTATAAATATTTTTCCTAGCATAAGATCAGTTAGCTTCTCTATGACGTGAACGGTTTCTAGATCTTTCTTTTTCCTCCCTGGTTTCCTTAGGCAAAGTTCCCTTACAACCTTAGCGTAAATCGAGACATCCTTAATGGCTTGGAATAGAGGAATCTTAACACACACATTTTGAAGTTCCCCTAGAAGATCAAACTCTGGTTGTATGGGGGACTTATCTATATGTAACATTTCTGGGTAGGGTGGTTCAGGGAGCAGTTCTTGCTCACGAGGTTGTTTTGGACTAATATCTTCGTTTTCCTTATAGGATCTAATGTTTCGATTGTCTGGCTCAAGAGGATTCTCCTCATCATCATGTTCCTGAATGATAGGGGAGGTCTGACCCTGAATCACTATCCCTGTTCGTAGATGGATGTCCTGAAATTTTGCAAGGGAAATGACATATGTTGGAAAAAAGGGTAGTTTAACGTTGCAGGTGGGTTTTACTATTTTATTGTTTGGATTTGGTACTAGTTGGGATAGTAATTGCGGTGGTATCAGAGGAGGTTGGTTGGGTGGCAGTTATAGTTGTTCTTGATGTTGGACTGGAGCATGTGGATGAAGAGTGGATTGTTGTGGAGTAGGACCTTTCCATCCTTGTTGCCAAGACTAGTTCTGAGCTTGAGGGTGCCATTGTCTTAAGAGCATGAGAGCGTACCAATTCTAGTGTTGGTATTGATATTGGGTAAAGTATGGAGAGAATTGGGATTGTTCTTGTACCATGTCTGGTGCTTTGGGTGGCCATGGTCATTTCTAGGCCACAAAACAAATATGTTCAGTTTCCCCACTGACCCCCTGATAGACTACCTTCAGCTCAGCTAAGGAAGGGAAACTCTTGGTATCATGAATCTATTCACAGCTACCAGATACCTCTATATTATCCAAAGGGAACTGCCTTAAGGGGTGCTTCTTCTAACACCTAGAGCAGAAAATGGCTAACGCTAGGTTGACTTCTCCTTTTCTTGAAAAGTGTCTAATTGGGATTTAAGAGAGTTGAGGATATCAGTCTTAAAATTGTCCAAAAATGTTCCCTATTTTATCCCTGGTAACTCCTCCACCTGATGTTTTTGTGACCCTAGAGGCTAGATCTCGGGGACCTCTCTCAAACTTAGTAGTACCTCGTGAATACCATCTACACAGTTCACAGAGGTTATCATAAGTCATCTAGGAGACGTCTACGACCCCCATGAGATTTAGTGCATCCATAAAATCATCCTTGATCCCTCTTAGCAGGATAATATGTAAAGTTTCGGGGTCAAGTGTGTTTTTCTTAGTCCTCTCTAGGTTGTATTGGAACCTCTCGACATAGTCTTTGAGGCTTTCCTCCTCCCTCTGTGTCATATTCAATATTTCTTCATGGATGTCTCTTACTTTGCAATAATATTGGTATGTTTTGAGGAAATTTTGCCTCATCTCATCCCAGGTCTTGATTGAATTCCCTTTGAGCCCCATGAACCAGTGAAGAGATGCTTCCTTTAAGGTGGCAAGAAATAATTTAGGTTTATGGGAATTAGAAGAATAGGCATAGCTTCGACAAAGGACATCAAATTCAAAGAGGAAGGTATTGGGGTCCTCGCTAGGCAAACCATGAAAGTTTGACAAAGCAGATGGCAGGATGTTCTTCATTTGAATCATGCCATCAAAATCCTGAATGGGAAATTTGAACTTGATAGGCTTTTTTTTGTTTTGGTATCTCTACTTCTTCCCCCATTCTTAAAAAATTATCTCCCCATATAAGGATTCTTCCGATGAAATGGAGTTTTCATGTTCTTCAATAGGATTATTGTGACGTCCTGGTTTAGTTTCTTCAAAGTAATGGATTTGGTCTTTAGTAGGTTCAAAAGTAAGGGATTCTATAGCTATGCCAATGGTAGAATCAACCTCAGGTGTTTTTTTTGGATTATTGGATTCTATTTCTGAATAGGGGTGAGTTCCAGGGACTCTTGAAGGGTCTCCTTTTTATCCATATTTACTAGCCTGATTATTAGTGTCACGGGTGGTCCCTACACCATGACCACGAGGATTTTTGGCACCCTAAGTCACACATCCCTTGATGGTTTCTAATGCACAATATCCTCAGCAAGGGATATCAAAGGGGTAGTCGAAGGTTCCCTAGATTTTCCCTTTAGCTTGGTATTGTTCCTATGATGATCCTATGGAAAAAGTCTTAATTCTTTGAGTGCCTCCTCGACAACAGTCCCAAATAGATGAGGTTTAAATATGATTCTTAGTTGTTGGTGTAACGTTACACTCTTTCACTTAGTTTGTCAACCTAGTGTTCAATTTGTACTTATGAGCCACTCGATGCAATAACATAGAAAGGGGACTTTTACCATGTTATGCAAATTAACCAAAATAAATCAACTAAAGCGAAGTCATGCATAAATCAAAAAGGAAAGCGTAAGAGATGGAGTCACAATGTTTTCAACCCCCAACCCAATTGGTGGTAGCTCTTGGATTAAAACCTCTGAAATCTCATAATCTTACTTCCTAGTGTGTTCACCTAGTGGGGTCATGAGCAAAGTGATTTCATAGCATACATAGTTGAAGCAAGAGAAACTATCTAACCTACTTTAACACACACTGGAAAATAAAGTTATACTTGATTAAAATACTAAAACTGAACTAACATACCATCTGCTTTCCAAATCCCAATTTTATCAATGATACTTCAAATGTTTCTATAGATAAGAATGGACATCCAAACATGACATCTGATTTAATATAATTAAAGAGTGATGAGGAACTCAGTGGTCTATAAGAATCCTAATCCTAGCATACTTAATTTGTCATTCAGTAGCATTTTTTAGGTGGCCATTATGCAACATTTTCTACAAGTGTCCATTATGAAGCATACTCATTGAGAGAGAGTTCAACCAATGAAAACTATACATAATCAGAACAGAAACTAACAACTACCACATGCAAGAAAAGTAACAAGAACACAGTACCATACCTTCGAGTGGGCCCAGCTCGAAGGTAGGCCTGTGCTCAAGCTACTAAATCACCAACACACAATCACAATTATATTCCACACATAAACAACAATATAGTTAGAAAAACAAGATCGTGAAGCAATAAAATAAAACAAATGTGGAAATAAAATACAGAAGATACACAATACAATAGAGACACGGATATACGCGGTTCACCTAGTGTGGGCTACGTCCACCAAAGAAATTGCCAAGTCCTTCCTTTATTATTATCCAACAATCGAAGGGATACAACCTACAACGAACCCGCTTTAACTTCTTCTTCTTTCTCTCACAGTCTCCTATCTCATAATACAATATTCGCTATCATACTTAGCCGCAATACATTTCCCTCATAAGAGAGGGTTTCCTTCTAGGGAAAAAAACCCTAACATAACTACTACCGTTAGATCTGTGACCTTCTAATGAATGGTCCAGATTTACAATGAAATTACAATATACTTTTACAAGGCAATTTTTCCTTCGGGGGCTTTGCCCCTGGACCCCGCAGAGGGGGTAACCCCCCCTGCACTCCCCCATGTGAAAGAGTGTACATTCTTCTAGGGTGTAAAGTCTTCATGGGGTATAAACATGGCTGAAAACAAAGACCTCTAAATCTGGAAGATAATCAGGCTCCAGAACCAACAATCTCCCACCTGGAGAATGATCTCAACAACTCCACCGCTGTTGTATCTGCTGGACTATGAACCTTCTTGGACCTGGAAAATTTCTCATCTTTATATTCATGCTTGAAGACCAACTAAAACTGAGCAAGAACTCAGTTTCTCCTTGGTTACTCGCTTTGTTAACATGTTTGCAGGATTCTGGCTAGTGTGTATATTTTCCAACTTCAAATGTCCATCTTCCAAGACGGATCGTATGAAATGGTACCTCAGTTGTATATGCTTAGTCCTCGAATGGAAGGCTGAATTCTTTGCAAGATGAATGGCACTCTGACTGTCACATTACAACATGTTGTTCTCCTGCTTCTTTCCCAATTCCTCCATAAACCTCTGTAGCAGCAACATACTCTACTTCTATTGTTGAAAGTGCAACAACCTTTTGCAGTTTTGAAATCCAACTTATTGTTGTTCCACCTATAGTAAAAACATACCCTGTGGTGCTCCTCCTGCTATCTTTATCACCTGCCATATCTGAATCAACATCTCCCCGTAGAACAATGTTCGAACCTCCAAAACATAATGCATGAGTAGCAGTACTTCTCAAATACCTAAGAATCCACTTTACTGCCTCCCAATGTTCTTTACCTAGATTGTTCATATACTTGCTCACAACTCCCACTGCATGTGCAATATCTGGTCTTGTACAAACCATCACATACATCAAACTGCCAACTGTTGATGAATAAGGGACCCTGGACATGTATTATATCTGCTCATGTGTCTTGGGATACATTTCCTTAGTTAATTTGAAATGGTTGGCCAAAGGTGTACTAATTGGTTTTGCATTCTACATTTTGAACCTTTCCAACACCTTCTCTATGTACTCACCCTGAGACAATGTCAATTTGTGATTTTTCCTGTCTCTTTTTATTCTCATATCAAGGATTTTCTTTGCAGCACCCAAATCCTTCATCGCAAATGAATTATCTAATTTCTTCTTGAAAACATTTATATCCTGCATATTAGACCATGCAACAAGCATGTCATCTACATACAATAGCAAGATAATATAACTTCCATTTTCTAGCTTTTTAAAATAAACACAGTGATCAGAATGACATCTACTATAACCTTGTTCTGTCATAAACCTATCAAAATTCGCATACCACTGCCTTGGAGCTTGCTTTAGGCCATACAAGCTCTTTTTCAACCTGCATACCAAATTTTTCTTCCCTTTGAACTCATAACCCTATGGTTGTTGCATATAAATCTCTTCCTCCAAATCCCCATGGAGAAAAGTTGTTTTTACATCTAACTGTTCAAGATGCAAATCTTTTACTGCCACAAGACTTAAAATAGTCCTAATTGAAGTCATTTTGACAACAGGAGAAAATATTTCATCAAAATCTATACCTTTCTTTTGTGCAAACCCCTTTACAACAAGTCTAGCCTTGTACCGTTTTTCTCCTCCATCTTCTTCCTTCAACTTGTAAACCCATTTATTCTGCAATGCTCTTTTTCCTGTAGGCAACTAAACCAAGTCCCAAGTCTGGTTATTTACCAAGGAATCCATTTCCTCCTTCATACCTTGCTCCCACTTATTTTTGGTGTATACCTGCATTGCCTCTTCATAACATTCTGGTTCACCAGAATCAGTCAACAATAAATAATACAATGAAGGAGAGTATCGTTCAGGGGGTATACTTAACCTAGTAGATCTTCTAACTACACTTGCAGGAGTTTGAGGTACCTATTGCTCTTGTTGTTGTACATTTTGATTTTCTGGTTCCTTTGGAACTTCTTTTCCAGTGACCTCATCAAGCACTGTGTATTCTTGTTTTTTCTTTTTCTTGCAACTGATTTTTGTACATGAACTTCTCATTGAATATGACATCTCTACTCCTAATTATTTTGTTATTTTCATAATCCCATAAGTGATAACCAAAATCATTAACACCGTATCGAATAAAGGTACACTTCTTGGATTTTGCCTCAAGCTTTGTTCTATTTTCTTTATCAATATGGACAAATGCTTCACAACCGAAAGTCTTCAAAAAAGAATAGTTTACCTTTTTTACTGTCCATGCCTCCTCTGGAATTCTACCATCCAAAGAGCTTGAAGGTCCTCTGTTTATTAAGTAAACAACAGTATCTACAACATCTGCCCATAATTGTAAGGTCAAACCAACATGCAATCTCATACTCCTTGCACGCTCCATGATTGTCCTGTTCATCCTTTCTAACACACAATTTTCTTGTGGTGTTCTTGGAACTGTCTTCTCTCTACGAATCCCATGGTACGAACAGTAATCATCAAACTCCTTGCTGAAATATTCACCTCCATTATCTCATCTTAGACACTTCAACCTTTTTCCTGTCTCATTCTCAACCAAATCTTTCCATTTCTTAAAAGTATAAAAAACATCAATTTTTTGTCGAATGCAATAAACCCAAGTTTTTTCTAGTTGCATCATCAATAAAAGTAACATAATAATGAGAGACACCAAGAGATGATACCTGAGTTGGTCCTGTTATCGCACAGTTTGTAGCTAGGATCAAAGGCTATGAAGTAGAAGGCCAAACTGGCGTAACATGGACCTACCCCACCCAATGTCACCACAATGGGGAGGTCCTTTATATTTAGGGAGGCTAGACCCAAGGGAGACGTCCCTGGCAATCTGGGGTTTGAAAGGGAAAGGCTCAAAGGATTAAGGCTATTTTCCTCTTTTCACATATTACCGCCCAAAGAGATAGTCAAATAAATAATAACCACGGAGAAGGCACCCGCTTGCGAGACAAGACAACAATAAAACTAGTACGTACAGTAATGGTTAATACTTCATAAATCAGTGACTATCTAAATTTAATACATGAGCAAATACAACAGTAAATCTTGACGAAGTCAATGTTTGCAATAATAACAATGGCAATATGATGTGACTTATCAATAAATACTTGGAACAATATAGCATCTGATGAATATAATCACTCCTTGAATCAAATCAATGCATTAAATATCATTCAGTTGCTCACATACAATAGATTGTTGCGTCAAGATAAAATATCCTAGGGGTGACGTCAGCTTTTTAGGGTTAGTTGTTAGTTAGGGTTTCAAGTTTATTAGGTTTTGAAAGTTTGTTTGTCACTATCATTTCAACGTTGGAGATCAAATCAGTGCCTTAGGGTATATGGAGTCAAAAATAAGGGCACAAGGTCTCGGAAGGATGATAACTCAGAGACTAGAAGGTAGGGTTCTATGGTGCTGCAAAGGCAGGGCCCTAGAATCAAAACCCTAGGGGAAAGAGGCTCACTCCGGTGTTGCTTAAGCAAGGCCTCATGCTCTTTCCTCCTTCTCTAAATTGACTTGGCAAAATGGCTAGCTTAAAGCATAAATCTAAGGGAGAAAGTGTTGCAAATGACAAGGCTTTCAAACCCTAGAAGGTGAAACCCTAGGTGTAGGCAATCTAGGCCTAGGACGTCTCCTCTTTTCAACTTATAAACTTCAACGCTAGCTCAGAAGAAAGAAGACAAGTGTAGCAACGGCTAGGCTCTATCTCTTTTCCTCAATGGCTAAAAAATATTTCTCAACAAGGGGACATGTAACAATAACCTACTTGTGTGCTTGTTACCTAGGGTTTCAAATCAGCAATATAATAAGTAAATGTAACAAATTATACCTACAACCATTCATTTAAGAAGTTTTGCATGAAAATTCACTTACATGTCATGAAGAAAAGCATAAGCAAACCCTAGTTGTAAACCTTCCTTGAGAGAAATGCCATAAATGCCAAGAAAAATCCTCCAATAGCAAGTGCGCCTCACTTAAACACCAAAACTACCCTAATAGGGTGCAAAAAATCAGATCTCCTAAGAGAAGGAGTTGTGTTATGTCAAAATGAGGGAAAACATCCTCAATTTATATCATCCAATGACCTTTAATTTAAAAATTAGGTCATTAAAACAGTCGACAAGGCTGACTACCAAAATCATATTGTTTTTAACATTAACTGTTAAGCAAAAGACATAAATGAGCAAAAGGTGGGACGTCAAGCCCCTCTAAGGGAGACGTTGGCCCTTTTGGGGCTAGTCCAGCATCCAGAAGTCAGACTTTAGCCCTTTTAGGGATCCTCCAAGTTGTCACACGTGCCAGTAGTCTCATGAAACTTCCACACGCTCAAGATGACGTCCAAGTCTCCTAGGTGACGTCTTGTCCATCAAAAGGAAAACGTTCCATCTGAAGTGAGTCAACCCCCCTAGGTTGGGCTCAGCCAAAGTGTCATGGGTGGAACGTCCTTCTTCTTCTTGTGTGCAAAGGCTCGATCAATCATCGTCCTGTCTCTACCACTGATGAGGTCCCAACAACCATCTGATGGGCTCTTCAGCCCCATGGAGGTCTGAACTGATCATTTCCCCATGTGTACCGGTCCACCTGGTACCTGTTCGTCGGGTATGGTCCTGCACATCAAAAACTTCGCCCTCCATGGGATCATAGCAATGTCAATCATATTTCATCATTAATTTTATCAAATGCATGCATAGAACCCCTAGCATATCATCTAATAGCTCAAAGACATTACATTGACCTACTATACAAAGATGAAGAAAAAGATAAGGTAACCTATTGGGCCAGCATCCACAAGAAAAGGAAAGTTCCCAAAGGATATCATCCAAGACATGTAATACAAGGTGGTGTGGTCTAAGGATGTCCAGACACAGTGAAAACCAGGGGTGGGTATTATCCGTGGGTGCCTTTGTAGGAGGCAAGTTGTGCCTGTCATGGAGGCAGTTTTTTCCAAGCCCTTTATTGCCTTTATTCTTTCTTTTATTTATTGCTTTTTCTTTCTTTTTACTTCAAGGTCTAACTAGAGGACACTGCCTTGGCGTGGTGACCAGAGCTGACAGTGTTACCCATGAGTATTTTCGCAAAAATGATAAGGCTGGCTCGTGATGAGACCCCCTTTCCCTTGGCCATGCAGCCAAGGGTCACTGCCCTGGCGTGGTGACCAGATAATGGCAATGTCATTCCGCTAGATACCTATGAACATAATGGGTTGGCTCATGATGAGACCCCCCATCCTCTTGGCTAGGTCTTGTTTTATTGTTTTTCTTCGGGTCCCTCTTGTTTCTTATCGAGAGGCTTTTTATTGCCTTCTCGGGGATCCCTAGGCGAGGCATATCTAGGTTTTACTTCCTATGGCTTTTATCTTTTACCAGCTGCTTTTACCTCCTGGGCCTTTAGCCCCTTCTTCCCACAGGATAAAGTGTAACCCCTCAAATAGGTCATCCTAATGCCCAGACTAGGGGAATGGGGTAGATGAATGGGAGATAAGATGTAAAATGATAATATGATGGGAGCGGACAATGGCTCTTCAAAATCCCTCCGGAGGCTAACCAGAACCTATGGATACAAGCTTGCTAGGGCACCCCATTTATCCCCCCAACCATGGTCAAGTGGGTTAGTGTAAGATCCAAGCAGTTGTTAGAAATGTAAGGAACCTGATGCATATATCTGAAAGTTATAATGATCAAACATGACACATACCATGATACCTGGACCAATTACCTCGTGGAGCAAGAGTCTTCTTCGATGCAAGTCCAAGCCGAAGGTGATGGATGTTGTTGCTGCTGACAGGACAAGTATGATGAAGAAAAAGAAAGATGGGCCCTCCAGGGCCATGCTCAGGTCAATCCTGCTCTTGGTACTCCATGTCTAGGACTTGTGGGCCTCGAGACATGATCTCCTCATTATCCCTAGAAATCGGGGATAACAGGTCCCCATACATCTGTATGCATAAGCTCTAACCTTTCACTCTTCTTTTCTTTCCCGACTCTGAGAAATCTAACTCTCTTTTGTTTTTCATAAACACAATGCTCAAAGAAGTCCAAATCAATTTGTTTAAGATCTGGAAACAAATTTCTTTTTTGAATTATCTGCATCCCCTTCTCACTCATGTGTCCAAGCCTATGATGCCACAGTGTTGTATCCACTCTTGTAGAAGCTAAAGAGATAGAAGAGTTAGTATTACCAGTACATAAATACAATGTGCCTACCTTCTCTCCTTTTGCTATCACCGATGATCCTTTGATGACCTTCCACGTCTTATCTGTAAATATGGATATACAACCTTCACTTGCCAACTGCCCTGTTGAAATTAGATTTTTCCTTAAATCTGGAACATGTCTTACCTCTGTCAACAACCATTGGTTTCCATTGCGTTGTTTTATGTTTACCTTTCCCATTCCAACAATTTTGCATGGTGTATCATCACCCAAATGAACCTGTCCAAAATCACCTTGAACATAATCTAGAAAATGTTTCCTATGGGGTGTGGCATGAAATGAAGCCCCTGGATCTACTACCCAAGACTCAAAAACATTATCTATAGAAAGAATCAAATCATCTTGTAACACATCACCTGTTACATTTGCTTCCTGATTTCTCTCCTATTGTCCATCTCTTTGTTTCTTTCGAGCTCTGCAGTCTTTCTTCAGATGTCCTTTCTTCCCACAATTACAACACTCTATCTTTCCAAGTCTGGATTTGGATCTGCCCTTCCTAGAATTCTCACGGTTCCCTGGGCCCTTTCCTCTATCCTTTTTTCTTCCCCTGCTCTCCATGTTCAACGCATTACCTAATGTATCACTTGTGCTTTTCCGTTGCATTTCCTCACTAAGCATAACACCAACAACATCATCAAATTTTAAAGTATTTGAACTAGAGACAGAGTTACTTACAACCATGACCAAGTCGTTTCATCTTTCTGGCAATGGGCACAAGATTAGAAGAGCCCTTACCTCATCATCAAAGTCCACTTTTACAGAACTTAGTTGATTAGTAACTGTATTAAATTCATTTAAATTATCTGCAATAGACCCACCTTCTGATGTCTTCATATTAAATAATATCTTCATTAGAAATACCTTATTGGACGTCGAGGGTTTTTCATACAATTTAGCCAATGTGTCCATCAAATTCTTCGTTGTCTTTTCTTTCGAAATATTGAAAGCCACCGACGTTGCCAGGCTCAGCCGTATCTTTCCTAAAGCCTTTCTGTCAAGAATCTCCCATTCTTCGTCCTTCATAGCCGTCGGTTTCTTTGCTATTCTGCCCAATGGTAGGAATATATCCTTCTGATATAAATAATCTTCCATCTGCATCTTCCATAACTGGTAGTTTTGGCCATTAAATTTTTCGACCCTAAACTTTCCATCTTCCGCGTTTCTCCCACTCAAACCAGGAACCCTTTTTTCCTGCGAGTTACCTTTCGCTCTGATGCCAGTTGTTAGAAAAACAATATCTTGGAGCAATAAAATAAAACAAATGCAGAAATAAAATACAGAAGATACACAATACAATAGAGACACAGATATACGTGGTTCACCCAGTGTGGCCTACGTCCACCAAATAAATTGCCAGGTCCTTCCTTCATTATTATCCATCAATCAAAGGGATACAACCTACAACAAACCCGTTGTAACTTCCTCTTCTTTCTCTCACAATCTCCTATCTCATAATACAATATTCGCTATCATACTTAGCCGCAATACATTTCCCTCATAAGAGAGGGTTTCCTTCTAGGGAAAAAAACCCTAACATAACTTCTATCGTTAGATCTGCGACCTTATAATGAACAGTCCAGATTTACAATGAAATTACAATATACTTTTACAAGGCAATTTTTCCTTCGGGGGCTTCGCTCCCGGAACTTGCAGAGGGCTAACCCCCCTTTGCACTCCCCCGCGTGGAAGAATGTACATTATTCTGGGGTGTAAAGTCTTCATGGGGTATAAACACGATTGAAAACAAAGACCTCTAAATCTGGAAGACAATCGGTCTCCACAACTAACAAATATCTATTAAATCAACTAGTGATAGAGTTCGGTAACAACTCTTACACACACACAGACTTCATCTATCCTGACACCCACTCTCATGAGAGCTCACACATATTTATACAATGAGGGGGGTTCTTCCTACTCCAAACATGGAGTGGCAGGCCCCCTATTATTCTACTAAACAATTTAACAAAACTCCAGAAATAGTCTAAAACTGAAATTAAGTTGTTGTCCATCGATTGGCTACTAGTATGATCCATTATATAGCCAATGAGAACATTGATTCCTCTCCTACATTTGTGGGATGCCTTCGATTAGATGCTCAAATGAGTCTGTAGTCGTTATGCTGCCAACAACACATGCAAGGGTGCTATGTCATCCTTGGAATCTTCATGCACTGGATACTGAAGTCTTTATGAGCCCATGGGACATGTTGAGGGTACTTTATGCTATAAATTCATTTTTTATATATCTTCTTAAAATACCCCTTATTACTCTTGCAATCCTTGTTATGACTTAGGGAACCTGAAATGCTTGCATCTTTGTAGACATGGTCAGCTTAACTTGTTGTAAATAACACATATATACAATAATTCAAAATAACTTTAAAAATACACACTTAATCTTACCTATAAAAGGAAATTAAGATAATCATAGGGAAATTCTATAATATGTTGGGAAAGTTGGAATAATGTAAGAAATGAGTTCCTAGCATGTGAAAGGAGGCAAAAATGTATATATATCAAAATGGGGGTTCATCAACTTCCTAGTACATGTAAAGATGCTAGAAAGTTATTCATTGATTTGGTTGTTGATTACAAAGTATATCATGCATGTCCAAAAGACTGTATCTTATACAAAGAATGACATAAAAATTATTATGTTTGTCCAAAATGAAAAATATGTCACTAACACTCTTATGTAACGGGAAAAAATGGCCCACAAAAAATATTATGCCACTTTCCCATAGTTATAAGATTGCAATCATTGTTTCATTGTAAATATTTAGCCAAAAATATTTTTTTATAGGAAAAAAATAGGAGTGGACAAGATGTGTTGCACATCCTAGAGATTTTAAGGCAATGAAGCACATAGAGAATACATGGCCTAAAAATTTAGTACATGAGCAATGCAGTATAAGACTTGTCTTAACAATGGATGGAGTGAATCCATTCTCTTTCCAGTCTACATAATATACAATTTGGCCCATTATTTCAATAAATTATGTCATCCCTCCTTGCATGGCTATGCAGAAAGAGCATTGATGTTGTCTCTTATTGTGACTAGAAAGTATCAAGTTAGAGACATGGGTGTATATTTGGAATCATTGATTGAAGAGATGTGGCTCCAATGGAATGGCATCCAGATGTATGATATTTCACAACCTATATGTGAAAGTTCATTTATGATGTATGGTGTGATTTGTTAGACAATCCATGACTTTTTGAGGCTTGGAGTATGCTCAAGTATAACCTTCTTTTGGAATGGTATAAATTGTTTTATTAATTATAAGTCATTGGAATTCATCAACAATCGATGCATCATGCCTATTTTTCCTCCTTTTGTGGTTTAGGACTAAGGACAAAATGACTATTCAATTGTTGATGATGTGGTAAGAAAATTTGTTCGAGGTATTATGAAAATTTGCATGCATGTGTCTATAAAGGACAGAGGTCATTTTTGTAGCAAAGCCATTATTTTTGTCAAATGAAGAGATATTTTAAATGAACAAGTCAATTAACACCTCGTGCTCATAACATGACACCGACCGATTGGTCAAAGAATATTGAATCTTGCAATAATTGTTTTGGGATGATGCATTCAATGGAGACCTATCTGATATTGATGACAATCTAGGTCATGACTTCAAAATTCCTCCCGATTCCATTCCAAAAGGCATGAACAAGGCTTCCAAATTCTATGATCTCTCATATTGAAAAGAACTTAATTTGGCACATTCATTGGATCCAATGCACATTTTCAAGAATGTATCATAGCCCCTTTAGAAACATATTTCTTCCACTAAGAAATATACAAATGCATCTATAAGAGATTTGGTCATGTCAATGACAAAGAAAGATCAATGAGAAAAATAAACAACTAATGTGGATGGCCAAGAAAATTATCCTAGGACGTCATGTATGTTGTTTGAGGATGGCTTAGATTTTATGAAGAAGGTGATTTGTGCAATTAGAACACCAATAGGATATAGTTCTTTATTGAGAAAAGCATTCAATATTGATGGTCAATTGACAGGTCTCTAGACGCATGATCACCATAATTGATTAAAAGTGCATATTACCAATGTGGTTTTGATATAAATTAGTCTAGAAGTCTTATTTAACCCGTGTAACATGATGAACATATTCTAACTGATTTGAGGATGTATAAGTTCAACATGTTTATCCAATAGTTAGACGTGGATGCACTATTTGTTGATTTTTCTATATGAGATAATATGCGATAATGATATATTATTACAATGATGATTGTTCCATATATAGAGAACATATGGTGACCATTCATGAAAGGGTGCATCCCTTGGATAATCAATAACTATCTATTATTATCATTTACTTATTATATATATTATTTAATAATCAATAATTATAGTATTAATTATTAATCTAAGAGAATGTCTTCCCGATGTTGTCCAAACATCAACACTATTTACACAAAATATTTGTAGCATGCCATTAGATGGTTATTTTTATTTGTAAGGTTGTTTTATCATATTTTTTTATCTAGACCATAAATTTATCCCCATTGAGTATATTTTTCCAAGGAAAATACGTTGCAGAAAACCCTCCAAGTACTTTCCCGTGATCCATGGATGGTAAATGAGGTAAATTATTGGACCTGATTACATAGCCTAACCCCAAGGGGATCAAGAGAGTCAAACTCGTGACCACACCAACTTTGGAGGAGAGATCTCATGTCTAGCTCATGATCACTTGAGTTAACCCTCGAGGCTTATCCTCATTCAGTATGTACGTCAAAATATCTATTATTTTGACAAAACTTATGAAATTACTAAATAAAAATTGAAGTCATCTTGACTTTAAGTGGATCACATCTAAAGAATACATGCCATGAACATCCCTAGATGGCACAATGAAATAGTGGAAATTGTTTATACTTTAGAGAAAGAGTTGCCTATTAGTTTTATGGATACGTGGGTACATATTTTGGTACATTTGGTCGTAGGCATTCAATTAGTTAGTGTGGTGAGTTCTATATGGATGTTCTTCCTAGAGTGGTACATGAAAACACTTGAGGGGTTTGTAAGGTGATGAGCCTATCCTAGAGGGCGCATGGCTAAAGTGTACATTGTTAACAAATCTTTATTTTTTATGTCTCGGTTCCTGAAACAAATGCATATAGATTCTCAACTCATGTGGGATGGTGATCATGATGAAAAATGATTAGAAGAGGAGAAAATTGAAACAAATGTAGAAACACGGGCTTTGAGAGGTAACATACTTATTTCACATATATATTGTCATTATTGTGTTATTTAAGGAGTAACTAATTTCCTTGTAAAAATGAATAATATTAAGTTTCACTAAAAATGCAGATGAGGATGAAGGGGATACAAGGAATAAGTTCATTTTGTTCAATATGGAGGCTACTAGGAAATGGGTGGCAATGTAGGATGATATTCTGAGAAAAATACAAGAAGACGTGCAATCATTTAGAAGGTCAAACTCTCATGTTCCACTCACTAAAGAATTACGTTATCAATGGCCTATAGAGTGCACAAACGCATGGGTGAAGTAGTGAATTCATAATTTGGGACTAACCAACAAGGGAAGTGAACTAGATGCATTAAACATGGGAATTAGATGCGAAACGACAATATGTGATGGATCAATCATAGCCCTGAGGGTTAGCTAAATCAATCATAAGCTAGATGTGAGATGTCTCCTCCGAAGTTTGGAAGGTCACGAGTTCGACTCTCTTGATCCCCTCGGGATTAGGTTCCGTAATTAGGGTAAAAAATTTACGTCATTTACCATCCATGGATCATGGGGAAGTTCTTAGAGGGATTTATGCTATGTTTTCCTTGGGAAAATGTGATGGATTAATCATTAGATTAATCGCATAAATTTTAATTAAATATGTTTATGTATTGTTACAAGTTTAAGAATACTTATTGATTTTAATATAAAAATTCCATATGCATGAAGGTACAAACATATCCTATGATGTGGGCATATGGACATCATTTTATAGTGGAGGGTGAAAAATGTGGCAAATAAACATGTGATTATGAAATGTCTGGTGCATTTGATCAAACAAATTGTGCAAGTTCAAGGGATACAAACCCAATAAAAGGAAAACTTGATTATGTTGGCACCATTCAAGAGACTATAGATCCTTTAAACTTGTGATTTTTAAATGTAAATGGTTTGATATTTTTTATAGAAGGGGATTTATCATACATGACCTGGATATTGAATTGTATTCTATTAAAATACATAGAGAAATTTCAATGTCTCGGGTCAAACTATTTATGATTCCAGAACACTATGAACATGTTTTCTTCCATCTTTAATGTTTCTAACGAAAATTGTTGGTTTTTTACCCATGGACACAGAAGGGAAAAATGGTTTTTTCAAATGTACCTGCTACAAATGTTAAGCAAGGTCAAGGAAAGGATCGTGTAAATGTAAATGGTGAAGTAAATGTGGGTGATCAAGTAGAATTAGGAGTGTAGTGATGTCAAGTATTTTCTGTACCCTTAGTGGGTCATTTAATACATATATATAATTTGGTGGCTTCATTTGTTATTTTTTGGATTTAAATGAATCAAATATGTTAATTCATAAGTTATATTTTAATGAATAAAAATTACTCGATGTTTGGCTCAACCAATTAATTGGCATACAAACATATCAACATTAAACATAAATGTGGTTTAGGTGTTTTGGTTGCATAAATATCTAATCTCCAATAACTTCACTATTGATTTTTGATAACTTCAATGACTAGGTAGTTGATATACACACATGAAACAAACTTGATCAATTGTGATATTGTAGCAGACATAATCAACTGTGATTATGTTTAGTTATTTATTGTAATTTTAAATATTTTTTCCATGTAAACCATGCTTGAGAAACCCCCAGAGATTTCACCACTATCGACGAATGATAACCAAGGTAAACCATCGATGTAGACTATAGTACGCCTAACATGGTGAGGACATCAAGTATTAACATGTCAACATGTCATAGAAGGAACTATCCCAGGGACTTGACTCTAAGACCTTCTACTTGCAAATTATATCACTTAACCACTCGAACTAACGCATCATGCTCGTTTTTTTATATTATTAATCAATTATATTATTATTATTATTTAACAAGAACGGGTAATTTATATTCAAAAAGAGTGTTGTATCAAAGTTGAATCAACAAAGAGATACAAGGAGTTCAAAAAGAAAAGTCAGTTGTCTAACAACAAAAATTTCCTTTTCTATCCATACAAAAACTACTACATAAGCATATGACATAGTCTCTTTTCCAGGTATACATTCTTACATACGAGTGTAACAAAAAGATGACTTTACATATCATAAAAACCTAATTATTTTAATTTGAGGGTGGTGTCCACTATACAATCCTGGTAAGTCTCCACCGGTTGCTTTGTGCCAGATTAGAGTTGTTGATCCACTTCCCAGGCCTTGGATCCATGAGAAGGAAGGGACTGTATGTTTGCTTGATTCTTCATCCATTGTTAATGAATTTCTTGGTTTTCCCAGAGAAAGGACCGAATTTGCCTATTTTTCTTGTTCACAACACTGAGAATAATGAAAGTCTCCTTGTCATGTTTCTAGGTCTGCTCCTCTAGCTTGGTCTCAAGTTGAGCAATCTTTGTTTTCTATAACTCCAGCTCACATTTATGAGCTCCCATGTCTACCTTCAATTCTCGAACCATGCAGGCTAAGAAACAACATTAATCGAGACCACGATGCCACATTGCACTCCCAAACATGTTGAGGACCTTATCGAATGCAATTTATTCCACCCTGTGAATGAGAGACAAAGCACAAACACGCAAAGAGAATTCACAATTCCCAACAAAAGAAAAGTGACTAAAACCCATGGTGAGGCGAACCGGTTTATTTATCTGGTTGAGTGTCCACATGATGTCTTTGCATGGGATTTGATGTGGGAAGGAGAGTCTATAAATCCCAAATTGAATAACCATCATCACACACGAAGGGATTTTAATACGCACGAGTGAGTGAAGCTACATGTACCAAGCAATACATGTTGGTGATATGGGATGATGTTGTTGTATCATGAGGTTGAGTGATGACGTTTGCTTCATAATCATTGGGTGGGGCACCCAAAAACTGCCTTTAACATTAATCCTTGATTTTGATAAAATATATATATATATATATATAGACATGCCTTGGAGTTGATCCTTGGTTTCAAAAAAATTCCCATTTTTTTGATAAATAATCCTACCATATTAAGGAAGAAGATGAACATAAAAAATATCATTGACTTTAATTTTCCCCTGCTCGATGGATTGGGTTAATTTTGCCAGAGTGTCTGCCCTAGAGTTTAGGTATCCAAGGACATGAAAGAATTGAGTCAAATGAAATTTTTCCCCCTCTTGGATGATTCTTTGATAATTTCTTTATCAACTCAGCTAATGGCATTTTTGCGGATGTTGAGGCCCATTAATGACCAATTATGAGTCCCCTATTACAATAAGATCCTTGTAATGCTCCTCTTTATGAGCTTTAGTCCCATATAAACTGTCATGGCCTCTACTTGGTTATTAGAGACAAGTCCCAAATCCCATGCAAAGGAAATAACCTATTATCCACCGGAGTCGTAAAGCACTCCCCTGCACTTGTCGCCCCTATTATATTATTATTGTTAACTATAATACTTAGTATTAATTTAAAAATAATTAAATAATTAGTATTAGTGATTAAATTATCCTTAATATAATAAATTGTTATTAATTAAAAAAATCATCAATTAAAAAATAGCATTATTCATTAATAAATTATTTTAAAGCTCATATTATTTAATACTATTCAATTACTAAATATTTTAATAATAATAAAGTGAAGGAATAATTCATACTTGTGATATATGAATAATGTCTAATGTATATGAGTGCATAATTGTAATGATGCAGACCATAAATAAAAGTCTATGTATGAGTGAAAGACGAGGATAAGGAGAGATATTAGAGATGAGAATCTCATGGATTGAGTTGAGAGATTTAAGGAGATATTATGGAGATGGTTATTGATATGATATGATCTAATTACCTAATTAAGACTTAGTAGTTATGGTCACCTATGGTTATATAAAGACACCATTTGAACAATAGAATATACACACAGGGATGTTTTAATGTAATATAGATTTTCCCCTTCGGGGGTTTCTTGAGTATAATTCATGGTGTCCCTTGCTTCAATATATGTTTATATGTATCTATTGTTGGCTATTAAAACCAACATTTGGTATCAGAGCAGGTTTAGGGCCTGAAAGGAAACTTCCTATGGCAACGTATGAGAGAGTGTGTTGAATGTCCATTGTTCTGCATTAAGGCGATGTCCATAAATTAAATCCACGAATTGAGAATAGCAGCCAACTATTTATGCTTCATTGTTAGGGAGGAGTCATTGCCTTGTTTCTATTTTGAGCTATGTTTCAAGTGAGAGCTATAGCTACGTAGAGAGCCCTCAATTTTCTTAGTTGTTGCTAAGTGGTGAAATCATGGAGGACTGCACCATATTTCTATAAAGAGTGAGTTGTCAAATCACTATTTTTGTTTGGAGCTACGGACGTGTGAAAGAGAGATGCGTGAATCACCGTTGAGGAGTTCCCTTTATTCTTGTTGTAGTTGTTGAAGAAAGAAAGTCGTTGGTGTCTGCGTGGAGGAGATCCATCACACCCCAAAAGTAATAGGAGATCGCTTGAAGAGAGAGCATCCCAAAATTGAACCAATTCCCTGCAGTATGTCTTATCTGGTGGGTGTTGGACAGATAGTTTGTATTGGGAGTGGAGCTAATTACAATGTTGAAAACATATGCATTGAAACTATGTGGTCAACGACGATCTAATTGTCCCAAGAGACTTTGACTTTGATTGTGTATAGATGATTGGTTGAAGATAGTTGAGAGAAGCATGAAAGAATAAACACGAATGGCAATCTAGATCCTAGTGGAATTATCATTTAAATATATGTTGTAGAATCACATCTTTCTAGCATAATCCTTACAAATCCTCTATTTATTTCAAGTGTGGACAAGTCATTAAAATGATTGCTCAAATTAGATTTGCAGGGATAGAATTGAGTGGGGGTCAACCACTAGTTCCAAAGGTGAACTAAAGAAGCTAATCAAGTCCACGCAAGGTCAAACTTTCATGGAAGATACCAATCAATGCAAAGGTTATAGATATTGATTTATCTATTTTATAAGTCCATAGTGTTTAAAAATCCACAATCTAGATCCCTGGATACAAGGGTATCACTCTTTGTTTCATCATATATATTTACGTTGAGTTTTTTTATGGAATTTGGATTATTAGTCCCTCTCATAAGCATAGAGGGACTATAGCGATCAATAAATCATTGACTTCGTATTAGCTTGTCCTTTGACCACAAATATTTCCATATAATATATTGTTGGAACAAGGGAACTGAAAAGATGGATTTTTATATAATAAAAAGTACCATATTTGTCATGATCTGATTGGACAAGGGATTGGAGGTCTTATTGCCAGCTTTGCTATTCCCAATGTTATATATGTTGGCATATCCAAAGTATTTGATCGTAAATGGTCTTTTTAAATCATATATTTTCTTATGCATTGGTCGAAGGTGTATTAATGCTAGCATTAGTTCGAATGTTTGGTTTAGCATTTTCCGCTAGCTAAATTTATGGCAATGTTTGATATGCTGTCATGTCCAAAGTTTGGCCTTCGAATACATTCTCCACTGTTGGAACTATTGATACATAAATTAAAAAAAAAAAAAATGGGATACGTTAGGGAGTTGCCACATTGCATTCTTTTCTTAAATGTTTAAAGAGAATTTCTGACATACGTTTTACCTAACAGGCTTGGCAGCGTTGAATGTTTACTTAGAAGGCTCGTTACAATACATTTTCTTCCATTTTATTTATTTATATGCTTCAGCGACATTGTTGGTTCAATGGTTGATGCTTGTTTTTCTGCATCTCCACTGATTTCTTATTTGGTTGTTGTTGTTGTTATTGTTTGTCTGTTGGTGTTGTTGCAGTTTGCACGTTTCGAGTTGTGCAACCGCGATTGGAACTGCATCATTTCTGGTGGACTGGTTGTTGTTTGCTTCTTTGTTCATTGTGTGTTGCTTATTGTTGTTTGATTCGAGTTTGCATTTATGAGATACTTTTTACCTAATAGGCTTGGCAACGTTGAATGTTTACTTAGCATGATTGTTACAATACATTTTCTTCCTTTTTTTTATTTATATGCTTCAGCGGCATTGTTGGTTCAATGGTTGATGCTTGTTTTTTTGCATCTCCACTGATTTCTTATTTGGTTGTTGTTGTTGTTATTGTTTACCTGTTGGTGTTGTTGCAGTTTGCATGTTTGGGGTTGTGCAGCCGCGATTGGAACTGCGTCATTCCTGGTGGACTGGTTGTTGCTTGCTTCTTGGTTCATTGTGTGCTGCTTATTGTTGTTTGGTTCGAGTTAGCAGGGTTCGGCTCCTGCGGCTGCAGTTGGGCCTTTTGGTGCTTCTTAACTGGGTTGTTATTTGTTGCTTGTTCTTGTTTGCCTAGGGTTTTCAATGTTGGGATGTTGCATCCGCGGTTGGATCTGTTCTAACATTCTTTTGTAGTGGAATCTCCATACAATACTATTGAGATAAAATAACATAGAAACAAATTTGCAGTCGATGTAAATTGCACCTCTTATGCGTTGAACCAGAGTTTGTCGACCTCAAATTATATTTCATTCCTGGCAAAATTTTTTCCATGGTTTATGTTTTACTATGGTTTCATAGTTATGAGAGTAAGTTTTGTTGTGAGAGCGATATAGTTGTTCTTTCCCTTTTTTTTCTCTCTTGTAAATTGTGTTTCTGGTTCTATAGTTTCTCGCGTTTCTGTGGTCGTTCCGAGCGGCCGCCATTCAATTGCATACTTAGCTAGTTTTGTGGACGTGGCTTCACGGATAGGTGCTATCGAACTATGGCAACTCGTTTTCGGTGTGTACATATTGCACCCAGAACTTATGTTCTCTACAATTCAACCCCGCACTCCTCGAACTCGCAATTGTGCCTCTGCCTGCGATGAGTTTGTCTATCGTACCTACCTTTCCATACTTAGTCCAGTTTTCAAAGTTTGGCGGGTTGACGCCTTTCTGGATTCAGAAAATTTAAAAGCATTTGTTGCTCCCCTCCATCCCAGCTACCCTTTTCCATTCTCGGTAGACATTAATTATGCTTTGAGAAGTCATAACTAACCAGACAGGTTCGAAAAGATTAGCTTTAATAAGTGGAAAGCTTGAGGACATCTCCCATTAAAATGAATACACAGGCGAATATTATGGGATCTGGTAATTTCTTTTGCCTGCATTTTTAATTTGCAAAAAAAAAATCCTCTTTTAGTTTTCTTAAAGGCTTCGGCATAGTCCACGAACATGTCACCAATAGAGGCCTTGACGTCATGTCCCTCTTTAATATTGTGCATATCTTAGATGTCAGATTTGAGAATCTGTTCGGATATGGGAATGTTGATACGTGCTATTAGTCACTATTCAGGGTACATATTCGAAAAGATTGCCATTAATAAGTGAAAATATCGAGAACATTCGTCATTAAAATGAATTAAAACAAAATCTATGGAAGATCGTCCAGCGTTACTTTTAAATACTTATTTGCATTTCTCTCTATTATCAAATATTTGCGCTTTACGGTGCCTTCGTTCTAATGTTCCTGGTCATGGACATGTAAGACAAGTTAGAGATGCAATTGAGGCCCAGATGAAAGAAGAGAGACTGGTTTTATGTGACGTGAAGAACAAGTATCTTCTAGTAGGTGTTCTCCCTGTATTGGATGTTTTAGTTGGTTGAAAAGCCTGCCTTGAGATTTGTTTGTTGAACTTCTTTGTTTTTTTGCTAGGAGTTGTAATGCATTTTCAAGTCACGTGCAAAATACTTCTTCGTTGAAGTATATAGTTTCTTCGAACAACACAGATTTGGCAAGTGTATCGATTTATGCCGATCCTAGAAGAATTTCTCTTCCTCGGGGGCATCGCACTTACCGTGGGTTGCAAAAGTGTTCTCTGATGTTCGTAAATGATGCAAAATATGGCTTCATTTGCGAATGTAACCAGAGGCAGGTAATAGAAACTGTATGGGTGGATAAAACGACATATTATCACTACAAAAGTTTTTATTTCAAAGTTTGTTGAGTTACTTCTAGGTCTGGTAGCCGGCTTGAGAGACAACCATGTTCTTTGTGAAAGTTTGTTCGGTTTCCTCTGGATGTAGTTGCAGTCTCCACAGATTTGACGTCGCCTTCGAACATTCCAGAACTTTTTGTTGGCTTCCATATCTACCACCGCTATGACGAAAGATATATTATGATGCGATTTGCACCATTTGATACACTTTCCATACCTGTGCTGCCCAAAGAAGTCATGTGCCTCAACAGAATAACATTTTGCAGTTGGCTTGGACATTCCTTCCACTTTACTATAATAAAGCAAAGAAGTTCAACATACAAATCTCCAGGCAGGCTTTTCAACCAAACAGATTATCGAATACAGGGAGAATAGCAGTGGCAACATACTTGAATTGTTTTCCCGTCCCGTAGCTAATGTCACATAAAACGATTCCCTTGAATTTTAATTCGGCCTTAATCGCATTTCTAGGTTGTCTCTGATGTCAATGGTCAGGAACATTGCAAGGAAAGCACCTTAAACCCCACGTTTTCGACAGCAAAGGGAAATTAATAGTTGGCAAAGAATGGAATGTTGAATAACCAACGATTATAAGCAGGCCATATCTCGAAGAGACAAGTTATTCAAAAAAACTGGGATAGATCTAGTTCACAGTACCAATTAAGTTGAAGACCCACAATTGATACTCAACTCGTTTTTTGCGAATAAAGAATTTGATCGTCAATAAAACTGTGAACAAGCTTCATCAATGTACATATTTTTTTTGGGTCGGCAGCATGCCAAATCGCAATCATTGTGGCAAATAATCTTACCTATATTTTGTAACGCATATTATTTTAATATAGAATAATTGTGGTTTATTTTTTTGATAGTGTTTTCCAATCTCTAGTATTGCTTTTCATTTTATTTTGTGTCATTTTTCCCTGTGTGTCGTTAAACATGGACGACAAGCCTTTCTTTATGTTGCCCAATGCTTCGATTTAAATAAGGGGTACTATGTTCATTGCTTGCATTTTACATTGAAGATTATTTTTTTCATAGGCAATACTTATGTGGTGGCGGCCCTATACTTAAATAAAGAAATTGGAGGACCCGTCCTGCTTTCATTATTCAGGTCCCGTAAATAGAATGAATTAATGACTTACAACAAGGCAGCTCAAGTATTGACGCAATGTTCCTGTTCAATATCTTGCATATATTGCAACTTCTTCTATTTGATAATATCCATGCATATATAGTAATATGAGTACTATTGGAGTAAATATAAAAACTTCCTCTTGGGTAAAAGTTAGGAAATTATCTGCCCACCGGGTCCTAGGTTTGCAGTATTGAAAAAACTATGTTCCATGTTCCGTCATATACATCTTGCAGGCAAAGAGCTTCTGTGATCTGCAATTTATGCTTTAACTAGTCATAACTCACCAAGGGTTGGAAAAGATTGGCATTAATAAAGGAACAACTGAAGCTGCCTTGCTTAGTTAAATCACACCAAATTTTGATTACATTTAATTTAATTTAGATATTAATGTTTTTGGAGAGTCGACGCTTTCTCATGTCGTTGCAAGGAATACAAGATGAATAGATGATGAGGAATTTATCTCGTTGAAACCACAATGCAAATTCATGTTTCGTGTTGCGTTATATACATCTTGTAGTCAAAACTTTTGTGGTTTCAACGAAATTTGCGAAGCGAAGAGCATCCTGGAAATTCGGAAATCATTTGCATTTGAAACAAAAACAATCCATTAATATATATTAGTATGAATACTATTCAAATAAATATCAAAACTTTTTCCATTAATACATATTAGTATGAATACTATTGAAATAGATATCAAACCTTTCTCTTGGCCAATACTTAGCCAATTATTTGGCCACCAGGCCCCGAGTTGGCAGTATCCAACACCTATGTCCCCTGTTCCGTCATATACATGTTGCAGCCAAAGAAGTTCAGTGATCTGCAATTTATTCTTTTACTAGTGGGAACCAACCAGGGATTCGAAAACATTGTCATTAATAAACATTGTTACGCGTCTCCTGGAGAGACCTTGTCTTCTTCCGGTGTATTATCCCTTTCCAGTTATATACTTAGTCGCCTTTCTATGATCGTCGGTTCCAACATTGGCGTGTTGACATATCTTAATCTCCATCTATATCTCGCATGACGAATCCGACCGATCACTGTTCATTTTTATATTTAGTCAATTTTATGCCCGCGGTTGCCAGGTTGGCACTTTCGAACTATGCTGCTTCTTGTTCCCTGAGATACATTTTCCACTAAAAATTTTCGTGCTCTACAATTTCACCGCAGACTCCTCCATCCTTTTTCCCTTTTTATCTTCCCGTGTATTATGAGACTATAAACTATGGACATGAGATTTTATAGAGCATGTACGGCTTCCGCATTCCATACGTAGCCACTTTTTGGACCGCGGGTTCTCGGGCAGGCGGGTTCAAAATTGGGCCTCCATTGTTCTGTGCCCTACAAATAGCACCCAGAATTCCGCGATATACAAATTGACAAGCGGACCTGCGGGTTGCCTAACTCAAAATTTCACTTCTATTGTTTCGTGTCCTCTAAACAGCAGTCGCAGTTCTGCGATATAGAAATTGACAGACAGACTCCAGGGATGGCGGGGTCAAGATTGCCATTATTTATGGATGGCATTCCCTATAAACTATTTAACATTATCTAGAAACATTATTCTCGATACTAAATTAGCTATTACTAGTGACAATTGGACACACTGGTACGAAACAGTTGGCATCACACCCTCTGCAATATACAAATTGACTACCGGATTCTGACATCGTCCGCTCTTCTGTATCATAGATTATGCTTTGAAATGTTCCGAGCGATACAATTTGAATGTCGAGGCCACGCGTCTTTTGGAGAGACCTTGTCTTCTTCTCGTGTATTATCCATTTCTAGTTATATACTTAGTCGCCTTTCTACGATCGCGGGTTCCAACGTTGGCATGTTGACATATCTTTATCTCCATCTATATCCTCACATGACGAATCCGACCGACCGTTGTTCCTTTTCATATCTAGTCCATTTTATGCCCGCAGTTGTCGGGTTGGTGCTTTTGAACTATGTTGCTTCTTGTTTCATGAGATACATTTTCCACTCAATTATTTTTTCTTCCCATGTATTATGGGACTATAAAGTATGGACATGAGATTTTATAGAGCATGTACGGATTCTGCTTTCGATACGTAGCCACTTTTTGGATCGCGGGTTCTCGAGTGGGTGGGCTCAAAATTGGGCCTACATTGTTCCATGCCCTACAAATAGCACCCATAATTCTGAGATATACAAATTGGCAAGCGGACCTATGGGTTGGCTAGCTCAACATTGCACTTATATTGTTCTGTGTCCTCCAAACAGCGCTCACAGTTCCGTGATATACAAATTCACAGACGGACTTCAGGGTTGGCGGGGTTGAGATTTCCATTGTTTACAGATGGTGATCCCTATCAACTATCTAACAGTATCTGAAAACATTATTTCCAATACTAAATTAGCTCTTACTAGTGACAATTGGACATACTGGTATGAAACAGTTGGCATCACATCCTCCACAATATACAAATTGACTACCGAATTATGACATTGTCCGCTCTCCCATGTTATAGATTATGCATTCAAATGTTCTGAGCGACACAATTTGAACGTCGGGGCCTAGCGTCTTCTGGAGAGACCTTGTCAGCCTATTTTGGATCCTCTTGTTGTCGGGTTCACAAAATGTCCAATTCTTGGAAACTGTTTCGGGTTGTCGCTTTCGAACTCTGTTGGTTCTTGTTCAGTAATATACATCTTGCACTCAAAATTTCCGCTCTCTACAATTCCACCGTGCACTCAACCCTTTTTCCCTTTTCTTCTTCATGTGTGTTATCACCTTCTGGTTATATACTTTTTCACCTTTCTATGATCGCGGGTTCCAACGTTGTTGGCTCGACATATCTTCATTTCCATATATATCGTCACATGACGAATGCGATCGACCGTTGTCCTTTACATAAGCAATTTGCCATTGTTTACGGATGGTAATCCCTATCAACTATCTAACAGTATCTGAAAACATTATTTTCATTACTAAATTAGCTCTTACTAGTGACACCTAGACACATTGGTACGAAACAGTTGGCATCACATCCTCCGCAATATACAAAGTGACTACCGGATTTCGACATCGTCTGCTCTTCTATGTTACAGATTATGCATTGAAATGTTCTGAGCGATACAATTTGAATGTCAGGGCATGGCATCTTCTGGAGAGACCTCGTCAGCCTGTTTTGGATCCTCCTGTTGTGTGGTTCAGGAAATGTCCAATTCTTGGGAACTGTTTCAGGTTGTCGCTTTCGAACTCTGTTGGTTCTTGTTCCGTAATATACATCTTGCACTCGAAATTTCTGCTATCTACAATTCCACCGCGCACTCAACCTTTTTTCCCTTTTCTTCTTCCCGTGTGTTAGCCTTCTGGTTATATACTTTGTGGCCTTTCTATGATCATGGGTTCCAGTGTTGTCGGGCTGACATATCTTCATTTCCATCTATATCCTCACATGACGAATCTGATCCACCGATGTTCCTTTCCATACTTAGGCAATTTTATGGCCGCGCTTTCCGGGTTGGCGCTTTCAAACTCTGTTGCTTCTTGTTCCATGATATACATCTTGAACTCAAAACTTTTTTCATCTACAATTCCACCACGGATTCCTCGAACTCGCAAGCTTTATTCTACCATGGTTCACAAATGTTTCAAAGTATTTGTCGCTGCCTTCCATCCCCACTAACTTCCCGTTGTTCCTAATATACATTGGTTGTGCTCTTACTAGTGACAACTGAACACAATCGTACGAAACAGTTGGAATTCGGCCCTCCGCAATATACAAATTGACTACCTAGTTCACATCGTGTACTCAAAATTTTCCTGATCTACAATTCCACCGCGGACTCCTTAGTCCTTTTTCCCTTTTCTTCTTCCCGTGTATTATGGCTTTCTGGCTATATACTTAGTCGCCTTTCTGTGATCACGGGTTCTAGTGTTGGCGGGCTGACATATCTTTATCTCCATCTATATAATCACATGACGAATCCGACCGACCGTCATTGCTTTCCATATTTATCCAATTTTAGGCGGTTTCAAACTCTGTTGCTTCTTGTTCTGTGATGTACATCTTGCACTCAAAAATTCCGTGCTCTACAATTCCACCACGAACTCGCAAGCTTCACGCTACCACGGTTCACAAATGTTTCAAAGTATTTGTCGCTGCCTTCCATCCCCACTAACTTCTTGTCCTTCCTAATATACATTAGTTATGCTCTTACTAGTGACAACTGCATACACTGATACGAAACAGTTTTTATCTGCCCCTCGGAAATATACAAATTGACTATTGGGTTCCAACATCATCCCCTCTTCCGTGTTACAGATTATGCATTCAAATGTTCTGAACGATACAACTTGACCGTCGGGGCCTCACATCTTCTAGGGAGACCTTGTCAGTTTATTTTGGATCCTCGTGTTGACGGGTTCACAAAATCTCCAATTCTTAATCATTGTTTCGGGTTGTCGCATTCAGACTCTGCTGCTTCTTCTTCCATGATATTATTGCATTCAAATTTTTCGTGATTTACAATTCCACCGCAGACTCCTCAATAATTTTTCCCTTTTCTTCTTCCCATGTATTATCACTTTGTTGTTATATACTTACTCACTTTTCTATGATCGTGGGTTCCAGCGTTGGCAGGCTGACATATCTTCATCTCCGTCTATATCCTCACATGACGAATCCGAGCAACCATTTTTCCTTTCCATACTTAGCCAACTTTATGGCCGCGGTTGTCAGGTTGGCGCTTTCCAACTCTGTTGCTTCTTGTTTCGTGTTATACTGTTGGTTTTTCTTCATATGAGATATGAGAGATATTCAAAATATTATTACAATAATGAGTATTCCATATATAGGGAACATAAGGTGACCATCCATGAAAGGATGCGTCCCTTGAATAATCAATAACTATTTATTATTATCATTTACTTATTATATAATATATATAATAATCATTAATAATTATATTATTAATTATTATCTTTAGAGAATGTCTTCCCAATCTTGTCGAAACATCAACACTCCCTCTCAACGAGGGACACATTCTTCAACATGCCACTCTTGTCTTTGAAGTATACAAACTTCACCCTAGACTCATGACACTTGTCTGCCAGTCTTGGGAGACATCTCTCTCCCACCTGAACTGAGGAGAAACTCCTTTTGCGACTCTCCCTCTGAGCCAATTAATTCAGCCTCACTCTGGGTCCGCACGTAATAACATATAGCATCTTGAGTCTTTATCATTCCTTGTCAAATCGCCATGACTAGGACAAAGACTATACCAAGATCTTTCACCACATGCACACACCTATGAGTGAATGTCGACTTGATGCTAATTGACATGTGGAAAAGCACCTTGAGTCCATATTATTCCTTGTCATGATCAAGGAAGGACTACGTCTGGGCCCATTTACCACAAGTGCACCTTTGTGATAAATGTATCCTATCTCCCTTTGACTGCAACCCAATATAGGAGAAGTTATGCCCGATGTTGAAACATCAACACTCTCTCTTAGCTAGGGAGGTATCTTTCCATAGTAGTACACAACTATTGTCCAAAGACATGCAGTCTCCACCAGTGGTACAAAACCACCATAGTAGTAAAAGATTTGTCACACATGGCACTCCCATGTGGACTTCTAGAGGCTACTCCCTCTAGGAACACTTAGGGTCAACTCCCCATAGTGTGAGACATCAAGGGACAACTCCCTTAACATGTCCTCATGTTCTCTCCACATGGGACGATGGGCTATAAGCCCAAATGTACTTATTCCTTCTCAAATAAGTATCCTCACATATCAACTCAACTCAATTCATAGAGGAGTACAATCTGAAGAAATTTTGTCACACATGGCACTCCATGTGGACTTCTAGAGGCTACACCCTCTAGAAACACTAGGGTCCTCATGGGACATGTCCTCATGTGATGTCCACAAGGGATGTTAGGTTATAATCCCAACTGCATGTATCCCTTCTCAGATAATTGCCCCACTTATCCCTTCTTGGATAAGTGTTCTCACAGATCAACTCAACTCAATTCATAGAGGAGTACGACCTGGAAAGTTTGTCACACATGGCACTCCATGTGGACTTCTAGAGGCTACACCCTCTAGAAACACTAGGGTCAACTCCCATAGTGTATGACGTCAAGGGTCAACTCCCTTGACATGTCCTCATGTGCTCTCCACATGGGATGTTGGGTTATAATCCCAACCACACTTATCACTTCTCAGATAAGTGCCCCACTTATCCCTTCTCGGAGAAGTGTGATCAAGGATCAAATCAACTCAGTCACGGAGTAGTACGATCTCGAGAATGTCTCAGGAAGATGCAAACATCAACACTCTCTCTCAAGGAGGGATGCATTCTCTGCCATGCCAAGTCTGTCACGAAAGTACTTGAACTTCGTCTTGGTTTGGTAAGAACATCAACAACCTGCTCATTTGTAGGAAGGTATTGCGCCAATACTTCCTTCCTATGCACCATGTCTCAGATGTAATGGTACTTGATCTCAATGTGGTTCGATTTGTCCTGAAACATTGGATTATCAGAGATCTTCACACAACTTTGGTTACCATAATGAATCGTGGTGGAATCCAGCACATGTTCGAATAAATCTGCAAAGAGCTTGTGAAGCCACACTGCTTCACGGACTGTCATAATTAATGCAATGTACTCTGCTTTTGTTGTGCTCAAAGCCACAAAAGTTTGTTTCCTGCTACACCAGGAAACCATGGAAGATCCCAAAGTGAAGCAACACTTGAAGGTGTTCTTTCTATCCACTGCGCTCCCTGCCCAATCAAAGTCAATATATTCCTACCATATCATATCAATACTAGAAGTATATCTCTGACCATGTCGAACTGTGCCTTGCAAGTATCTCAACACATGTTTCACAACAATCTAGTGTGTCTATCTCGACTGACTTATAAACTGGCTAAGTGCACTCACTGCATAGCAAATATTTGATCTGGTGTTAACCAGATACATCAATTATCCAATTAGCTGTCTATACAGAGTCAGATCAATTTCGTCAAAATCGAAAGAAGACACACTTTGTTTCTTTAGATTCGTCATCATTGGTATAGCCACGGGCTTGAAGTTCAGTATCTCAAACTTCTTCAATATCTCAATTGTGTACTTCCCCTGACTCGGGAAGATCTCATCAGTTCTCTGCCACATCGCTAGTCCCAAGAAGTAGTGAATCATACCAAGGTCCTTCATCTTGAACTCAGAGGCCAACAGATACTTGCATTCAATAATAAATCTCTATGTACCTATGAGGAATAAATCATCAACGTAGAGGACCAAAATCAAGGCCTCACCATCAACAGTTTTGTAGTACATGTTGGGATCAACAAAACTTGTGTTGAATCCCAAACTCATCAAGTGTCCATCAATCCTCGCATACCAAGCTCGAGGTGCCTGCTTGAGTCCATACAGGGCCTTTTTCAACCTACACACATGAGACTCCTTCTCATGTATGACGAAACCATCTAGCTGCTCGATGTATATTTATTCCCCAATCTCTCCATTGAGAAAGGTTGTCTTCACATCCATATGATGTAGTTTCCAACCCATGGATGTTGTGAGGGCACTAATCATTCGAATAGAAGTGTATCGAACAACAGGAGCAAATGTCTCCTCATAATCTATTCCCTCCACCTGAGAGAATCCTCTAGCAACAAAACTTGCTTTGTGCTTCTCGATGCTTCCATTAGTTGTATGTTTGATCTTATAGATCCATTTGGAAGTCAGTACAAACTTCCTTTCAGGTCTCGGAACAATATACCACACATCATTCTTCATGATGGACTGATACTCCTCCATCATGGCATATCTCCATACTAGATGCCTCCTCATAACATGAAGGCTCGGAATCAATGATGTGGCTCATAGCTGCGGCATAACACAAATATCTTTGAGGTCTCTTGCTCTCTCGAAAGGTACCACGAGGAGCTACATGTCTTTCTGCCTCATGCAAAGTCTGACGAGTCCATGTAGGTCTCTTCTAACCTACTAAAATATCTTTGGGAACATCAACTGGAGGGGGAGAAGAAACTATCTCTTCTTGTTTCTCACTATTAATATCCATGTGAGATCCTCTATATCTCATGAAGGCTACCTCCTCCTCAAAGGTAACATCTATGCTCACCTCAATTTGTCTTTGACGAGGGATGTAGATCTGGTATGCATTCGAAGACTCATTGTACCCCACAAATGTACCCTTTTTGCATGAAGGATCTAACTTGGCCCTTTTCTTCTTAGGTGCATGAATGTGTACTGGACACCCAAATACCTTAAGTGTCTAACTTCAGACTTCACTCCAGTGAAGACCTCCTCGGGAGTCATGTTCTTGAAAGTCTTATGAGGACTTCACTCTAAATGAGAATCAACATTCCCGCGAAAAACGATGAATGTGAGTAAACTAGAATTATGTCATTTCTTAGTTGCCCAAAATGTAAAGAGAGTAAGACTCATCATAACAACAATAGTTAGAATAGTCGATTCCAATATAACCCTCTATAGCCACCACTTGTGCAACCTATTTGATACCTCTTTGATCGCAATAATGAGCAAAGCATCAATGCCATCAAATCAAAGGTGTTTGTATAACATTACTCTTCTTAGTAATATAAACCCTAGCTTGATAAACACATGAATCCTATATTTTCATCCATGAATTTCATTGAGTCATTAAAGGTGGAGGAGTACATGGCCACATGGATGAAGGTGGTACAAATATGCAAATCTTAATTCCCTAGCCCATGTTCTTGAATATAAGACACAAGTGTGATATCTTCTTCTAGAGTCCATGAACCTTTCTTCACCCCAACTTCATCACAACAAGGAGATCTTCCCATCTTCAAATCTTCTTTGTTCAAGCCTTGAGTTCTCTCAAAGAATGTAAGAATTTGTGTATTCTCTCAAAGAAACAGATTCTACAAATGGTTTCACATATAGCTGCAAATGTGGATAAAGATTAATTTAGTATCTCATCGAATAACATTGCCACAACGACATCCCATCCATGTTTATATATTTCTAGCAGAAACCCAATCGTGTTCTCCCATAGCTCATTGACTCATATCCAGACAGATGGATCATCCAAAGTCAACAATTCGAAGATCGTGATGGTCATTAAATTTTTGTTGCAGAGTCAGCCTAAGAATTTGACCATTAAAGGCAGCTCGGGCATCCACTTCCGCGTGCATTAAATGAGCACTGATGGAGACATAGAACATTGCAATGGGAGGTCAAACATCTAGGTGTTGTGTGAGTGTGAAACTTATGTATTAGCGTCGTATGAGTCCAAAAAAAAAAAAAAAAAACTTTTTGAGGCCCATATCATTGTACATGCCAACAATTTGAACGCATTGAAATGTTTTGATCTCTTTCGAACTTGTTGTCTTTGCACATTTTCTACAAAATTTGATTCTCTATAGTCCCAATAAATTGAATTGTTGAGATCTCTGATCTCCAACAGATTGCAATGGCAATTTTAGAGCTTTATACACACAAATGCAAACGCGGACGCCCCAAGCCAAATGCTGAGGAGCAAATTCATGCAGATGAAGAACAACAGGAAACCCAACAAGAAGAAGGAAGTAATGGTGGAAGTGCCATAATCCAGATCTTACCTAGACACTGCGACAGTTCCCATGGTTCTTACTGCAGTAGCCATTGCATTATTCATGAAAATGCCATGATGGTTGGTTTATTCTATGCCCTTCGCCAAAAAAATAAATCTTTCTGTTAGGTTTCCCACGCATATTGACAAAATCCAGTCGGCAGAGAAGATTGTATCCGACTGCAATGTGGCATCCTATGCAAGTTTAGATGGTCCAATGCAGTTACTCGTCAATGATGGTTGTTCTTCAATGATGGACCATTATATCCACTTATTCAATAATGTTTCCTGCCTTAAAATCAAGACCAGCCATAGGCCCTCTGCAACTCGTGTCTACTCACTTCAATTTTCTTTGCTAACTCTTTCATCTAGGTTTTTCACTTTGCTGCTACATTTCAGTATAGCGAACGATTGCCCATAACAAGACATAATCAGCATTAATTTCGAATCCCATAGCTGGGAACCATGGATGCACATTCTTTGAGTATGAACATGGGAAGATGAAAGTTATCTCTTTTGTTTTCCTGGGTCCTCCCATGAGGGAGTCGAGCCCAGTCCTGATCTGATACCATGTTGGTTTTTCTTCATATGAGATATGAGAGATATTCAAAATATTATTACAATAATGAGTATTCCATATATAGGGAACATAAGGTGACCATCCATGAAAGGATGCGTCCCTTGAATAATCAATAACTATTTATTATTATCATTTACTTATTATATAATATATATAATAATCATTAATAATTATATTATTAATTATTATCTTTAGAGAATGTCTTCCCAATGTTGTCGAAACATCAACATATACATCGTGCACTCAAAACTTTCATGATCTACAATTCCACCTCAGACTCCTTGAACTCGCAAGCTTCACTCTACTACAGATCATAAATGTTTCAAACTATCTGTCGTTGCCTTCCATTGCCACTAACTTCCTGCCCTTCCTGATATACATTAGTTATGCTCTTACTAGTGATATACAAATTTCCCTCTGGAGTGTCCTACCATACCCTCTTCGGTGTTACGCATATTGCACTCAAAAACTTTCGAGACATACAATTTGACCCTCGCACCCTCACCTGCAACGGTTGTACCTTCTAACCCTGTTTTGAAGCTGCTTTTTCCCCTGCCAGCGACCTCCATACTTTCTTAGTATGCAATTAGAAACCTTTCATGGTAACATCTCATCATGCAGGAACTGTCAACATTGTCATAAATGAGCGAAACACTCGAGGAGATCTCCCATTATTACGCATTAAACCAAGATATGCAGAGAGATATTTTGTCCCTTCCGATTTTTCATCTTGAACACGCGTCGTTGTGTTGGCCCATTCAAGAAATCTAGAATGCTTAATCGCTCATTGTCGTATCCACCATGTTCACATTTCTATGTATGCAATTACTAGTGTTTAATGTTAAGAACGCATCATGCAACACCCGTCCAAATTGTCATTAATGAACGAAAGTCTCGAGGAGATCTCCCATTCACACGCATTGCACCAAGATTTGCGCAAGGTTATATTATCCCTTCGAACTTTTCATTTCATTCATCGTATGGAGGAAACAAACGTTCTTGTAGACTTATGGCAGCAGGTCGACAACAGTTTTGTGGATATACAGTAAATATCTTCAGACATGAGGACTAGAACTTCCAATGGTCCAGGGCATACTTTTACTATTCATCCCATTCCGCCCAGAAGAAAGTGATTTGGAGCTCTGGAATCACTCGTGCAGGCTGCGTCCCTGAGGTTTTTGACTATAAGGAGGTGGTATCTTGGTGTGCCGAAAAATATATTCCAAGCCAAAGAATTATTCCACTGCGCTCTTAGAATTTCAGACCCCAACCAAGTTTCAGTCTCGTTGATTTTTCAGCCAATGTTAAATGCCCAAACACAGTTTTATATTAGCATATAAAAACTTAGCAGAAAATAAACTTCAGAACTGAAACATGAGGATTTTGAACATCGTTTTAAGTGCAGAAATAAAATATCAGCAGTATGCAAAACTCAGAAAATTATAGACACAAGAATTTTTGGTCTAACATCGACCCTAGAAAAACCCACAAGGGGAAAACCAGTGAGAGAGGGCTTTTTATTATTTATGGGCTTCTGAGAAATTCTTTTACAGCATATTCATCTTTAGAAATTTAAACACAAACTTATCTCAGTCTTTCTTGCTCGGCAAAGACCCCTTCAGAACTGTCCGGAAAAGCTCCTCGATTTATGTCCCAGAAATCCGTACATTGTACGGTTGTTCTAGCAATAAATGTTGTACGGACTGTCCTCGAAATTTGTGCCCAAAATTCTACAAAGACTGTATGGAAAACCCAGCAGTACAAATGCCTTGAAAAACATGCCAATACCTTGAAAAATGCACCCAGAATTTATGAAAGTACGGCCCCTTGAATTCTATGCATGTTCGTACGGACTGTACGGATTTTCTATGCCCAGAAAATCATGCCCAGCTCCTTCCTCGATTTATGTGCCAATTAATGTTGTACGATAGCCTTGAAATGTGTGCCAATACTCTCAAAAAACACAGCTGTTGTCCACCTCGATTTCTATGCACATTTAATGTTGTACGGCCTCTAGAAATCCATATCGTACGACATGTTCTTCCTTGTTGTCTGTTGCCTCGAAATTCATGCCTGTTATTTGCCTTGGGATGCGTGCTCTCCTTCTTCAAATGTTGTCTCTCTTCTCAAGCTCGACCTCTCTCTTGCTCTCTCTTGCTTTCTCAACAAGAATGCATGAAAAACCCAAGAATGGGTGCGCCCTCTTGCCCTAATCGACCTCATGAGGGAAGGTGAGGAGTTTCTTAATCCAACGGTGGAGATTGGATTAGATGAGTGGATGAGATTAGATGTCTCTTCACTCACCCTCACTTTAGTCATAAAGTCACCTTTTAATTTGCATCTCACAAATTAAATGACTAGGACCCACATTAGGCACTTTCTCCCCCTTAGGCGCCTAGGGAAGAGAAACACTTGCCTTGGTACTTTATTTAATTAAAAAATTTAACATGCGCGACCATTCTCTTGTTTCTTTGTCACCTCAGGTCTTTCGCAAGATGTTAAAATTTTCGTAGCTAACATTGACGTTCAGAGGACAAGACTGCAAGCAGTTCCTAGAAAAACATGACAACAAGTTGGACATCTTAGCTGACTTTCTCGAAGACCCGACAACAGTTCCTGAAGATATCACAAAGTTGCAGGTAAGTTCCTTTAGAAATCTATTCCAGGAAATTGCTTGGTTGTTTACAAGAATAACGGGACAGACATCCACAACAAGCATTTCCCATATAATTATTTATATTTTGTACTTCACAATCAAGGAACAATTCATTTTCGATTGGGGGAAGCTAATTTTGACTGAGATCTGTTCCCAGTTGTCACGATTCAAAGAATTGAATAAATTTTATATGTCATCGTACTTGATTTTCGCAATAGTGCATTGTTGTCCATTTCCAAAACTTTCTCTTTCCAATAAAATAAACTGTGGATTTGATCCAGTAACATTCTGGTACCATGCCTTGTGGAGGCAAAAGGATTGCCCTTGTTTTTATGAATTTTTTAATGGCTTTGTCTTAGTTTTCAAAGATTTATTGTTAGGGAAGGATGCTCCACGGATGTCTAGCCAGGCAAGCAAGTTTTTGAACAGGAAGGGCACACTTGAACAAAAGGAAAATCATACTCTACTCATGGTCTTTCGCTCCAAGGAAAATCATACTTTCCTTCCATGCCACATCACGGACAAGATGTTTGTTGCAAAAATAGAAAGGCAATACAACCACTGGTTGCATTTTTTCCATGAGAAGAAAAAAAAACAGTTCATTCCTCTCCCCTGGAAAGTCGGAGACTGCGTCTCCAAAAACGTCCACAAGATTGACGAATTTGTCAGCCATTTCAAGAAATTGAACCTAATGTATGCTGAAAGGATAAAAGGGTTTGACCCTAATGGGATTTTTTGAGAACATTTACTGGAAATTGGGTTTAACAACTCTTTTATCCATAGACACCTCACCGAAGACAGGGACAGTGACGACAACAATCATGCTTCTGGTGATTGCGACGCACACACATTGCAAAGCGCAACTGAATTGTACAAACAACAGGGAAAAGTATCCAGTGAGAAGAGTGCCCAGTCCCCTGCAAGCACTCCCAAGAGCACGACATCACGGAACATCGCTTCAACGGCCCACCCCAGTAAGAAAGCAACCCAGAAATCTTCGAATGGAGGAGGAGATAAGAACCCTCCTCGTATGAAAATTGATAGTTCTCACAAAATTCCACTGATGAAGAAGAGAAAAAACAATGCAGGGCAGACCGACGAACCCGAAATTGAAAGTGAACATGTGCAATTTGAAATTAAAACTGAGCACATACACAAAATTGGGTCGTCTGCAGTGGAAATAGCTGAGATCGAAATTTTTGATGAAGATGAATCCTTCGTATTCCAGAGTGATGTTTTTGACAACCAGTCTAAAAGTATGGTCATTGAAAAGAGAGATGTAACAAACAGGAAAAGCAAATCTCACACAGAGATTAAGTTTAGGGAAATGCGGTCATCCAAAATCTCCCTATTTCACCAAGTAATCAATGATGCTCTTCATGATTCAATTGGAAGAATTGAAGCGAAAAATGCCAGAGTGAAAGAACGCCTCAACGAATTTGAGCGGGCTTTCATTGCAACCCCAAAATTTTCCAGTCCTTTAGCAAAAGTCGCGCCTGCTACCTTTGCAGCCAAGATGAAATTATACTCTACCCTCTTTGCATGCTCTAAAGCCCTTGTAGACAATAACATCAACAAAAGAATGCAGCTAGTTGCTAAAGCCTGGGAAACATCGCAAAATTTAGTTTCCCAAAAAGAAGGCAAATGATTTGCGCCAACATTTGAAGGCGAGTTTAAAAAATGATCAGCGTTTATGTGAAGAGATGCTGACCCATTTTTCCAACTATGTCATCAACACATTGAAATTGAAAAGAAGACAAGAGAAACTCCCCTCCCCAAAGCGGACCAAAAAAGTAAAAGCATGCTGGAAAAAGAAAGTTGACAACCTGGAGCTCATTGTCGAATCATGTAAACACGCCATATCAGAAAAGGAAGTTTTATTCACAAGCCTGATCCAAATAGATTTAGTCGGAAGTACCAACGAGGTTCAAGACCCAAACTTAATTCTCAAATACTTGTCAATAACCAAAGAAACCTTCCATGAACAACTTGATATTTTAAAGGGGTTGTCTTTCGAAAAGTTTTACGGCATAGTTGAACATCGTCTAGATGAGCTTGAGCGTTGGGTATTGGACTATGCGGCACACAATGAAGAAATTGAACAGAGTCTACATAATATTTCAATGGATCTAAGGAAATTAGAAAATGACCTTTACAACATAGAAATCTGAGATGAAATCAACATGGCTCCCATGAGAAGCTACATCGGAGGATGGTTCCAATAGAGAATGGACAACCTCGTCCAGGAAGGGCAACAATCGGTCAACAAGACTCCACTGACCATCGACCACAGCAACAAAAACGCATCGGCTTCATAGTAAGTCTATACTGGCATTTTCTTTTCTTTATCAATCCATTTTAATTCTATATTGTTATCTTGTTTTCTTTATCAATCCAGTTATTACCTCTTTAAATAGAAAACTGTAACCAAAGACTCATAACTTTCAATTTCTTCTTTTCAGGTCTTCCTCTCTACCGTCGCGTACTTCTTCTTTCGACATTCCCAATTCTTGTACCTACTTCTTTTTATGGTCCGCGGGAGCCCCAATCCCAGTCTATATGACAAATGCATTTAAATTTCCAGAAACATGTAACAGACGTTATTAATTTTTGATAAATTTTCGCGAACCTATGTAACAAACATTATTACTATTCTATCGTATGCTAAACTTTGTGTGTCCAAGAACCTTTTAAATGTTTTTGCACCACGTTGTTACTATTCTATAGTATGCTAAATTTATGGTGAGCCTTTCTTGCAGGACGTTGTTACTATTCTATTGTATGCTAAATTTATGGTGTCCAGGAACCTATAATTTGATAAATTTCAATTTCTTATGTGTCCAGGAGCCCTTGTTTTAAAGAAAACTAATATGTAACAAACTATTCTTTTTTTCATATATTCCAAATAAAACTATTCTTTTGTCTCCTTATATATTTATGTGCTCCTACATTTTTATCTTCAACTATGTTGAATTTGAAGACATTATGTTTATTTTATTTCAATTCTCTTTTTTTCTGATGCATATTTTTTCCTGCTTGGTCATTTTCAAAATCAAATATGACATAAATCAGTCACCCAAATTTGAGATATAATATTTGACATATGTGTGTGTGTGTGTGCGTGTTTCTTTAAATTTCTAGGAATATGTAACACATTTTATTATTTTTTAATATAAATGTCAAAAAAATGTGTTCAATACTTTTTTTCTACTCACATATAGAGAGAGAGTATGTCATTTCTTGCATCTTTACCTTAAAATTCAAATAGTTTGCAAATCCACTTGTCAATTTGTATATCGCGGAACTCTGGGTGCTCTTTGTAGGCCCCATAGAGGCCTATTTTTCAGCTCGCCAACCTGAGAACCCGCGATCCATAAACTGGCTAAGTATGGAATGAGGGCTCTGTGCATGTTCTATAAAATCTCATCCCCATACTTTATAAAAGTACATATTTCGTATGTATAAAATTAAATATCCACTTTATAAAATTACATATTTGGTATGTATAATTTTATGTTGTCCAGGAACCTATAATTTGATAAATTTCAATTTCTTGTGTCCAGAAGCCCTTATTTTAAAGAAAACTAATTCGGGAATGCTAATTTTTTTTGTACTTTTGTCCACGAACCTATGTAACAGACGTTACTACTATTTTTTTATGTTTTTTGTTCACGAACGTATGTAAAACGTATGTAAAGAAAACTAATTCGGGAATGCTATTTTTTTTGGACACGAGGCCCTTAAAATTCAAATAGTCCACAAGTCCGATTGTCAATTTCTATATCGTGAAACTCTGGGTGTTATTTGTAGGGCACGGAACAACAAAAGCCCAATTTTCAACCCGCCATCCCGAGAACCCACGATCCAAAAACTGGCTAAGTATAGAATGACGACTTTGTGCATGCTCTATAAAATCTCATCCCCATACTTTATAAAAGTACATATTTCGTATGAAAAAAGTAAATATCTACTTTATGAAATTACATAAAACATATGTAAAGAAAACTACTTCGAGAATGCTCTTCAACTTCCTACCCACGTGTCTGTACTAGGTCGCATTTATTCCCATTCCAACCTGGCAGGGACTACGTTGCCATGCAACACTTGTTGACATAGTGATTGGTGTCAGATGCAATGAAAATTCCATAACTTAATTTGAGGTTCCACATGGAGTTCATATCAAAGGTTCCCACAATTTCCTTTTGATATGTCATGAGAACGAGATTTGTACTTGTATTGTAAACAGTGTGAAGAGTGACGTAGATGACGTAGTGGGCTCCCAATGTGTGCCATATTTTGATTTAGATGGGATTCCAAGTGGCATTCCAAGTATGCAGATGTGCACTTGAATAAAGGAAAGCAAGCCCTTTGATTCCAAGAATATGAGGTAAATAGTGGTTGCTCAAATTAATTTTAGCAGATGTTATGAATGGTCATAAAGTTGTTTTCCAAGATGGTAAAGTTATAATGGTAACTAAGTTAAAGATAACTTTTAAGTTTAAAAATCCTTGAATATTGTCAATGCCATATCTATGAAAAGATGATTTCAATGTCAAGTGAGTGAAGAGGTCTCATTGCAAAAATGACTTGGTTCAGAAAATCAATTTAGAATGTGCCAAGTGAGTTATGAATGTAAGGAGTCAAAGAGTTTGAAAATCAAAGTGAGAACAAAGTTAAATTGAGATGGAGGAAATAAATGTATTTAACAAGAATGGTCATAAAAGTGTCAAAGTGTTGGAGTCAAGATTAAGATTAGTTTTTATTGATGTAATAAGTCAAAACTCCAAGTTGAAGTAAAAAATAAGATTAGTTTTTATTGATGTAATAAGTCAAAACTCCAAGTTGAAGATGAATTTCAAGAGTCATGAAAGTTGATGTGTAATTTGTTATATGAAAAAGGGTGCATGATCGGTGTTACCCGACACCCGAGTCAAATTTGTAGTCAAGTCAAGTTTAAGTCATGTTATTGGTGCGTCAATTAAGTTTGTGAAACCAAGGTCATAGGTTTCCTTGTTGGATATTGTACAACCCAACAAAAAACAATTTTTTTTGTAAACATTTAATTGCAAATGAATGAAGAATATTGCATGTGTCTTGTTGGATGGAGGCACCCCTCCTACAAGAACAATTTTGCAGGTATTGTGTGGAAGATTTAGATGAAGAATAACACAAGAAGATGATAATGGAAAGAAGACCGATGAAGATGAAAAATGATGTTGATTCCAAGACAAAAGTAGATGATAGAGAAAGATGAAGCAATAAAAGAAGAAAGAAATGCAAAGAAGAAAGGAATGAATTAGTGGAAGAGAGGCAGCGAAAAAGGACAAAAGAATGCAACAAAAAAGAAGACAAAGAATGAAGAAGGAAACAAAGCAAGGTAAATAAATAGTACCATGTGTTAAATAATTTGAGATGCATAGAGAATGAGATCCCTGAGAACTTTGAAGATCCTCTTTGATAATGTTGTTTTGATGATGGAAACAAAGATGATATTCATCCTATGATTGTATGAGGACTATATTAGCCAAAGTTGAAATTGCATGTACCTGAGTAAATGATGATGTAAGTTGTGAAGAGGCATGTTGTATGTACCTGAGTCAATGTTAATGTAATCCGTGAAGAAGCAAGTGTACCCCCATAATTTGTATGTTGAAGGTTTGTGGTTATCTAGAAACCACTTGATGTAATGTGTTGTTTGTGGTAATCAGAAACCACTTGATGTAATGTGTTGTTTGTGGTAATCAGAAACCACTTGTCATGACAGAGGAGGGTTCATGAAGAGCCATGAATCACTTGTTGTAATGGTTGAGGGTAATCCGCCAAAACCCATGATGTATGGGTAAGCCAAAGCATACCCAAGATGATGATTGATGATGATGCAGGGAGAGTTACAGGTACATGTATGATATTTGTGATTCAAGAATGGTTGATGAACCAGGTATAGGAAGGAGTTCCCTATAGAACCGGAAGATACAGTTGTTGGTGACCCAATTATTCCAGTGGATGGTAATTCTTTTATATGGATTTCAAAAAATATGATGTTTATACTATGTAGGTACAAGAAGCATCTTGAAGTTGCAAAATAAAGAAGACCAGAGACAAAAGATGAAGACAAAACATAATAACATGTTGAAGATTGGACCAATTCAAAGATCAGTTGAAGATATCACAAGTATTCATTAAGGGGGGGGTATGAAGAAATAATTCATACTTGTGATATATGAATAATGTCTAATGTATATGAGTGTATAATTCTAATGATGTAGACCATAAATAAGTCTACGTATGAGTAAAAGATGAGGATAAGGAGATATATTAGGGATGAGGATCTCATGGATTGAGTTGAGAGATTTAAGGAGATATTGTGGAGATGGTTATGGATATGATGTGATATAATTACCTAATTAAGACTTAGTAGTTATGGTCACCTATGGTTATATAAAGAGACCATTTGTATAATAAAATTTACACACGAGAATGTTATAATGTAACATATAGTTTCCCCTTCGAGGGTTTCTTGAGTATAATTCATGGTGTCCCTTGCTTCAATATATGTTTATATGTATTTGTTGCTAACTATTAAGGCCAACATAAAGTATTATTAATTTAATCTTGTAATTTTTAATAATTATAAAAGGTTATTAATAAAATATTTTAAAGCTCCTATAAATAAACTAGACATCTGAAAGCAACTTGAAGAACTCCAATAAGCAACACTGCAAATGACTATAGAATTATTGATTTATGTCATTGAACTAGAATGTAGTCTATAGAATCTTGTATGAATATTCATTAGGTAACTAGAAAGGGAACATCGATAGATGTCAATAAGCTAGTGGAATATCTCCATAGAAAGACTATGAATTATATGGAGATCATCCCATAAAAGGAGGATGGATACAATTATGAATGGGAGAAAAAGGATGGAGGAAAGAAAGTAGGGGGGAGAAGAAGGAAGGTGGTGGTGGTGGGGATAAGAAATATGGCAGTGGGGAGAAGAAGGATGGTGGAGAGAATAAAACAAGAGGAAATGAAGGGTGGTGATGAATCCAAAGGTGACGGTGAAGACAATAAGGTTTTAAGCAATAAAAATGAATTCCTTATTCCTAGTTGTGTCCTTAATTATTTTTTAATGCTTAAAGCCTTCTTGACTTCACCATCATATTTGGATTCATCACCACCCTTCATTGACTCCTCCCTTTTATTCTCTCCACCATACTTCTTCTCTGTGCCACCTTCCTTCTTCTCCCCCATTCTTTCTTCCCCCCATCCTTCTTGTCTTATTCCTAATTGTCTCCATCCTTCTTCTATGGGATGTTATCCATATAATTATTGGTCTTTCTGTTGAGATATTCCACCAACTTATCGAGATACATCGATGTCCCTTGACAATTACCTTGTGATTCTTCACAATAGGTTTTGTAGATAAAAATGATGAATATTCTCAATGACATGTCTAGGAATATTGGATTCATTTTTATTTCTTAGATCCTTCTTGTCTTCACCATCACCTTTGGATTCATCACCACCCTTCATTTCCTCCTTTTTTATTCTCTTCATCGTCCTTATTCTCCCCATTGCCATCTTTTTTTTTTCCATGGGAAAAAATGTAATGTTTTAAAAGATTAAAAGATACATTACATTTTGAACTCGTGCCATGGCACAACATGGTGCTTTAGACCATAAAAAAACCCTCATGGCCACATAGAACTGTACAAAAAACATTGCTTGAAAGTACCAACCCTGTCCATAGGAAACATAACTACTCGATTACACATGCATGATGCCATTACAACTTGGGCTCTTAAAAAAGAAAGAATAAACAAAATGAATACCAACCAACAAACCACGAACACCATCTAACTATGCCTCCTAGAGATAGAAAAGAGTTGGAAAGATAGAGGGAGTTACATAAAGTGGAAAGGAGTATATTTTGAAATAACACCCTCCTTTTCATCCATTAACTTCATCATTCCAACCTCTAAATGTATGCCATATTTAGATAAATAATCATCTTTGTAGTTATGTTCACGAAAAAAGTGAGTGAAAGAAACCATGTCAAAGCTACTCCTTATAGCTAAAATTGATTCATCACTACTTGAAGACCTAAATTCTAGATTGAAAATTTTACATTAAGCCAATACACTGAAACTTTTGATTCCTCATAGAGTTGGAAACTACTAACATTCCTCTCAACAACTAGCTTGGGAAGGGATACCAGCGTTGGATATGCCCAATTATCGATCCCTTCTTCGAGGCCAAAGGAGAAATAGATACAATGAGAGGAACTTCGATAAAGACAACACCCTTGACTACATTTACCTAGAGTTTTCAAGGAAGAACCATCAAAAAATCCCCATGGATGAGAATCATCAATCACTAAAGGATCAATTTGATGTTTTTTCCTCTCCTTCACAACATATCCGTATTTTTCATATTTAACTCTATAAAATGATTTTCCAAAGAGAATGATGCATTTTTTAAAACAATCTTATTTATAGACCTCCATATAGCCCAACCAATATCTATTGACAAAGATATTCATTCACTTGCCTCCTTATCCACATACCAAATTTTGAAGATTTATGTTCCCCATCAATTTACATGTTAAAGAAGTTGCCCATACTTCATTCGTGAAATGACATCCAACAAATAGGGGTACAATGTTTTCCTCATGTTCTTGGCATAACATACGTATACACAATCCTTATTTTGCTCTCTTTTATAAGAAGTCTCAAGTGGGTACCTTATTTTGAAGAGCTATATAGAAGAAAATATTTTCCTTCACCACACCTTTAAGCTTCCATATAATATGACACCACCATTCATTACCCATCCTTGGTAAACAAAGAGGCATACCCCAACCTCTAAGTATAGGAACATGTTGATAGATTTCATTTACCATAGTAATTCATCTTCTCCTATTTTCAATTTGATGGCACTGTTTAATTGGAGTTTGAAAATAATCATTCCATTCTTGTGCCAATGCCCCTGCCAATCCCATTTCCTCAATTGTCTTCCACATTTCTCTCCATGGTAACCTGTACAAGTACTAATGCATCATGGATTGTTTGAATGTTCATGTGGTGTGGATATTCTCAAAGGGCTTAAGAAAGCTTATAAATTTCGTTTCACTCCTACCCGTGGATCTTTTCCCACATTAACCCTTTTATATCCATCCACAATCCTCCATGCCAACTAGGATCCTAGAATAGGGAATGCTTCTACCAATGTTTTCCAAATGATAGATCAATTTTCATGTTATTTGGTCTCCTTCCTTATCTACTCTTCAAAGAATATAATCTTAATGTACTTCACATGCATTATATCATGTCATAGGCCTTCTCCCTTAAATATCCTCCATAATATTTTTGTTGCTTAATCCTTATCAAAGAGTTGTATGTTCTTCAATCCCTAGTACTCAATATTCTTGGGCTTAAAAAGTCTTCACCAATTTATATATGCCATATTGTTCTGATATTTTCTCCCCCGCCATAAAAAATTGAATACTTTCTTCTTTATATTCTTTTGAATCTCTAGGGAAATGTGTGCAATGGAATGCCAATAGACTGGGGTTGCCTCTAGGACTGGCTTTGCAAGGGTTAAACACCTTCCCAATGATAGCCATTTATTGCACCATACCTTTATCCTCCTTTCTATATTATTGTAAATCCATATCCAATCATTGAAATCATATTCATTCACTTTTAAATTGAACCCAAGGTATTTAATCCCATTCTAGAAAGGAATCTCATTGTATTACATAATGGTTTTGAGTAACCTACACTAACCTTTCATAATCATGTGTAAGACCAATGATGATTTTTGCTCATTAACATTCATACATTATGCTTTCATATATAGATCAATAATTTTTCAAACCTTTGAAGCATCCCAAATTGAACCATTCCTAGATAGTAAAAAACCATCTAAAAAGAGAAGATGAGTTGGAATATCATGTCTTCCCATTCTTATACCTTTCAAGCACCCCTTTTGTCTTGAAGAGATCAAATACCTACTTGACCCCTCTATTACATGAAGACATGATATGGGGGATATGGGACATCTCTATTTAAACTCTCTAAATGGATTGAAGAGAGATGTTATTGGCCCATTAATCAATTTAACTAAGAAATATGTTGAGTTCAAGTAACCCTCAATCCAATTAATCATAGGAAGACTAAAACTAACATGAATTAACAATAATTTGATATATAACCATCAAACCCTATCATATGCCTTAGAGAGATCTAACTTGATTATGGATGATAGTTATTTTTTTTTTATATATAGAATGGAAGGCTTCTTGAGCCACCCCACTGCATCGTGGATTTGTCTCCCATTCAAGAACCTGAAATGTTTAGAAGAAATAACTTTGGACAAGATAGGATTTATCCTCCTTAAGATTACTTTTAGTATGGTTTTGTAAATGGAATTGCATAATGATATCAACCTAAAGTCTTAAAAAATATTTGCATCATAACTTTTTGAAATCAGTGAGAGAAATGTGGAATTGAATATGCCCAAGACTTTCCACAAGCTCCTAGATTCTTTTACAACAACCAACATATCATCCTCAATGTGCTCACTAAACCCCATATAAAATTCAATGGGCCAACAATCGAGGCATATAATTTTTTATTGTTGAAAAGAATAAACAATATCGTTTAGTTCCTCTTGAGTGACAAGGTCCATCAACTATTCATTTTGGTTTTCTTCCATGAATCTCAGAAAAAAAGTGAGGAGATTTTCATTGTATCTACAATGTTGGTTGATTCTAATTCCTTGATAAGAGATTGGAAATGGGTTGTACCCACCTCAAAAATTTCTTGAAATCTCTTCACTCTTACCCTTGTTGAATTTTGAATGTCCCGTATGGTTTTCAAACTTTTCCTTGTATTGGCGTAATTATAGAAAAGATGAGTATTCTTGTCTCCATTTTCTATCCATAGAGCCTTACTCTTAAGTCTCCATATGCACTTTCCCAATTCAATAGTGCCCTCCTTTGGTCCTCCAACCTCTTAAGAGTTAGCTATTCATTTTATCAAAATTGCCACTAACATTTGCTCATAAGTCTTTGCAATATGGTTCTCCATAGCTTGTATGTCCATACAAAAGCTATTTTATTTTTCCTTTACCCACTCAATAGTAAGTTTCTTTAGCCTTTTTAGGATTTCATTAAATTAGAACATAATTGATTCTCCATTGTCAATGTTGATATGGACCCATTCCCTTAGAACCATCTCCTTG
>ML793132.1:131267-159930 GCA_009831015.1 Picea engelmannii
ATTCACTTGCCTCCTTATCCACATACCAAATTTTGAAGATTTATGTTCCCCATCAATTTACATGTTAAAGAAGTTGCCCATACTTCATTCGTGAAATGACATCCAACAAATAGGGGTACAATGTTTTCCTCATGTTCTTGGCATAACATACGTATACACAATCCTTATTTTGCTCTCTTTTATAAGAAGTCTCAAGTGGGTACCTTATTTTGAAGAGCTATATAGAAGAAAATATTTTCCTTCACCACACCTTTAAGCTTCCATATAATATGACACCACCATTCATTACCCATCCTTGGTAAACAAAGAGGCATACCCCAACCTCTAAGTATAGGAACATGTTGATAGATTTCATTTACCATAGTAATTCATCTTCTCCTATTTTCAATTTGATGGCACTGTTTAATTGGAGTTTGAAAATAATCATTCCATTCTTGTGCCAATGCCCCTGCCAATCCCATTTCCTCAATTGTCTTCCACATTTCTCTCCATGGTAACCTGTACAAGTACTAATGCATCATGGATTGTTTGAATGTTCATGTGGTGTGGATATTCTCAAAGGGCTTAAGAAAGCTTATAAATTTCGTTTCACTCCTACCCGTGGATCTTTTCCCACATTAACCCTTTTATATCCATCCACAATCCTCCATGCCAACTAGGATCCTAGAATAGGGAATGCTTCTACCAATGTTTTCCAAATGATAGATCAATTTTCATGTTATTTGGTCTCCTTCCTTATCTACTCTTCAAAGAATATAATCTTAATGTACTTCACATGCATTATATCATGTCATAGGCCTTCTCCCTTAAATATCCTCCATAATATTTTTGTTGCTTAATCCTTATCAAAGAGTTGTATGTTCTTCAATCCCTAGTACTCAATATTCTTGGGCTTAAAAAGTCTTCACCAATTTATATATGCCATATTGTTCTGATATTTTCTCCCCCGCCATAAAAAATTGAATACTTTCTTCTTTATATTCTTTTGAATCTCTAGGGAAATGTGTGCAATGGAATGCCAATAGACTGGGGTTGCCTCTAGGACTGGCTTTGCAAGGGTTAAACACCTTCCCAATGATAGCCATTTATTGCACCATACCTTTATCCTCCTTTCTATATTATTGTAAATCCATATCCAATCATTGAAATCATATTCATTCACTTTTAAATTGAACCCAAGGTATTTAATCCCATTCTAGAAAGGAATCTCATTGTATTACATAATGGTTTTGAGTAACCTACACTAACCTTTCATAATCATGTGTAAGACCAATGATGATTTTTGCTCATTAACATTCATACATTATGCTTTCATATATAGATCAATAATTTTTCAAACCTTTGAAGCATCCCAAATTGAACCATTCCTAGATAGTAAAAAACCATCTAAAAAGAGAAGATGAGTTGGAATATCATGTCTTCCCATTCTTATACCTTTCAAGCACCCCTTTTGTCTTGAAGAGATCAAATACCTACTTGACCCCTCTATTACATGAAGACATGATATGGGGGATATGGGACATCTCTATTTAAACTCTCTAAATGGATTGAAGAGAGATGTTATTGGCCCATTAATCAATTTAACTAAGAAATATGTTGAGTTCAAGTAACCCTCAATCCAATTAATCATAGGAAGACTAAAACTAACATGAATTAACAATAATTTGATATATAACCATCAAACCCTATCATATGCCTTAGAGAGATCTAACTTGATTATGGATGATAGTTATTTTTTTTTTATATATAGAATGGAAGGCTTCTTGAGCCACCCCACTGCATCGTGGATTTGTCTCCCATTCAAGAACCTGAAATGTTTAGAAGAAATAACTTTGGACAAGATAGGATTTATCCTCCTTAAGATTACTTTTAGTATGGTTTTGTAAATGGAATTGCATAATGATATCAACCTAAAGTCTTAAAAAATATTTGCATCATAACTTTTTGAAATCAGTGAGAGAAATGTGGAATTGAATATGCCCAAGACTTTCCACAAGCTCCTAGATTCTTTTACAACAACCAACATATCATCCTCAATGTGCTCACTAAACCCCATATAAAATTCAATGGGCCAACAATCGAGGCATATAATTTTTTATTGTTGAAAAGAATAAACAATATCGTTTAGTTCCTCTTGAGTGACAAGGTCCATCAACTATTCATTTTGGTTTTCTTCCATGAATCTCAGAAAAAAAGTGAGGAGATTTTCATTGTATCTACAATGTTGGTTGATTCTAATTCCTTGATAAGAGATTGGAAATGGGTTGTACCCACCTCAAAAATTTCTTGAAATCTCTTCACTCTTACCCTTGTTGAATTTTGAATGTCCCGTATGGTTTTCAAACTTTTCCTTGTATTGGCGTAATTATAGAAAAGATGAGTATTCTTGTCTCCATTTTCTATCCATAGAGCCTTACTCTTAAGTCTCCATATGCACTTTCCCAATTCAATAGTGCCCTCCTTTGGTCCTCCAACCTCTTAAGAGTTAGCTATTCATTTTATCAAAATTGCCACTAACATTTGCTCATAAGTCTTTGCAATATGGTTCTCCATAGCTTGTATGTCCATACAAAAGCTATTTTATTTTTCCTTTACCCACTCAATAGTAAGTTTCTTTAGCCTTTTTAGGATTTCATTAAATTAGAACATAATTGATTCTCCATTGTCAATGTTGATATGGACCCATTCCCTTAGAACCATCTCCTTGCAGTCTTCATCTTGCTTCCAATTGTGATTAAAATTGAATGAGGTCAAAGGCTTATGCCCGTCATTCCCCATTTGAAGGAAAAGTGGAGAATGATCAAATAACCCCCTGTGATTGACTTGTAATATTTTTTTAACAAAAATGAGTATGTTTGTATTAAAAGAGGCTCAACAAAACTGGTTAGCAAAATAATACATATTTGAGAGCTTTTATGAGTCCAAAATCCATTTGTTTTGTCCTACCAACAAATTCTAGGATATAAAGATTTGTGGCTTTGCTGAGAAAACTAATAAGAGAATAGTTGCTAGAGAATACTATGTAAAAAATGCCTAGGTATAAAACAAATTTACATAACATAGACAACTGCATACTTGGAAAAACACATGATTTCTCATATCATCATCTTGGTCTTGTTTGGAAGAGGAGAGGCCTACTTTTCCAAGTCCATTGCCTTCACCATTTGATGCACTATTTCTTCTTCCTTGTATTCCATAGGAACCAAACCCACTGAAACATTGATATTGGATGTTGTAGATGTAGAGCCTTTGTTGAGATTAATGACCATGGTTCAAAGCATGATGCATTCTTCCCCTAGTGCCTAAATTTGTTTCTTCTATTGTACCAGATTGTCCATTGTAATTGCAATCTAAGAAACCTATTGATGTTCCAAATCATGAATTTTAGAAGTGACAGAGAAAATGGAAGTCTTGTTCCCATTTGTGATGTTCTCATGGCATCAAAGAACCTTGGATGTTTCCTAAATGCCTCTATGACAAGCGAGTTCATGACTGAGACCATTTATGTTTCCAACACACACAAGCTGATGGTTCAAATGCTAATCTAAAATCAGGATATCATCTTCCAACCACACCAGACTATTGCTACAAAGGAGGTTGGTATTGTTCCTATTGGAAAGCAAGGAATCTTAGGTTGACGAGGGAAACCCACTCTCCAAATAACATTTCCAAATACCAGAGAAAGCACTAGAACTCACTTGAACTGGGGAGCAAGTGAAATTCCCAATCATTAAAGAACTTCCATTAGACCAAGCAAGACCACAACATTGAAATGTCCATCTTACACTGAAAGACCCAAATTCCACAAAAATTCCAACCAAAAAGTAAGCTAGAGTGGGAGATTTCCCCAAAAGACAAGGAACCCCTAAATCAAAGCCTCCATACCCTGAAGTAGCAGGCCTATAATCCCAAACCCAGAATCAAATTCAAATCTGTATTACAACCACACACCATGAAGACTGATGATGACATACCTAATTTCATTGAGGTGAGCTTACACTCCATGGAAATTCGCTATGAGTCTACCAACCAACTTCATTACCTAGCCATGATGCTTTTCCTAGTATCCCAATTGCATTAGTGAAATAAGTCTCCATGTCTTCAAATATATTGAATGCCAATAAGTATCGACTTGGGCAAGTTCAATTAAACAATAGTTCAAAATACAGGAAAATAATATTGTAGCGTATCCTCCCCTTTCATAAGAGCAGGTGGTCTACTTTTATCGCAATGCTAGGATTCTATACTAAGACAAATGTACTGTGAAACGCTTGGGAACAAATGGTTCTCAAGTTATCTTAACAACAATCAAAATGTTACTTGTCTCTTTTACACTTTTAGCACAAGCGGTTCTAGGTTTATTTACTTGTAACTAGTCATTAGTTAAATTTAAACATAAAATACATACTCTACTTGTCCTGATTTGAAATCTCCTGACAACCAAAGTGAGTCACGATTGCGTGCCATGTACATTCTCTTATTGGCAAGATTCACTTTCCATAATTCCCTATTCCGTTCCACGCTCCTTTTCATTCAGCCATGCTTATCCTCCAGTTCCACTGCTCCAAGGTCAAAGTTCGTTAGAGTTTTGGTTCTAGTTGTTATGTGGCCCAACCGTACTGTTCTTACCGCATCGGGTTTTTGCAACTTTCATGTTGATTCCATGCAGCTTGGTTGTAGGTTTCCTGTAGCTTACTTGCAACCTGGCTGTAGGTTCCTTGTAGTGTATCCACAATCTAGCTACAAGTTTCCTGCAGCTAACGTGTAACATAACAAACTGTAACATATTTCCAGTAGTTGTAAGTACATTATCCACCCAATTTATCATCAAATAGTTGACAAAATGTGACAAAATGCAGACTAACAAGTACTTATACCAGAATGTTATTTTGAGCACATAACAATAGTAAAAGGCTAGAAAAGATAAGTGAAAGGTATGTGGGTGATGCCAAAACTAGGTAAAAAGGATGACAATGTTGGGGCTCATCAATTGCTTTTTCACGAAGAAGAATGAGTGAGACACAACTCAAACCCTTAAGTTAATTCTCAAACCCACCAACATGAAACACTTGGTCACATTACCATTGACTCTTGCTATGTTCATCACATGTGTCTAGCTTCCAAGGGTGACAACTAGAAAATACGACTTGTGAACTTATTCATCTCTTATATGAAGGGGAGTGCACTAGTGGAACTAGTGCATTCAAAAAACAAGTTGTGGTGAGTTCAACTTAACATTCAAAGTCACTACTTTATGTTATGACATAAGTAATTCGCTAACTTAAATATAATAAATTTAATGCATCACAACATTGGTGTGACAATATTGGGCATCGAATCAACTAGAATATGTAAATAACTAGAAATAAAAATGTACAACAAAAAAGATCAACAAAAAGCTAAGTAAAATCTACAACACACAACTGTTCAACTATTGAATTGTTTATAGCGTTATGATTAGGTAGCTAAGTAGAATCTACAACACAACTATTCAACTATTGAAATGTTTATAGTGTTATGATTAGGTAGTCATAATATAAATAAAAGAATTTGAAATACTTCTTATTCTTCTTATTCATAAATTTTTGTAATTTACATAATTGTATAATATCTTTTTCCACAGAAAACATTCCTCAAATTATATTAATAATATAATATTTTTCTCTGATCGAGAAGTTACAAATATTCGAGCTAGAAATAGCCATGTGATATGTTGTGGGGGTACAATCCATACTTTGAGAGTGGCAGAGTATTGGTTGGCTGCCAAAATGGATCAAAGACCGCTATGGTGTGCTTATACTATTATGAATTGCATTTGGGTAGTACTCTTCAGATGATAGGGTCTGGAAGGCTAATGAAACTTTATAAGAAAGGGAAAGAGGAGGATAACTTAGAAATTTTTTAGGACAATGGTAGGGCCCTCGTGGCCATCAACCCATAGATATATGATATGTTTCCGGATGTCTTTTTTAGCGCAGCCTTAGAAAGAGAGTCTGCGTCTTTATTGTAATCTCATATTGTATGTTTGAAGGTGAGCTTGGTGAAAGTTGGAAGGCGATGTTTGATTCTTTCCTTCCAGCTGAGAAGATCAACTACCTGGAGAGTGCTCTTGTTATTAAGTCAATCGATGATGATTCGAGAGTCCCAAATCAGCAAGAGAGTGTCAATATGTAGCCTGGATGCCAAATAGAGGGTGGCCCAGACACCCAATAATTATGCCCGGGTGCTGGTGCCTTGACTACAGTTGAAAGTCCATCTGCAAATGGTGTTGTGTGAGATGTGAATCAATCCGCCAGTACCGCTCTGCAAATTATTCTGTTGTGAAGCTCCGTCAAACCAACCCGTTGGAGTCGAGTCCAAATTGCGGGGCATATGTACCGTTTTTTCCTTCTTTTTACCAGCATGGATCGAAGTCCAGGAGTAGTGAAGGCCCGACGTTTTATATGCAACTGAATGGGCAAAAGGAGGCTTATTCTGAAAGATATAACAGTTTCTTTTGGTCCAAAGATTCCAACAGATCATGCGGGGGAGAGTTATGTAATGAGGGGCAACTTTAATCAAATTATCCAAACAATTGGCTAAAGAAGAACCAAGTCAGGAGAAGTTTATTTTAAGTGCCGACGAGATGTAATTCAAAACTGCTCGGGTAAAGTCACAGTGGATAAATATGTGTTGGACAGTTTCTTCGCCTTGTAGATAGAATTGGCAGACATTCGGGCCGATTCTTCCTTTTTTCATGAGAACATCCCATGTATTGATTTTATTGTCAAGGGAGAGCTAGAAAAATAGTTTGATCTTGAGGGGTGTGGAACAGGTCCATAGCTTATTTTTCCAACCACCTGTGTTACTTGGCCAGTGATGATTAGTGATTTCTATGTAGACATTACGGGTAGAAAGGAGGTCCGAGCAATCCCCTCCCATCCAGGTCGGTTGGTCTTCTGCATCATGGAGTTGAATACCTGTGCCAGCTAGACGATGTCGAAAAATGTTCCATTCCGACGCGAGTATAGATGGAAGAGCTAGATCTTAACTGGAGAACCAATAGTGGGAAGCCTGCTCCGGAGATCTCTGACGCGTGGAAGAGGAAGAAAAGATTTTTTGAATTTAAATATTGAACGAGTTGTGGAGAGAGTAGGGAATGTTGTTCCATACCTGTTATTCGGTCCTTTCCAAGGAGAATGAGGTGCCCCGAGCCCAGAACCCAACTAAGGAATTTGTGGATCCAACGCACTGATTTGTTGAGATTCTTCCAGAGATTTGAAGTAGTTCTGTGCGGATGTGTAGCTGAAATGAGCCAGGAAACTATAGTAGTGTGTGTTAGGTATTTATCTTTTAAGACAGAGTGTAGGATCCCTTTCTGAGTTATGGCACTCCAGAGTGTGTTGGTTGCCAGTGCTTGTGAAAAATGGGAGAGGCTCATGATCCCCCAACCTCCTTTACCTTTGGGCTTCGAGAGGGTTTCCTAGCTGCATAGATGTTGGTGGTGGTGGTCAGAGCACCCAAACCAAAGAAAATTGAATGAGATATTTATGAGCTTGTCGAGGACTGAGGAAGGAATGGCAGCTAGCGTCATCCAGAAGACTGGCTGACCTTCCATAACCCCTTAAGAAGGGTGTAACGTCTACCTAGAGTGAGCCAACGATTACACCAGTGGATGATTCTTTTTTCTACCTTGGCAAGGAGCCAATTCTAGTCTGTGGGCTTCAAAGTTTCTGTTTTTAAAAAGTACCTAAGGTAATTGATGCCTTCCGAGAGGTGTAGGAAGCGATGTGGGAGAAGAGCTTTAAGAAGGGTGAGTGTTTGTTCTTAGAGATTTGCATAATGAAAAGAATATTTGTTCCAATTAATCTAGAGTCCCAAAGCATTGCAAAAAGTCTTTGGTAGATTGTTAATCTATGTCCATTCCTGTGTGGAGTCGGTTGTCATAATTAGAACATCATCAACAAATAATAGGTGAAGGATCTTGACAACTCTGGAGACTTTTATACCTGTGATCTTCCCTTCAATCTGTTTCTGTTTGAGGAGCAGTGAGAGGCCTTCCATGGCTAGAATAAAGAGGAGGGGAGAGAGGGGACAACCTTGTCTCAAACCTCTGCCACTGCAGAAGAAAGGGGAGGGCTCTCCATTAACTAAGACCAAGAAATTAACAGAGGTTACTCCACTCATGATCTAGTTGATGAAGGGAGGACTGAAGCTCGATTGGGTGAGGATGATGTAATGATCCCAAGCCAATTTTTTGCTTGGAACCACTAACTACCACAGTTGTGTTTGATGTGCAGGTGATTATTGAAGCGTTCCATTTATTTAAATGGTGTTTACACAAGATTCATCCAACATATGCAAGATCACAACATATTCAAGATATAGAAAGCACAAACATAGATCTAACCTTTATTATAAGAGCATGAATCATATACAATAGAAAGAGCAGATCTGGAATAATCCTCAGATGGCCCCAATAGAAAATAGATACGAGCTGCTACAAAAATCTCCCGCTAGTACAAACAAGCCTCCAAAGCCTGGATAAGAAATGAAGGTCAATACAAATAGATATGAGCCGAATGGATGCCAACTCCTCTAGCTGAAAGATGCCACGCTCCAGTAGAAGGCTGAAACCCCAGTAAATCGGCCCTGATGAAGGAAGACTCCAAATGAGCTCAAATTTTTCCAACTGATAGATCAGGGTGATAGGATCATCCTCCTGAAGTCTCGGCCCGAAATGTTGAAGCCAACCGCTCTAAATACTGAATCCTCTAATGAGGTTGCACCCTCCTGGATGCCTGGAACACTAGATAACTCGGCCCTGATGAAGGAGGTTTCCAAATGATCTGAAACTCTCTAGGAATATAGATTGGGCTATGGAAACCCCGTGGGAGAATTTTCAGCTCCAGATTCTTGGTGGATCTCCCTAGATCTGAGAAATACTAAAACACAGGATGTCCTCCTAGCCCAAAGTCGTCCCAAGCTGCAGCTGATTATTTGATGATGATAACCCTTCAAAGAAACCCTCAAAATGATGGTTGAGCACCTGCAAGTAAAACCCAAGTGTTGAAATGCCCAACGTCCCTCTTGATCAACTCAATCAAACCCTTCTCTAGTTGATGGTGCACCTTTGTTGGAAACTCATGAACAATACGACCCTGCTACTTCTGAATCGCTAGGTGGAAATATGCTGAATGTAGAATGGTGTGGAGGAGTCTTTCATCCATGAGACCAAGCTGTGGAACAAGGTGAGTGGGTATTTTACCACTGAGTTGCTCACAAGGGTTTGTACAAAAAAACCCCCAAACTGTATGCTCAAGAGCAATAACAAGCAAATACCAAAATCCAGAATGAATAATATGTGCGCCCCAACCTTCTATTTATACTTTTCTTTCTATTCCTCTGTTGAGTTAGATTAACTCCCAGGGTTAACTTCTATTCTTTGGTTGAGTTATCTTTTACTCCTTTTAACCTTTTTCTTTAAGTTAACTTAAGAATATAACCTTAGTCTAGTTGACTTTCCCCCTCAGTGTGAGACTATGACCTAGTGGGGATGCCCAGGTCATTGAGTCTCCTCATCACCTCTCTATCAAGAGGTGGGGGACATTACAGATGAGTCTGAGGTAGTCCCAATCAATACAGTCAAAGGTTTTTCTCAGATCTAGTTTTAGAATGAGAACCTTGCTGTTTTTTGCCTTGATGCTATGGAGGCACTCATGAGCAGTTCCAATGGTGTCTAGGATCTGTCTCCCTTTTAAAAAACCGAGTTGTTTGCCTCAGAGATCTCGAGAGAATGGGCTTGATCCGGTTTTCAATAATTTTGGTGATAAGCTTGTAACATAGGTTACAAAGGGCAATCGACCTGTAGTCCCCAAAGGTTGAAGGATTGTTTTCTTTGGGTATGAGCGTAAGGAAAGTAGAATTGAGAGAACAAGAAATCCTGCCCCTGAGCCTAGAGTCCTCGACTACTTCTAGCAGGTCAGACCCTACCAAGTTGAAGAAATGAAGACAAAATTCGATAGTCCAGCCGTCTGGGCCTAGGATTCTGTCTTTATTGAAAGATTTTAAGGCCCCAAGGACCTCCTGGAGTGTGCAGGGGCTGTCCAAAAGAGTTTTATCCTCTGCAGTGACAAATTATGGGAAGATGTTGGCTACGTTGACAGAGTCTTGTAAATGGTTACTGGAAGTCGCTGCATAGAAGGTTTGGAAGTGTGTTGTGGTTGCCTCCTTGAGTGTTGACTGCCCACTATGAGAGGAACCCGAGTCATCAAGTATTTGCTAAATATGTTTCTTGTTTTGTCTGGAGGTGGCAAAACTGTGAATTTTTTTTGTATTGAGGTCACCTGCTCTGATCCATGTGGCACGACTTCGTTGGTGCCAATGAGCTTCTTCAGCTAAAAGGAGAGCGTTTCTCTCCGATTCTAAGAACTGCAGTGAGAGGGTCCTGTCGTTTAGAGCGCCATCATATGTGTCTAGAAGGAGAAGGTGTTGTATGTTTGTTTCCATCTCTGACAATTTCACTTGTGTGCGATTCCTGTGGTGACGAGCCCAATGCTTAATGCACTTTTTGAGCAATTTAAGCTTCCAAGCCAGACGGAGTTGCGGTGCTGATTCTGCATGGAAGAGGGGGTCTGTCCATAACTCTTTGACTATAGCAGTGAATGATTCTTCTTGAAGCCATGTAGAATTGAGTTTGAAGGGGTGGGCTTTATGGACCAGAGAGGTCTCAATTTGTAGCAACATCAGAGCATGATCGGATACAAAGGGATGTTCTACCCAGGAGCAGATACGACCACCCATAGTAGCCAACGATTCAACAATGAGCACCCTGTCGAGCCTTTTTTTAATGGCCGTCGGGCCTTATTGGCCATTACACCAGGTAGGAACAATAGTATTGGGGAGAATGTCAACCAGTGCATTTGTGTGGAAGAGTGTGTTAAAGTAACTAGCCAGAGGATCTGAGGAAGCTGAAGTTCCCCATACTTCTCCCACGCTTGTTGTGAGGTTCAGGTCACTTGCGATGATGAGGTTTACAAGATTAAAAACACCACTGCTTGCCATCTTGTCCCAAAAGATTTTGTGCTCTGTGCAGGGTCCATATGTATTGAGGAGAGATATCTGTTGGTTTTTCCAAAGGCTTATGCCGGTGAGAAGGATACCACCACTACAAAGGTGTGGAGTTAGCTCAAAAACATATGGATCCCATGAGACAACTAGTCCACCAGGGTTACCAATTGTGTTGGCTGAGGTAGTAAGCCAGTTCGGGTGGAACTGGTTCAAGAAGGTTCTAGCTTTGAGTCCAATAACCAATGTTTCCTGTAGAAAGATAATATGTGGCAAAGTCTTGTTGAGTAATCTTCTAAACGAGGCAGTTTTTAGGGACCCCTTGACCCCTCTTGTGTTGAGTGTGAGCATGATCATGGTTTGGCTCTGGCAAGGGATTTAACTCTAAGCGTCCCAATATCAGGATGAGATGAAGGACCGTCTTTTTTACGGTCACTTCGGGTTTTGATCGGTGAGTGGACAAGGCCTTGACCCTTAGACCAGGTATAGGTAGTGTTTGTGGCTGGATTATGTGCCTCAGCAGGGTCTAGTTGTTCTCCAGGGGCAAGTGGTTTGGAGGAACTACTTCCTCTGTAGATAGGGAGGGAGATGGGGGTTATCACTTCTCTGTAGGACGATAATAGGGAGTGTAAAACGTCTCCTAGGGAGTTGGTCCCAGTGTCAGTGTCACATGGAGGGAGATCGTTGATATCTTCCAGGGTTCCAGTCAAGGGCGGAGTAGGGATGGGGTTAGGAGATGGAGGGATGGTGTGTGTAGGATGGGTGTGGGCAAGAATGGGACCATCAGATGCAAGAAAGGTCTCGGAGAAGGCAGTGGCGCTTATCTGTTCAGGAGTGGACTCGGGAGGGGAGGGTGTGGTATACGGGATTGTGTGGTTTATAGAGGGGAAATGGGAGGAAGATGGGTTGCGGGTAGAGGTCTCAGGCATAATGGTGTCTTCACGAAGGTGGGATGAAGTATGAGCATCGAGTTTCTCTATTTCCCAGTTAGTCATAGTATTATAAAGAGAAGGATTGACTTGTCTGAGTTTATCTGAGATTGAGTCAAGATCCACATAATCCTCAGCCTCTGATGTGTCCGTATAGGTGGGAAGAGTATTCACCTCCAGAGAGCCTAGGCGAGTGGAGAGTTCTAGCATGGAGTCTTCAGATTGCTCTTCTTCGACAAATCCGGTGCAAGATTTCATGAGATGGCCTGTTTGTACAATATCTTAAAAGAATAAGAGACATAAAGAAGAATATAATTCACTAAGCTCTCTTTTTGCTAATGCTTATTTGAATTGTGATTTTGCCATAAAAATTAAGATGACAAGATAACATAACAAACTTTGAAATTATGTAATTAGTTTACAATACTCAAATTGTATGATTAGAATATTCACTTCTTCATCCATCAAAATTATCAATTACAATATGCATGCTACATTCATAATTAATTTACACTATCATACAATGTTAATACAATGAACAAATATATCCATACATATACTTAAACAATTTCTTAAACCAACTTATCATTAACGCTTAAATAATTTCTTAAATCAACTTCTTATTAATGCTACCATTTTGATCATGTCTGCAATTTTTATTGGGTATTGTCTAAACTTTCTAGGTTTTGGCATTTTTCACTAGAATCCAATTGCATATCTAACAATAATATGATTAAACACATAATATGATTAGAAAAAAACACTACACCCTTCAGTGCGCTCTACAACCAGTATGGGGAAATATCCACTTAACATAACACATTAAAATAATAATAATAAAATAAAATAAAATAATAATAATAATAATTATATATAATAAATATACACACACATACACATACACATATTCCTAGGAAAAAAAGCTTAATTTTATTCATACCAAGAGACAAAATTACATTTTGTAGGTGCTAGTTTAGCACATTCGAAAGCATAAAAAAAATGTGATGGTTTGCACCAGAGCAAGTATATATATATATATATTAATACATTATAAAATATTTTAATATATTAAAAATATATATATTGGTTTGAATTTGTTATTTTGGATTTGTCTTGACTTTAATTAATAAATCACCAAAACAATGTAGTGATTAGAAAAGTAGTAATATACTATAAAATATATTAATATAATAAAAATATATATTAATATTTTTAATACTTTAATATTAATATATTTAACTAACATAGATCATCTTAACTTAGAATTTATTAAGTCAAGAAGGATTAAATCTCTAAAAGTACAACATTTTTAAAGTACAAAACTTAAAAAAATTAAAAACTTTTACCTTTAAAGATTTAATCCCATCTTTAATCCCTATGGAAACTTGATACATTCAAGATTAAAATAAATATATACTAATAAATAAATGTATACTAACCCTTCTTCGAGAAGAAAATCAATTTTAACAATTTTAATATGTTAAAATAACATATTTTTCAATATGTTATACTTACAAGCATATGTTAATTATTTCTCAACTAATTCTCCACCTTTTTATTTCAATTGTGACTGCCAAATGTCCACGTAATACATATAAGCATATGTTAATTATTTCTCAACTAATTCTCCACCTTTTTATTTCAATTGTGACTGCCAAATGTCCACGTAATACATATAAACAAGAGGTTCATTTTATATGACAACTTTTTGAAACACTTTCGATATAACTTTGAAAAAGAATGTCCAGCTTTATCTTAGCATTTTAGCCCAACTCCTCTTTTAGCGGTCCTCGGACTCCTAGATTTAGTGGATCTCTTAAACATATCACCAATTTTAGCGTCTAGAGACCATATTTCAGTGCATATAATTGAGCCGTTGAGAAAAGCAGCTCGTACTACTATTAATTCACACACCCAGACAACCATTAGAGCAGACGAGGGTTTCATAGCGGGGTGGGGGCAAAATGATGGCAGCGGTGATCAGAAGATTTTCTTCCAGTTCTCGGGCCTTAAGATGCAGAATGGCTTTAAACCCTGCTGTGGATACGTCGAGATTCATGGCTTTCTCTACAACGATCTCGACTTCGCCTTTTCCCTCCGTCGCAGAGCAAAGTACAGGTAATTGATTAAAGGTCTTATTTATCTTAATGAGAGGGACAGGAATTGAACTCACCACCTGGTGCTTTTTAATTTTTCTGTAGAATTCAGCAATATAATTACAATCTTTTAAGGATTTAGTGAGTGTTTGAATTCTTGAATTAGTCGAATTCGTTGAAGAACTGTAGCCATAAGTTATTTAAAGAGCTATTCTAATCACTAGTCTGGTTTTTTATCTTATTTATATTGTGTTTTATCAAAGCAAGTGTATGATTACTCTTCCGAGGGCCAGTTCTCAGTGTCTCGTATTTATTGGTAAACTGCTATAAATATCTCCAAGAGATTTAATTAGTTAAAATGCAGTAGTTCTATAGAAAAAATTGGACTATCTGTAGATAAATTTCTGGATACTTAGTTAATTCCACAACTTAATATGCAAAACTTAGTTAATTTCAGTGAACTTTGAGTTCAACAGAATAGTTTAACAGTATGCTTTTGAAATTTGAAAGGAATTTAAATTGGATGGCGATGTTAATACTAAGGCTTTTATGAAGCAGCCACAAGTCAAAGAAGCAGAGCCTTCTTGAACACCATCTACTTCTCTATAAACCCTGTAAATCTGGAAATTAGATGCGCTAAAGCCGTATTAATTGGCTCAGCTTTATGTACAATCTATTCAATACAAACATAGAACACCTTGTTATACTAGCACTGCAGAAGACAAATGGGAATCGGGCTTAGTTCATGGTGGTTTACAATCGGTATGGCTTTCTGTCAAAAGTCATTGAAGAGCCGCACATAACTGATTTGAACGATGCAAAGTGTTGGAAAATCAATCCACACTCCAAACAAGGTTGCCCATCACCAGGAGGGCATGTAGTTCAGAGGTAGAGCAGCCCATCAACCGGGGACAGGTCTTGGGTTCGATTCCTAACCTGTCCAAGGTTTACCGTTACAGCTTTTTGCAGAAAGTCACTGAAGGTCCATGCATAATCGATTCAAACAATGCATTGGAATCTTTCTTACAGTATAGCTAACAGTCAATACAAAAGAGGTGTGGAGATCAGAATTAGATATGAATAATCTCCGATGTTGACAGCTTTATAAGCTGTCTTTTCAATATCGAGTTATATTTCTGGAAGTCCACAGATCTTCGGTACTGTTTTAGGGTCATAGAACTTTTGTATTTACTGTTATCTAGGCTGGCTAAAGTAAATGCTTGTCATATCGGTCACATCAATTCAAATCTAGTTTTTTGAACAAATAGCATATGGTGATTAGTTTCCAAGAAATTTAAAATCTTGATAATCTAATTGTTTTCCCTTATATCCTATTGTTTTCAATCCCTTTTATGTTACCAAAGTTCTTTTAACTTGTTTTAAAAAAAATTAATTTGTAGCAGGTCCGCTTTTGCTTTATAAATCTATGGTTAGGCAAGGGACACTGCAGTATGATCCTCAGCAAGAAAGGGTAGCTACAGATTTACAAGATCTTTTTGGGCAGTTGCATCAGTATGACAAGAATATGGAGAAGTATTATGTATGTATCTCACGGTCGTCTCTCATTTGCAAGACGTGCTCTGTAAGTTGAACTGATTTTGCAGTATGCATGCTTTTTCTTCTGGAATCGTGTTTTTGCTTTTTGAAGGCTAAGCTAGGTGAGTGGGAAAGGAGGAGGAAACAACTACGACAAGAATTGCTGATGGAAGAGGCAGAGTCTAAGCAGCAGGGAGGTCTATGGAAGTTGTTGTCACGGTAATTACTATGTCTTATATGCATGAGAATTGTCGGATGGTTTTGGCTGGAGGTAGAGATGGATAATAAAAAAAGGGTTGGTCTAGAGCTTATTTTGTATTGTTAGCAATATTAAGCAGGCATGTGGAGTTGATTTATTTCTTTGTTATTCCATGCATTGTTGTAAGGTTCATTTATTTCCTTGAGTTTTCATGGGAATGATATTTTGCTTGAAGTCTTATCCCTCCAATATATTTTTGTTGAAAGATTAAACAAAAATGCATGTTGGGAAACTAGATAATTAGATTATATCCAATTCATCTGGACTTTAAAGGTAGGCAATCTGCCAAATTTTAATCCTAGGAGCAATACGGTCAAGTTGTTCAAATAACTTACAATTCACAATTTCTGGAGAATTATAGATAAAAGCAAGCAAATTTCTAGGACAACTTACATTCAAATATTAGGTACCCAGCCATGAGAGGTTAACTCGGTTGGTGAAAGCGGGATATTGTCTTAGCCCCTACCAAGGTTAAATCTTACAAAAGTGGCTGGTTTTCCATTGCAAGGGTGGCCACAAACGCGGTAAAACCATCATTGCCATTAGGTGGGGTTGGGTGCCCTCAGACCCCTTTAGATAAAAACTGAAAATGCTGTCCCACCTTTTGGTGATGACTGTAGGTTTCCGTGAATAAGGATCTTGGATGATTCTTTTGGAAGCATTCTCAATCCTTAAATATTAGGTACCCCACTTTATAAGATTTCTCTAGTCTCAAAAATTAACTGAAAAGAAACCGATTTTTAAACAATTGTTGGAAACAAACTAGTAACTAAAAAATCTCTAATCAATCGATGAAAATATTTTCTTTATGTTAAGCAAAATCCAGTGATGCATAGAAGTGTAAGATTTCTTTCATAGAGAATTCATATAAGTGTCGAGGTTGACTGAAGCACCATGTTAATATAGTAGATCATTGCAACCCTTCAAAAGTGTAGATGCCATTTTTTATCTAGGGAAATATTCAAAGTTGTAGTCAAAGTATGTTTGAACCTAAGGTGATCGAAAAGTAGTAGTAACCAACTTTTCGTAGAGAACTTAAATGTGAAGTTTAGGTAGCAATGTTTAGGTATCTCACTTTTTAATATCAATTCAAACAACTTATGTGAAATCAATTGCAAGATCATTATTGTATTAAACCAACAACATGTCAATTGGGTCTAGCCCGGGTAGTTGTGAGAGGGAATGTTATCCTCCTTACCCAAGTTCAATTGTTGCAAGTGACATGTTGAACTCTTAAATGAGTATATAGTTGATAAAGCCTCGAGTTTTCGTAGAATCTGTTTTACCTTGGGTACCATCCTTGGAATGAGGGGAAGTGTGCGGTGGGTTTCCTTGGGAAATGTATTTCACGGAAAAAAACAAAACAAAAGACCAACGACATACATTACCAAGAACACTATGGCACTCATTTTTAATCTTAAATCGGTAATGCACAAAAGTTACAAGTGTTTATCACAAAATGAATTTGTAGAGCTCCAAAAATTATTATTGTCATATGTTGATAAAAATAACCACACTTACTTGAAGTAGTAATAATGACATTTTCTAAGTAAGACTAGAATGCAATCCATCATTGAAAGAGACATTATAATGGCATGGTTGACTTGTATTGATCTTCGAGAAGATTATTCTCATTTCCTACTAGTTTAAATTGTTGTCTTTTATAAGAGTTGATCACATCCAATGGGTTTGGATCCATTGGTAAGGAATGATGGGTTTCTCATCGACGACCAAGGTTCAATTCTTGTGGGGGCGTCCAGTCCCTGAGGTTGCCATGGGGGCACCTAGAGGGACTATAATAAATGGTCGTGTGATTGGTGCACACATAAGTGGATAAGCCCACCCTCTCGTCATCCTTGTTGAGATTTTAGTCTAGGGAAATTAATTCAAATTCAAAAATTTCACTTCACATCGGAGGTTTCTTGGATCTAATCCCTTTGAACTTTGAGCCTTAGGGTTGATCTGAAATATTGATTTACAGCAGCAAACATCAAACAATATTTCACTTCACTTCAACCCAAGACACTAGGCAAATCAAGAGAAAAGATACCTAACATATATCCACAAGTTTCAGCCCTTAGGGCACACTTTTCCAAGCATATACCACATGTGAAAACATCAGTTTTTACAGAAGAAAATATCCTCTCTTATCTTCTAGTTATGTGTTAAATCACTTAACATTTTCAACCCTATCTTATGTCAAATCAGCATGAATAACAAGTGTTGGATGTTATGTCAAATCAACATGAACAACAAGTGCTGGATGTTATGTCAAATCAGCATGAACAACAAGTGTTGGAAATTCCCTACTCAAGAAGACAATGCAACTTGAAAATCAAATCTACAATTGCACAACTCTGGACAGCTGGAAACTTCATATATATATATATATAACAAAAATGAAGTACATGGACATATCACAACTTTATCACAAAGATGGTACAAACTCTAGCTCACCAAACCCTCGCCAGGGAAAACCATGAAAACACTAGCCACTACCAAAGATCCACAACAAACTAGCATCAACACTGGTAAGTCTTCCTTGTCTCCAACATTTGTCTCCCACAAACATCATAGGCGTCTACTCTTCTCAATCAAGCATACCAAGTAGCACCAGGGTTTCCAAAACCATAGTCTTCTTCTCTCACAATAGCTACAAGAACAATGCGTTTCTATTCTCTAGGGTTTATGCTTCTTTATCCTCTAGGGTTTATCTTTAACCCTAGCTTCTTTGCCTCCTTTAGGGTGAAACCTTAAACCTAGAAAACCCTTGAACTTCTCCAGGAACCCTAGCGCTCCGAGACAGAGACAGATAATATGATGAAGATTACAGAGAGAGAGAGAGAGAGAGAGAGAGAGAGAGAGAGAGAGAGAGAGAAGTTTGTTCCACCCCTCACAAGATGATGAATGAATGAATGTATGAAAGGACTCTCTCCTTTGTCTAATTATATGAGAGATAAGGGAGGCCAACAATATAAAGTGGGCCTAAACCTCTACAAGCAACCTAAATCTACACATGTAGGCTCACAAGTGGAGCGCTCTCTCTCCAAGTGACACATGTCAAGCTCCAAGGTGAAGATGTTCACAAGCAAGGCTCCGAGGCATGAGTGCTCCATGAGATGTGTCCAACGCTCCTCCTCCATAAGGCTTCAAAGCTCCAACACTCCTCCATAAGCCTTCAAAGATCCACTGCTCCTCCAAGGCCATGTGTGCCTCTAGAGCCACCATACCTACATGGCCATACAAGTAAGCTTTGACTTTTGATTTCGAGATGAAGGATTTGAGTATGATACACTACTTCTTGGGACAAGAAGTATGACAGAGAACCGATGAGACTTTTCCTGAGTCAAGGAAAACATACAGTGGGAATATTAAAGAAGTTCAGTATGACAGAATGCAAAACCACCGTGATGGATTTGAAGAAAATGAATGATGATGATTCAAACGAGATTGATCCACCGCTGATTGGACCATTGATGTATCTAGATAACACCAAACCTGATTCATGCTATGCAATGAATGTGCTTAATCCATGAGTCAGCCGAGACAGACTCATTGGATAACAGTAAAGCATGTATTGCGATATATACGAAGCACAGTTGGATATGGTCTGAGATATGCTTCTAGTGTGAACTTGAGTTTGTAGGATATGCCGATATAGATTGAATAGAGAGTACAGTGGAACGAAAGAGAACATCCGGTTGTTGTTTTACCATGAAGGTTGTCATGGTTTCCTGGTGCGACATGAAACAAAAGCTCTGTGGTCTTGAATACCACAGAAGCAGAGTATGTATCATTGAGTGTGCGAAGCAGTGCGGCTTCATAAGCTTCTGACGGGTTTACTTGATCATGAGATGGATTCTATGATGATAACTAGAGCTGTGTGTAAAGCCCTTTGAGAACCCAATGTTTCATGATAGATCGAAACACATTGAGATAAAATATCATTATATGAGAGACATGATGTAGAGGAAAATAGTACACATGCAGTACCTTCCTACACATGAGTAGATTGCAGACATCTTCACCAAATTAGCTTGGTGAAGGATACCTCCCTAGTTGAGAGGGAGTGTTGATGACTACAACCAAGACAAAGTTCAAGGTACATTCGAGTGGGACTTGGCATGATGAAGAATGCGTCCCTAGTTGAGAGGGAGTGTTGATGATTACAGCTGCGTGAGACATTCTCCAGGACACAGATTGATTGAGTCGACATGAGAGAGAGCCCCTGAGACGGGAGTGTGGTTCCTATCTGAGACAGTACTGGAACGTAGTGATGGCCTCCTCCTTACAAAGAGTTGAGAAGAACTCCAGGTGATTCTATTGTGTAACGCTGTAAGAAAGGAGATCTGCTGAGTTGGACGTGCCTGTGGCTGAGCACAAGGTGAACGTGTGAATTCCCATAGAGCTGGGTGCATCGTCATGAGACAAAGATGAAGATGATGTATTAGCCTCCTCTAAGCAAAGAGTTGAGATGATGAACTCTAGATGACTTTCCTGTTTAATGCAGTGGGAAAGAAAACATATTGAGTGGACGTGCCTGTGGACGAGCATAGGTGAACGTGATCCTAGTGGCTGAGCACTAGTGAGAGTGGTTCTCTTGTGTAATGCAATGAGATAGAGTTATGGACATCCCTATGGATGTGCCCCTAGTGGTTGAGCACTAGTGGGTGTATGAGATCCCTTGCTATATTGTTCAAGAGTCAGACCTGCCTGTAACCCTAATTGTAATGTAAAGGGTACCGGTCGGCCCCATCTTAATGTAATTGATAATTAATGTAAAAGATAATTAATCTGGTTAATATTAATTATATTGTGAGATAGAGAGGTCGACCCTGTTGTGCCATTAGACACTTTTGTTGACAGGTCAAGTCTAATATAAGTAAAGGTAAATTCCCCATTGAGGAATCATATCTTTTGTGTGAGTTTGGAAATTTCAGCAAGTACATCTTCTTGGGAAAATGTGCACCTCTCTTGGGCGCTAGTCTTCTAGGGTTTGCAAGCACCCTCTTGTGTGCTAGGTTTTCTTGGTGGTGAAGGTCTTTCTCTTGAAGAATATAGCAAAGGATTTGGCTGGGTTTTCTTCCCTTGTTGAGAAGGGTTTCCCAGGATACTTCTTGTGTACTTGTGCTTGGTGTTTCTTCTTGTGATCTTGGTTGCTGCAACATAATTGGTTATGGTTTAAGTAAAATATTAAAATGGAATGAACTTCATGCTTAAACCTTGTCTATTGAAAAATCAACACTTTAGTCATCCATAAATATTAATGTTCTCTTTCTAACCTTGGTCCCATAGTGTCTTACATATTTGTTCTCTTGTAGATTGTTTCTTAGGTTTAGTTTACACTATGTTGTCTCTTCTTGTCCTTTTGATATTGTTTCATGGTATGGGATTTACCTTAAACTTTGAATCACGACCTTAGAATGGAGAATGGTGAAGCTTGTGGTCTGTCATGAAGGAATTCTATTGAGCCACTATTATGATTTATCATGATCTTTGAAACTGTTTGGTTGTTTCCTAAATTTTTATTTCATAATGCATTTTTAAGCCGTATATAATTGGTTTCATGTTCCAAAGTTTAATTCTCTTGCCTTGAAAATTGAAGAAAAACTATTAGGCTAATAGATTTTGTTCTCCTTATTCAACTGGATGTGCTTTTCTTGAGTCAGGAAGAAAAATGAGCGGGCAGAACCAGGTACAGGAAGAATGGTATCATACCTCAAGAGAGAGAAAAAGTTAGATTCACTTGTCGGTCCTCGTCCAGTTGCACCACCCCCTCTGAAAGGACTATACCTGTATGGGAACGTTGGCTGTGGTAATATTTCCATTCTATTAACTGTCAGATAAATCAGCATACTTCTTACTTCGAGAATTTAGTTACTATGTATTATCTTTTAACGGGATCTCTATATAGTTTATTTTGAATGCTACCATTGAAAATATTTATTATTTCTGTTTTGATGCCACATTGCCTTATCATCTCAAAGACATGCATTTTCATTTAGATCATACAAGAAGATATATATTTTTGGATCATCAATTCTTTTTGATTTCTGATTTGTACAATAGAATTTTTTTTTAGCCTCTGGTTCTAAGTCTAACAAAAATATCTCTATGATGCAGGAAAGACAATGCTAATGGACATGTTTTATAGTGCTACTGAAGGAGTTGTTAAACATCGATACAGATTGCACTTTCATGCGGTACGTATTTGAGTGACAAAGTCCAGCTATTTTGCCTTGGATGATGCTAACTAACCATTAGAAAGTCTTTCAAAGAAAATAGCTTTTGAGAATAGTTCTCGTTAGAAATTATGTGATCCTGTATTCAAATAAATTGTGAAAAAATATACTTGATTTTAAAAATATGACATCTTATGATCTTTGCAGTTCAAATAACTTCTTTTCTAGCCATATTGATGTAGACTGATTTTGTTTCTTATTATTCATGTTAATGAAGACGATCATTTTTCAATTGGAAATTTGGTTCCATTTATAGATAATCTCCAAAAGTTGATCACAACAATTTGCTATAGTCTGGGGCATGCCAATCATGCTAAAAACAAAAAATCCTTTCAAAAGACCCATCGATTACTACTATTATTCCGCTCACTAGTAGATTACATACTTATTTGTCCAAAAGTTTGCATTGCTTTTACATAGGATGTTACTAGCAGAGTCAAATGAATGGCTATAGAGAAAGCATGACCTTAGGAAGGCTTCTTAGGCATTAGATGAGATAATATAATTTTATTAATGTCCAACAAATGGCCAAGAAATAGGTCAGCATGACTACAAAGTACAATCAGTAGTTAATAGAATTGTTAGCCCTTGAAACTGTCTGGTTCCAAGGTAGTTGGAAATAGTACACCGTCATCATGTACTCTTTTTCTGCACTTTGGGTTAGAGCTTGCTAACCATAGGGGGGAATCTCTAGATGAATTTAGGAGTCAAACTATGATGCAATAAATGATAAGTGAAACTTAAATCAAACTCACAACTCACTGCCCTAAACAAATCTGCTCATAAGATGAAAAAACAGCAATGGATGATTTAAGGACTAAAAAATGCACAGAAAATGATGCAATCTTTATCTATCACTGAAAGGACAAAACCTAATGTAATTATGCTTTGAAAAAGGTGCCAATAAAGTAACAAAACAGAATTTATAGCAAGCTTAATCTCTGTTTTGGGGTTGAAATTGGCACAAAAATCGATGCAGAAAATTAATATGGAGTTGGGCACACAATCCAATGCAACTATAATGATTAAAACATGTTTTTCTAAATGCGAAAATGGAAAATACAGTAGCTAATTATGACTGCTTTTAGGAATTTAAAAGCTGTTTTTATGTATTTTTGTATTTTTACGAGTCTTTTTATGATTTCAATGCACGGCAACCGAGAAGAACTTAAAGTTTCTTTGTGCTTTTGTGACAAAGTGAAAATCACAGTGCGCTAATCTTGCTTTAATGTGACTAAAACAGAATGAAAACGACCTATATGCATACTCTAATTTGCCTAAGATGCAAAGTGTTTGTTGTTTGATATAAAAATTCGTTTAAATTGTGAAAAACAAGAGATTTTAATCAATAACCAGTGCCTTCTACGGAGTTAAAGAAAAGGAAAAGATAGAAAATGAATCGGACAAAAGATATTCCGATGCCTATTCACTCAAGTCCTGTCAAGAATAAGATCAATAACACATGAAAGTCTAAGAAAATAGAATTTCGACACATGAAAAAACCTGTAGTAGTTGTCAATGAAATCCAGTGTTTTTATTATCAAAAGTTGTGGGAAGAAAAAAATTCTGACAAGTTTGGACATTGACACTCCAAGGTATAAATCAACTCTACTGAATGGGACAATACTAGTCATTGCCCAACAAAATCGATCACTACTACAGATACTTCACGCCAACTATCAATCTCAATCTCTTTGGGAAGAAGAAGCAAAGGAGAAGGGGAAGAATAAAGCACAAGAGAAGAAGCTCAAGCTCTCACACATTAAAGTTCCACCTCTTCTCCTGGCTTAGTACAATATATAGAAGATTGAAATAATAAGAGTAGGTAAGATAGAAAATAAAAGGGAGGTAAAAATAATAGTCTCCAAATATAACACTCATTTTTGAGTGAAAATAGCATGTATATGAAGAAACTACCACTCCAAAATATCCCCCTCCTTCCATAATGATCACACATAAGATAAACTACACTTATATATATGGCAAATTTCTTTTTTTTAAGCACTTTATTCATGCCTAAAATAGACCCTACGAATTTCCTGAGGAGAGAATCCCCTAAATTAAACCTTAAATTATGGGATAAGTGAGGATTAAAAATAGCATGATGAGCTAGGCTAATTTTAGTAAGGAGAAACTTTAAAAATGGCAATGTAAGCCCCTGAAGGGTGGCGATGAGAACCTAGCTTTATTTGGTCAGTCAAATAAGGGCAAAGGTAAACGACCTAACAAGGGTAAGGGAAAGAGTGAGGAGTCAATTTCATAGCAAGGAAAGAAGGAATTGAGTAAAATCAAGTGCTTCGTTTGTCATAAGCGTGGTCATTATGCATCATAGTGTCGAGAGAGGAAGAAGTGTAAAGGGAAGTAGTAGTAGAAGTAGGTAATAGCCTCTGCAGAAACTCTGATGAATGAGTTTGTGACAAAGTTTGAGAATGATTGCTTGTTGGTATCTTGCCTTTCTACCAGCATGATTCCGAGGACTGCATGGTATGTGGACAACGGGGCATCTCGACATATGACATAAGCTCGACAGTTGCTTTCTAGTTTGAAGAAGCAAGACTCAGGAATGTTGAGATTTGGGTACCTTGGAAAGTGGTCTCCTTGTGGTTTTAGGCCTCTAACCACAAGAGGGAGATGTTTGTACCATTGTGCCTTATACTTTATGTCTAATTTTACTTTGACTTAGGAGATTGTTGACCGCCTCTCCAACATAGGTGGTCAACTCCATGTGCCATGAAGAGATGCATCATCAGATGCAAATTTGTTGAAGATTTTGGTTCTACAGGGCATATTTGGCCCTGACACTTCTTTTTGTAACTGGAATTTCCGCACCTCTGCGTGGGTTAATAATGTAATAGGTCTGCATGAGTCATGTCTAGGTTAGTTACCTTGGGATCGGTTCACTGGGAGAGTTCCTTTCACCGAGGGTTTTTTATCCTCAGGTTATCAATTGGGTTTTTCAGCCTTATTGATTTCCCTTGAGTTTTTCCCTCACACTTGCAATAATTCCTCCAAAGTGGTGAACGATGTTCTAGTGGGCTTATCTTTTGGTAACTATTATAGGGAATCATTTTAAATGACCATGCAAGGCATCTTAGAGAGTCTCGCGGAATTCCGTCGAGTCTAAGTCAGTTTTTTTTAATTAATTAATTTTTAATCAAATTTTCTTAAGTTTGGAGGTTTAATTATTTAATTAATTAATTATTTTTGAGCAAAAATTGTAAAAACTAGGTCCTTGGACTTTTGATAGGGGTATTTGTGCTCAAAAGAAATGGAATAGCACCCCCTACATCCGTGGACCAAGTTTCAGCTTAGTTGGACAACTTTTGTCATGGGTTTGTCCACCTGGAGTGTCAGTCAGTCTAAAACAACAATTTTAATTGCTAAAGTCCAAACATGGCAAAATTGTAAAAATGTAATAATGAGTTAAAAGAATGTTAAATGATGGATCTAAGTTGGAGAGAGACTCCCTAAACATAACATACCCACCCAACCTTTTTCCGACCTTTTTCTAACCCTCTCACCCCCTCACATCACTCAAAAATCACGCCCCTAGGGGGATTGACGTTTTTCCTAGTGATGGAACATTGTAACTTAAGTTTGAGTGTGTGGGGGGCCCCTCTCTCATGTGCTTTGACTCCCTTTACCCCTCACGTCTCACCCTTGTGTGATCCCAACACCCTTACTTCATTACTTCACTCCCTTTCCTCTCCTCATCCCAAAAAGTTGCACCCTCCTAGGGGAAGTGCGCTCCCCTCCATCTAGAAACTTCCCAAATAATTTAAAAAAAATTATTTGAACCCTCTCACCTTCCTTGGCATCAATCCCAAGGCCTCCCACACCCCTTTTGCTTGATCCCAACATTTTCCACCTTTTCTAAACCCTAGATCTATGATCCAAACCCTAGATGGTGCGCCCTAGCCTTGGGATCTACTCTATTGCTTGGTGGTGGACACTTGGCATGGATCCAAAAGAGGTAGGTTTGCCTCTCCAAGTATAAATAGATCCCTCTCCTCACTCCCAACTCACCATATCTTGAGCTAATGTTATGCTACTTGATTTTTCACTCTCTCTCTCTCTTTCATTTTTCCATCATTTCCATTTTTTGGCTCTTAGGGTTTTGGAGCAAGTATTTCTTCAAGATCCACTTTCTTGAGTAATAATAAAGGAGAAACTTTGGAGGATTTTGGGAAGAGCTACAAGTGTTTTGGTTCTTACAACACATGAGGTAACATTGTTTTGCTTTAATATGATGGATGCATAGGTAGATCTTAGGTAAAGTATTTTATTTGAGTAGATCTTGCAAAGAGTAGTCTTGTAGATCTATATATGTTGGTTAGCTAGATAAGGTGCAAGTATTTCATCTTGTTAGCTTAACCATCCATACTATCTATTGTATGCATGCCATTGTGTTAGATCTTGTAGGTTGGCTTCAAGGGTTTCATTAGGAGTGCCTTGAGGAAAAGTCTTTCTTTGAGACTCACATAAACTCCTCTCTTTCTCTATCTATTGCTCATTCTCTATATGCTTTCATTCCATATATATTTTTAGTTAGCTTAACATAGTTTTATGGTCACCAAAATATAAATTTTCATAAAATTTTTTCAAGAAGAATTTTTGCCCTAAAAGGCAAAAGTTTTTCTTCATATGTATTGTTGTGTGTAGCATTTCCAACAAGCATAGCTTGCTGGTTTTTGCAGGTTCAATTCTGGTTGAGAGGGGTTTGGCTGCCCAAAGACATCCACACAACACTCAAAGACCCTCCAAAAATTGGTAGCTATTTCTCAACCTTGTTTTTCAATATTTAGGGCTTCTTGTGCATAGATCTAGTGTTTTTCTTGCTGATTTAGTGGCTAACTTGCTTGGGAGAAGGATTGGTATGACCTCCTCCCATGTGTGAGCTTTGGTTAGCTTAGATCTAGTTTAGATCTTGCCTTGTTTGATTTTTTTGAGCCTTTTTTAGCTAAGACGTGGGGCTTGGTTGATGTTGGGCATCCTCCAAGCCTAGGACGTGGGGATTAGGGTCTTGCTTTGCTTGTTTGCTTGCTTCTTGTCTTTTGCCTTGTTTCATTCTCTTGCTTGCCTCTCTCTTCTCCTCAATATTTTCTAAAGATTACGCAAGCTAAATAATTGCCCACCTATTGGGAGAGGAATACCCCAAGTGGTGAGGTTAGGGTTTTAATATATGATTGTGATCTAAGTGCTTAATGTTCTAAAATATTCTAGATCTAGATCTCATACATGGTTAATCCTTAGCTTAGGCCTATTGGGCATAATAACTTAACTAGATCTACTTGCATACTTAAAGCTCTTCAAAGTTTAAATCTTTTTCCTAGATGCTTAGATCTATATTCCTAAATGTTTAAATGCTTCAATAAGTGAATGGTGTTTTTTTTTATTGCTATGATCTATTAATGCCATTTGCCACATGTTTGAAGTATTCTCATTTATAAGTTGATAGTGTAGGCAAACACTTAAATCTTTTTCTTTCTCACACTTAATGCTCATATCTAAATGCTCTTAATCATAAGATAAGTGTGATTGTTCTTCATTTCTTGGTTGGCAAATTGTTCTTGCCCTTGTAATTTCTTTCTTAAAATTGCAAGCTATCTATTTGTGCAACTAAATGATTTGCTCTCACATAGCATATATGTGTTAATGCCTTTCATTTCATAATCTTAAGCAACACATTTTAGGCTGAAGTGAGTTTCGGCCAAGTCTCTAAATCACATTTTAAAAGTGTCATAAAACCACTAAAACACTCTAAAATACACCTAAAAGTCTACCTAATTCATATCTTAACTCAATAGACTCTTTAGGGTACCTTAGACCACCATCTTCACCATCTAAAACAAGGATTGAGGGGCAACAGAAGGTGATTAGGTCGGGGACGGTCTCGTGGCGCGGAGTGTCCTTTCTGTGAGAACTCAATCTTTTGCGCTGACCTGGGAAGCTAGGGTAGGCCTTGTTGCCATACTTCTTGAGCATCCAACAGTCATTTGACAATAGAAGGAGGAGGCTTTGGTGAAATAATTTGTAAGGGTAACTAAAATCTTTCAACCTTAAGAAACCCTTAACTTATTAAACAATTAAACCTTGGCCTTGACCATTTGAATACTTTGTGGGTTTTGTTATCCACCAGGTTGCACAAGTTGGATTTCCTGAAGAGCCACCAAAGGATGAGCAAGCAGTGCTCATACATGCAGAGTTTAGTGATTCAACAAGCCCTGAAAAGGCCCCTTTTCCCGCATTTCCACTATTGTAATAAGTGTTCTAAGTACGAGAGAATGTAAAAGGCTATTGGCCACCCTTGATCTGTGAGTGGGCACATACTCCGGAGTGTTTTTTCACTTGTTAATTATTTTTTCTCCTTACCTTAGTGAGAAGATTAAATAATTTCTGAGTTTTTTCACTTGAAAAAAGACTTGCTCCAAAGCCGAAGTATGTGTTGACAAGCAGGTCTTGGCATGGAAAATCCAATGTCTAGTGTCAGAATGTATATAAGCTCATACTAGAACATAGTGTCTGGGTTATTTGGAAATTACGGCTAAGTCTGAT
>ML793132.1:160030-171695 GCA_009831015.1 Picea engelmannii
CGAGGGGGCAACCTCCTTTTACCCCACTTAAATGTTCAAGTACAAGATGATTCCAAATGAAAATGTCTCCTTGGTATATATAGGAGACTAGGAGGTATAATTACAACTAATGGAATAAAGCCGACATAAATAAAATAACATCACTAATATAATATGCCCCAATTAAGGGGTAATGAGCCAATATTAGGGCTTAACAGTTGACCTTACACATACAGATAAGCATGAGGAGATTGAGTCGTAGCTTTTGGAGACTCCATTAGTTGAGCAGATTGTGGAGACCGATAGGTTGATGGGGCACTTGCTTCCAGGATCGACCTGCATTGATGAGGATGCACTCTTTCTTCGTCAGGATGACCATAGCATGTGTCTGGACACATCTATATGGGATCCAGGCGCAGATGATAGTAGCAGGGTGAGTGCACAGGAGGATACAGTTGCTCACACCAGATACAGTATGATTCAGAGGGAGCTAGCAGTTGAGGATGATGTGTAGTCACATATGGGCAGACCCAGTGGCACAGTAGACAATGGGCAGTTCAACACTTTATCTTCTGCAGAGAGTATTGTTGGGGATACCAGTGATGGCACTAGTAGTGAGAGACGTGAGGTGGCACCTCAGCATGACTGTGATCAGGAGTCACACCACTTAGCAACACAGTTGAGAGTCAGTGAAGATATGATCATGGCAGCCACCAGGTGCAATGATGACATGCATGCATTGATGACAGATTACTGCTGGAGAGCATCAGTGGCACATGGTAGTTCAAATGAAGGATTTGCCATGGATGACTTTCACACTCTTAGGGAGAGAGTGTCTATGATGAGGACCGACTACCAGCAGTTGTTGACAGACGTGGACTACCTCTTGGGGATTAGCGAGATGTATCACAGGGCCTTGAGGGAGCAGGAGTTGGAGAGCACTTGAGGATTCTTGAGAAGCACACAGACAACCCTTCAAGAATCAGAGTCTAGATCAGAGGAGTTTCTTGAGGAGATCCGTCAGAGATCCGCTTCATCTATCCTAGTGGACACTCAGATATGTCCTTCGGTCACATGGCTAGAGAATGTTAATGATCTAGCAGAGGAGCACCAGTTGATGGAGGACACTTCCAATTGTGTTCCGAGAGCGGTTGACCTTCAGACAGAGATTGATCTAGTAGTACGCTTAGGATCCATGATGCGGCATGAGTATACGGGAGATGACATGAGTATGCCAGAGCATACAGTGGTGAGTGATAGCTCATAGAGACATGCTGAGATGCATGGTGGGATTCAGAGGGGTGTATTGACTTGCAGGGAGGAGACACACTTAGGGGAGCATGCAGATGCCACTCCTTTGCAACATCACATAGTTAGGGGAGATCACCTTCACCATATCAATAGTTGCATGGGAGATGAGAGGTATAGTTTGGTGGACCAACAGTTGGAGGAGTTACTTCCAGTTGTACTGGATGATTGGGAGCCAGTGATGATCACGGGAGAGTATGTACCATGGATACCAGTGGACGAGCTTTTGGTTGAATCCTTGGGATTGACCAAAGCATGTGATGTTTTACAGGTTTACAGTCAGCTACAGAGGTTTCTGTTAGCCTTTCTCGACACATTTATCATTGACAACAACATGAGGAGAGATAGATAGTGGCAGAGGGCACGGAGAGTGAGTAGGCCGAGACCATGTGACAGGAGTACTTTTACGACATACAACAGGTCAAAGGTTTTACAGGTTTACAGTCAGCGACAGAGGTTTCTGTTAGCCTTTCCCGACACATTTATCATTGACAACAACATGAGGAGAGATAGATAGTGGCAGAGGGCATGGAGAGTGAGTAGGCCGAGACCATGTGATAGGAGTACTTTTACGACATACAGCAGGTCAAAGGTGGACCGTGTTAGGCAGACAGTTGAGACTTGGTGCGTGATGGTGAGCATCATAGGCTAGGTGACAACAGATGAGCACAGAGGGCTTTCGACAATGATCAGTCCGACACAGGAGCAGCTAGCAGCGACTGGAAGTGATAAACTTTCAAGTTTTCCATGGGATCCGGGAGTTCATTTTGTTAGCAGGATGTTTTACGTCATGTTTACCCAAGTTGCGCCAGAGAGCCACACACTCCACCTTGGGTTGGTTTGGAGTGGGCCTGCAGGTACTTGTCTTAAGGAGCGAGACATTTTCTCCCTCTTGATCATCATGATCAGGTATGGAGATGGTTGGGCAGGTACTACTTCTATAGAGATGTTCTTACAGATGCAACTTCTGGACAACAGGTCCAAGTGCCACATGTACTTCAGCTTGAGGATCCAGGAGTGGAGGATCTGGTATATATACAGGGAGCAGTCAAGCATGGTCAACATAGTGTAGTGTCAGCATGGTGATCTTCAACAGAGGCTAGCATGGGACCCAGGGATTGCAGGATTGAGCATTTCACTGACTGACAGGGGCGAGTGGACCTTTGCAGGGGAAAGTTGTTCCGACTTTCCATTGAGCTTCAGTGTTGAGGAGAGCACATCACTTGAGGGTGTCTCACGGAGGTCTGGCAGTACCTCATTCCGGCATCAGCATGGGCAGTTGATGGAGGCCGTGTTGATCTTAGTAGTATCTTGGAGGATGGACTCAGTCAGGGATAAGGACATGAGTCATGAGGAAGAGTTTCACAGTGTTGATACATTTCAGGATTATGCTTCCCAGGGAATTGCAGTTCATGTCTTGATGTGGGACCCAAGGGGTAGAGTGCATGTTAGTTCATCTTTGGATGGGGTCTACTGTGTGTTCCACAGGTGGACATGGGATCCTGGTATTATACTTGAGGGGATTTGGTTATTGCTTGAGGACAAGCAATTTTCTAGAAGGGAGGATTGTAATGTCCCCACTTTGGGACATCATTACATTACAGAGGGTTATGATGACCAGAGTAGCCAGATGGAGGGTTATAGCGAGTACAAAGATTATTGAGAGGTATTTTGGGGTCCGGCTTGCATCGCTCATCCCATTTCATCATTATGATCCATTCCGCACAGGTTGGCTTTGGTTCCGTTGCATTCCGACGATTTCCATGATTTTGAGTATTTTGAGCTATAAGCTAATTAAATTCACTGAAGAGGTCATTTTGGGCACAATACTTGGAGGAACCTCTCAGTGTAATAGCTCATTGGAATTGAGAGGAGCATGACTACAGGATAGGATGATGAGAAGTAACTTTCAGTGGCCAGGGAAGCCACTAGGAGAGATAAGGCGCTTTTCAGAGGTAAAAAGATTAATTAATTAATTAAAGTGTTTTAATTAATTAATTAATAATTAAAAAAGACAAGGGGATGCAGGAAGTATAAATAAGGGCCTCTATTCATTTCGTTCATGTATGATTATTATTTTGATATCTGGCTTCTAGCTAGAGAGCCCATACCTTGGGGTTTTGAGGGTTTTGACTTAACAAACCCTAGAGGACAATTCGATGGTGAAAGATTCCACCTAGCTTGTCCCAAGCTTGGTCTCGGGGATGCAATACTTCTCCACACCATTCTAGTTCGGATCTATTCAGTGCAGGAGGGTTCTACACCAGCCACAGGCACAGGAAGCAAGGGGGCGCACCATTTTTTGAGGGAAGTTCGTTCCAAGGGATTGGAAGGGCTTCGACAGATTCTAGCACCTGGGTTTTCATTGCAAGGTCTTGGCCATTAGATCTAGTGCATTCCGGAGGGTTTCATGGGCCATTTGATTTATCCAGCATTGGACGAATTGGAGAGAAGGAGAGCATTTTTGAGATTCAGATCTATTCAGTTTGGAGGGGCTATACTTCAGATCTGACCTTGAGACTTTACCTAGTGACTTGCCGTGTCCCGATCTATCTTCCTAGCGAGTTTCAGGGCATTTGGAGGCCTCCTTCATCAGGGCCGAATTATTGGGCACATTTAGGGTTTCAGGAGGGCGCAACTTCATTGGAGGATTCAACATTTGGAGGAGTTATCCATAGCATTTCGGCCTGAGACTTCAGGAGGGGGGGTCCTATCACCTCGATCCATCATTTGGCCGACTTTGGACTCGTTTGGTGGCTTTCCTTTGTTGGGCCGAATCATTGAAGGTTTCAGTCTTCCAGTAGAGCGTGGCCTTTCCAGTTGGAGGTTGGGTATTGCTTACAGCCTAGATCTCTTCCAGTATTTGGTCTTCATTGAGTATTCAACCTTTGGAGGCTTGTAGTCTTCTATTGGAGCATTTTGTAGCAGCTTCTATTGTGTTTATTGGAGCCATCCGTTGAGCATTCCAGATCGGCCTTACTCTTGTATCAGGTTCTTACTCATCATATTAATAAAGGTAAGATCTTGCTATTGATTCCATATTTGGTGTATCTTGTACTTTCATTGATTGAATCTTCAGATCTATGTGTGATTATTGAACATAAACCCTAAGGCCGAAATCAAGAGGTCAACCTGCAAGTAAACACATAACAAACAAGTGAATCAACAATGTGTTTGACGAAATACCACACTCAGTAAAAGTTTAAAAATGCACTAAAACCGTGATGTTCCTGGCATCTTGGCTTGGGAACATTACAATGAGGGAAGCTTGGGCGCCTCCTTTCATGGAGGGCTCATGGAGGCTTAGACCCTCATTTATTTGTGGTGGTTGTTCTTGCTGGGAGGAGGGCGCACACTTAGCAGGCACTAGCTACAGTTGAATGATCGTAGATCCTTTAGTTTCAGTGGAGAGGTAGCACACAAGAGCTTCTTTGTGTGCAAGAGATAAACACACAAGAGCTTCTTTGTGTGCAAGAGATTCTTCATCAGAGCTCAGAGGGTCAATGACACATTGTTTCAGTGAGATAGGCAACAAAGGAAGAGGGTGCACTTAGCTTGGGTGCATATTTCTTCTTGGAACTCCAAAGCACCTCGAGAGGAGTTGCTATTGTATTAGGTTCCATTGTATTTGCATATTTGTTGTATCTCATGCTTTAGACATCACTTATATATACTTTCATTCTAAACTGGTTTTCCCCTGGGGGGGGGGGGTTATTCAGGGTCGTGTTGACCAAAAATACTTGTGTCCAAATTTCATGCATGCTTAGAGTTTAGATCAATGTTTAAGAGTTGTAAAGATCTAGAGGAGTGTTATTTGTTTTGAGTACATTGCATGCTAACCACCGGTTATGAAAACACTTCCAAGGGCACCTCAAAAGAGCACTTAACCATTAGTTTGCAGGCATAAAAGTACTCGACTGTTTGTTGTCCTAAAACATCAGCAAAAGACAGTTTTAGAGACTAAACTTAGAGCCCAACAAGAGGTCAAAGATAGACTTGTTGGGCAGCCCTCATAGTTCCTCAAAAATCAACATGGTATCAAAGTCTTGGTGGCTAAGTTTGGCTGATTTGTAGAGCATACAATGGGAGTTTTGTGGCACTGTGTTGGACAGTTTGGACAACCTCTTTCCACACCTGTGTTGACAGGAGTGAGGTTGTATTTAGACAACCTTTTTTCACACCTGTGTGGACAATAGTGAGGCTGTACTCTTGTGTAGTTTTGGTATCAGATACGGGCAGAGGATAGGCTAGACGGAGCTAGAAACTGGTCCCCTTGGAAGACCGGGATCATATTTGTCTTGGGGGATCTTGAACTATGGGATATTGTTCAAGTTCTCGTGGTTGTTCCTCTTATCACTACTCCCTTGTTGGTAGCATAGTTCAGGAAGAGGAACACCAAGGCAAAGAGGGCTATTTGTTATGTGGTGAGAGACCATGTCATACCCCATTTGACTGGGAAAGACTATGCCTTTGAGATATGGGCCTCATTGTGCAAGCTTTACTAGAGTCCTTGTTATCCACCAAGTTGCACTAGGATGGACTTCCAGCAAGCCGCCAAAGTTTGAACAATTCCATGTTCAAAATTCAGAGTTCAGAAGTTCAGTCGGTCAATAAGACCAACCTTTTTCAAATTTTCCATACCCTTCGAGGAATTGTAATAAGAGATGTTGCATGATGAACTTGTAAAAGGTCTTAGCCACCTTTGACTTAGGCATGAGTTGTTACTCTGGAGTGTTTTTTTTACTTATTAATTATATTTTGCTGCTTAAAGGCAATTTATAATTTTTGAGTTTTTTCACTCAAATTCTCCAAAGCTGGAGTATATACTCATGGTTAGGCCTTAGCATGGATCTAAGCCTAGTGTCTAATGTATATTACCATGCTAAACATCCTCCTAAAGTCTTATGGAAATGTGCTAAGTCCCCCCTAGTTTTATTTTTATTTTTTTCAGTTTATTAAAATTTTTTCACAAAACGAGAATTTTTAATTAAAAAATAAAGTTGTAATAAAAATGTGGTACTAGGGGTTTTCCTATGCCTTGGGGTTGCTCATTTTTGAACCTGTTATCACTCCAAGAAACTCCTTAGGGTTGTAGGCTAAGGATGCTTGGTAACTTAGAAATAATGATTTTTAGGTGTTTGGGACAATGGGGTCTTCAATGGTTTGTATAAGAAACAACTCATCACACATTTAAAGATACAGTGCTTTCAGTAAACAATAACCAGATCTAATAATTGAAAGAGAGTATGGAGAAAACTATTCTTGATTTGCCAATACTAGTGAAAGTAGGGCCTAATACAAGACAACAAGGAATCCTCTAATTTCAAGCCTATGAGTTCAACAAAGAGGTAACAGTCTTTATGAACTAAAATAAACTGAAATTAAAGTACAGAGAATGAAAGATAAATAATTCTGGTATTGCAAACGAAAGGAAACTCCACTTTATTTCTGCAAAAAGAGTCTATACAATGGCATGAAAATGTCTCCCAGTTTGAACCGTTATCTCATATCAAAAGTAGGCCTTTATAGGCTCTTACAATCTGTTTTACAGATCCTAAATACATGGATCTGTATTTAATTAAAAACAATCCAATTCTATCTAAACAACTTTGAAAAATAAAGTCTTAACATCTAAACTTAGAATTCGAACTGTCTTCAACCTCCAAAATTCGCCATTTGCATCCTTCAGCTCCTGGTATCTGCAATGTGGTGAAGAATAACAGGACACCTGTCTTGACAGTTGGATCTCCCCAACGTTCATGGTCGATTTTTTGAGGAAATGGTTTTGCATGTGGTTGCCAAAATTCTCTCGAACCTCTGATGCTGTGCCCTTTGCATGCGATCTGATAGTTCCTTGATACGCTGGAACTCCTTCAAAACTTGTTTGGAATGAACTGTTCTGTCCCTGGCTTCAAAAAAGACTTTTCCAGCTTTCAACAACTAACTCGTTTAATATTTCGCGGGTTAGCTGTTGAAAGTTGCCACTTTCCACAGCTAACGGGTCATAAAATATCGCTTTGCGCTGTTGAAAGCTCTGATGGCGCTCAAAACGATTTTTCACCTCCAAAATTTTGATTTCAACAAAACTCAGTGTGTCTCCGATTTCTCACCTTGCATATTAACGACGACTTGAGCGAGTACCTTCAGATCTGGATGGGCTTTTTGCTTTAGTTTTTGTTTCAATCTCCTTATTTGCCTTTTGAGGCGTTTGGCAAGCCACCACAGGCTATTGTAATCTTTGGTGAGTTTTTTCTTCCTCTTCTTCTCTCTAACACTTTCCTTAGCCAATCTCTCAAACGCAGCATTGGTTTTGGCGAAGTTATCAGACAACTTCTTATACCTTTCTTTAATCACCCGCTCCAAAACCTCTTGCTGAGCTATGACCTCTTTCAAATGCTTGATTTTCTGAGACTTCTTTGACTTGGAGCTTTTTGATGTTTCTCCCTGTTCTGTATGAGTGAAGGTCTCATAGTTTTGTGCACACTCAGCTGACTGCTCAGGACTCTTGGTGACAGGGCATTGATCTTGCTGCTCTGATTCTGAGTCTGAATAGGGCAAGTTTAGTATATTGGTTCCCTTCCCTGTACTCTGCTCTGTAGGACGCTCTGTGGTCTGCTCTGTGATCTGCTCTGTAGTCTGCTCAAAGTTTAACTTTCTCTTCAATCTGTGGGGCTTCACTCCAGATATTCTGTCTTCTGGAGGTCCTGGCAGGGTCCTCCTTTTTCTTGAACTGCTTTGAGGAGACGATTGTTTCTTTGAACCCTTCCCCTGTTCATTTGCAATCTGGTTGTGTGTTTCAAAACCTTCCCAGAATAGGAAATGCTCCCAGCTCCTTCCCTGTTGTTTCAATTCCTCCAGGATAATCAATTTTATGAGGCCGAAGTGACACAGAGTAGTTTTCATGCTCAAGGGTTGAGCTCTAATCTTCTTGCAAACCTTAGTCAAACTTTTATGTAGGAAATAAGGCAAATTAAGAGGAGTCTTGCCTGTGAAATGATCCAGGAGTTTGAAGTGATACATCATAAGTTTATCATACCTGCCCTCCGAGGTAATGTACAGTTGGATACCTTTGAACAACTCTTGCCATTCTTCGTCTAGATAAGAAACTAGCATACCCTTTTTCCATGCCTTGTGCCTGTACCCCTCTTTCAAATAAACTCTGAAATCCAATTTTTTGGGAGCAGTGGTTTTAAACCAGTTCTGACCGGTTCTTGATAGGCCTGTTGCTGCAGCAATAGCAACTTCATCTACCACCATTTCCATGGACCCGACGCGAGCCTTGTTCCCATCGAACGTCTTGGCAAAAGCTTCTGCTGTAGACTGGTGGCAACCAACTTGTAACCTCTCAACGAATTCAATACACCCTGCATTCAAAAAATGCTTCTGGACTTCGGGATGTGCTGTAAAAAGGACAGGCTATCCAGTTCTCTCTTGAGTAGAGCACCACTGCGTCTCCTCACCATACTGTAACTCGAAGATCCCGACAATTTGTAACCCCTGCAACTGCTGGTCGAGCCGAGGTTCTGCGCTGTTGAAAGCACTTCGGGCGTCGGCTCTGTTTTGAAACAAATGAAACTTCAACAGACCTCCATGAACGGTGTGTGATATGGAAACCGCAATTTGATTTGATGTTGTCAGGCTGGCGGTACCTCCTCTGTACCTGCACCACTGAACTCGAACTTGCCATCCCTGATGCCATGATTGTGGAGCGTGAGTTTCTGAGCCGGATTCACATCACAATCCTATTTTGACGTGCAGAATTTGAGTTTTCATCATTACCCACTTTCATCAGCGCATGATTTGGATTTGCCTGACGTGGGATGATCATATCATCATTTGCTTTAAGACGTGGATATCACGCACGTGATTCCCGCTTTCTTCAGCCAACGACCCGTGGAAAACGCCCCTTAGCTGTTGATAGTCTCCACTTTCAACAGCGCAAGGTCCTGTGAAAACCCCCGTTAGCTGTGGAAAGTCTCCACTTTCAACAACGCACGACCTCGAAAGAACTGCTCCGTAGCTGTGGAAAGTTTGCACTTTCAACAGCGCACGACCCACGAAACTGATTCTCGGATTTTTTGAAATTCACCACTTTAAACAACGCACAGACTCATGAGAAGCGCTCCTTAGTTGCTGAAAGTCGCCACTTTCCACAACGCACACTCAACTTTTGGACATACGTTAGCTGTGGAAAGTGAATTATGAAAATTTTGAAAAGAAGACTTTATGGGTCAAATTATTTTCTAAGACAAAAACCAAAACCTAAGTTTTGCAGCTATAAAAACTCAAAAATAACTTGAGGACACTACCGATAGCCATGCTATCTATCCACTACAAAACTCGACCAAAAGGACGGTTTCATTTTGGGAGTTAACAGGACCTAGAGCACCCACATTACCAAAGTACCCACTTTGATGAGTAAAATTAGTGATTTTAATTTAAAAAAAGTCAATTTTACTCGAAAAACTCAAAAAAGACAAATAAAATCAAGAAAATCAGCAAAGGCTATTTTTTTGGGAACATGTGGGGGACATGTTTTCAGTTAAAACTTCCCCACTTGAGATAAATAAGGAAATGTGGCACTCTTGGATGAGTTAGGAGTGAGCTATTGATTATTTGGCATGAGTTGTTGAAATCTCCAAAAGGGAGGTGCGCACCCCTTGAAGAGGTGTCACAATTGGGGAGAAGGCTGCCCACTCTTGAAGATGTGGCACCATCCCACTCACTCACATAGATCACACTTGTCACATATGTAGTAAAGGGAGATGTGGCAACCATTTGATTACCACTTGGCTCACATCCTCTTCCACATGGTGCACCCTCCCTCAACACTTCGTGCGCCCTCCTTCATTGGGAGTCTTCACCCACTTGCTATTTATACACGCTTGCTTCCCATTGCAAACTAGTTGGAGTTTGGGATTGCTGCTTGTGGTTGTACTATTGTAATACTTTTATTTGGAATAAAGAGACTTTGGAGGTCAAGAAGGTGTGTTATACATGTGTGTGGATGCTTGATGTCATTTGTGCTTAATCTATGAAGTAATATTTGCCTAATTTCTTGCTTTAAGTTTGTTTGTTTGGCCTTTAAAAGGGTGCTATCATCCACTAGGATATGATTTTATCTAGCTTTGCTGTTAAATCCTATTGTTCATTTATAGTTAGAGATTTTGATTTGTATACATGTTTCGGTTAAATAATATGCTTTTCAAGTCTTTTTTGTAGGTGACACCTGTTATCGCACGGTTTGTAGGAAGGGTTTAGGTAGCTTGAGTCAAGGCTTAAAATCGGCGTAACAAGAGCTTCTCCACCCACTGTCACCTCGATGGGGAGCTCTTTCTATTTAGGGTGGCTAGTCCAAGGGAGACGTCCCTATGCAATCTGGCTTTCTAAAGGGCTAAGGTTTTAAAGGATCAAGATAAGAGGTTCCCTTTCACAGATTACTGCCAAAGATGAGATAGTCAAGAAGAATATGTTCCACTGAATAGCACCTGTTTGCGAGACAAGACAAATAAAACTAGAATATGTGCTTGCAGTGGGTTAGTACTTCACAATATCAATGACTATCCTCAAATATGCATATGAGCAAATGATTAGATATAATTATTGACGAAGTCAATGATTATTAAACAAAGATGAATAGACTTATATCACTTCTTCAATAAGTACACCAAGAGATGAGAGCATTCAATAGGAAAAATCAGATCTTTATTATATCACAATGCTACAAATATCAAATCTGCTCAACATATATATTGTTGCTGCGTCATAAATATTATTGTTGCTATAGATGTGACGTCAGCCTTAGATTTAGGTCAGATTTAAAGACAACGAGAAGAACACTTGTCAACCAAACTCATGAAAATAAACAACAACTCAAAGTCTACTTAAACAAGGTGATAAAGGTCACAACGTTTTAAGCCAAGCAAGAGATCAAACAAGTGTGACGTCACCTATGAATTTGTTGCTGTCACTATGACGTCAACCCTAAATCAGGTTGGTTAGAGAGGTCAAAGGGTAAACGTTTTGCACTTTGAACCAATGAAAATGTGTAATACCTCTATGGTTGCCTTAGGATGACTTAGCCGCAACTTTTTAGAGTAAACAAGAGTTAAATAAGGCTAAGACGTCACCCTAGGGTTTGAGTTAGTAAACTAGCTAGGGTTAGACGCTAGGTTAGTTAGGGTTTCAAATTTAGAGTGTTTGAAAAAGAGTTTAAGCACAAACAAGCTCAAAGGTATTTCTAGACTAGTGCCTTGGGTTAATGGAGTCAATTGAAGTGAAACTAATGGTCTTGGAAGACTTAAACTTAAGAACAAGAAAGTTAGGGTTTGATGGTGTTGCTATGGCAAGGCCACCAAACCAAAACCCTAAGAAGAAA
>ML793132.1:171795-202479 GCA_009831015.1 Picea engelmannii
GTCCAGTCATAGTCAGACCAAGGGCTGGTGTTGTCTGTGGGTGCCTTTGTAGGAGGCGAGTTGTACCCGTCATGGATGCATTTTTTCCAAGCCCTTATTGCCTTATCTTTCTTTTATTGCTTTTTTACTACAAGCCTTGATGATCAATGAGCTTGCAAGTGTGTAATTGTATTGTTGATGTTGTAGATTGAAAATTAAATTAAGTGATTAAGTGTGGGATTAATTTTAGCCCTATCTAGGTGTCAACCCAAAAACTCTCCTCCCCCTATTACCAAGTGGTTGCTAGATGCTCAAGAAGTGAGGCAACGAGGCCTACCCTAGCTTCACAGGTCAACCCTAAGGCCGAGTACTTCGGAAAAACTTCCGTGGCTTTTCTCAAAACCCCGTTTTAAATGGCGAAGATGGTGAGTTATGGTGTCCTATTAAGTTTAATTAATTTGTTTTAGGCCTATGAGCTAAAAATGGCGAAGTGTGATTGAGTGCTTGTAGCTTGCTCAACAAAGGATTGCCAAAATACTGAAGACGAGTGTGAACTCTAAACAATGAAATTGCAGATTTAGTTATTAAGTGTTGAATTATTGCATGTAAATGTAAGAACTAAAATGCTTGTGAAACTGAGATCTGAAAAATGCGAAGGCTGAGGCCTTTAAACAAATGGATCGCAAGTTAAATTCACTTATAAAAGATTAGACTACATATGAAACTTAAAGCAAAACACATAACTTGCGGAAATTAAAAATGATTAATTATCACTTGGAGGTACCAATACTTGCATGCATGTATTAAAATATAGATTTAAAAGCGATTACTGCATGTGAAGTAAATGACTGAAATGAATGTTTAATTAACCAGTTATTTGATGCATGTGTGTTGGATTAAGATTTAACAATTAGAGATTGCATGCAAATATTATTGAATGAGAAGTAGAAAAGGAAAACCACAATGCCTCCACGGGCTCTAAGCTAGCATATGTTAAGTGTGAGATCTACTCTAGATTATTTTAGCTTTAAGCAGGCATGTAGAAATCACTACTAATCTAGCTAAACTAAGCAAGGGAAGACAAAAGAGAAAACTAATCTAAACTTGCAAAGTAAAGACTGAAGGAAAGGAAAACAAGCCGCTTGGGTACAACTCCTTTGGGCTTGCGTTTATAGTGTTTTGAAGAGAAAAGAAAGAAGAAAAACTGTTACCACTTCAAGGAGTTGTTTTGAGGGTGTTGTTGTGTATGAAACTGGGCAGCATGCCCTCTTGTCCTGGTAAGAATCTGCAAAAATCAACAAGCTATTGCCTGCTGATTTGAGCTGCAACACACTCAACAAAGTTATGAACTTTCTGTTTTTAGGCAAAAATTTCGTGCATACAAAAACCAGAAAAATTGTAATGATTAAGTGACCAATCTAAGCATGTTATATACCAAAAACTGAATCTGAAAGAATGAGAAAGAGGGACAGAGAATGCTAGTGAAGTGTAATCGAAGATGAGGGTACATTCGTCCTTGAAGCTATCCCAACAACTTCATAGAGGTGATCTGCAAAACTTAAACCAAACGTGAGATGGAACAACAAATAATATCCTGCATGCATAAACAATACAACATAGTTTCTATTAGATAAGCATGCACGAAATATATAGATGGGCAACTACACTATTGCCTCACCTAGCCTAGTAAACTAATTTACTTGAGCAACTATTTACCAAAACACATAATGATTCAGAATGATATCACCTCACAATAAGTGGCACATCCAGACTAATCTTGAACGCCACAGTTTCCTCCAAATAATTTCTGTATTATTAAATGGGAAGAGGTTTTAGCAACAATGCTGCTACAAGCTCTTCAAGAGCCAAAACCAGTGAAACAATGTGAAAGTAATGAGAGAGAGAGGGGGATGGAGATAATTTGGTAGCATAACATTACTGTGAAGAATGATTTTAAATGAGGGAGTGAGGGGTTTCTTTTATAGCCGTGGGAGACCAAGAGACCCCTCTTGGATCTTTGACAAGTGTCAAACATCCAAGGGACAAGACAACTCAAAGACAAAAACGAGCCAATGAGAGACTAAGCTTTTAGGGTGAGGGGAAATGGCAAGAAGGTGAAGTGGAGAGTGATAAAGCAAGGAAAGGAGAGGCGAATTTGGCAAGAGGAGGTCCACACATGCCTTAAGGGAGAAGTTTCATGTTTTGAAAGGAGATGCTTCCATCTCTACATTAGATATCCCAAAAAAACAAAGGTAAAGCGTGAGTTAAAAGGGAAGGGTGTGAGGATTGGAAGAAACGTGGAGGAGTGTGGTGGACACACTCCTTAAAGGAAAGCGAGTGGGTAAGGAGAGGCGTAGGAGTGGGAGAGGGGACCGATGACTTAAAAATCCGATTTCAAAACTAAAGTTTCCAAAATAAAAAAAAGGAAATGCGTGAGGTACGTGAGGTTGAGTTGGTTGGCGTGAGGGGGACCCATGACTTAAAAATCCGATTTCAAAACTAAAGTTTCCAAAATAAAAAAAAGGAAATGCGTGAGGTACGTGAGGTTGAGTTGGTTGGCGTGAGGTATGAGTGTGACGTGTGGGGGAGGTGACTTGGAGTGTGGAGTCCACACTCCTAATAATGATGTGAGTGGTAGAGGAAATATATGAGTGGAGAGAGGGACCCACATTTCAAATTAAAAAAAAATCTATACTTCACGTGGGAGTGGTATGTAAGTTTTAAAGGGGGACGTAGCTTTAATTAAAATAAAAATAAAATGAATGGGTAAAGGGTGTGGGTAGGTTAGGTGGGGTCTCCCTCTCATCACTAATGCCACTTACTTCACTCGATTTGACTAACTATTACAAAATTGGCATTTGCCCATGTCTTGGGTTTGGCAATTAAAATCGCCGTTTTTCGAAAAATCTTCTAAGTGGACAAACAACCTAACAAAACTTGTCCGACTGAGTTGAAACTTGGTCCACGGGTGTAGGAGGTCTCATTAGTTTTCTTTTGAGTACAAATACCCCTATCAAAGATCTCGGGACCTAAGTTTTACATTAAATACCCAGAATTAATTAATTAATTAATCCAAAAACTTAAAAAAAACCTAGCTATACTTGACGGAATTCCGCGAAATTTCGTGTGTCGTCTTACATGGTCATTTACAACATTCCTAAACACTAGCTACCTAGGAATGACTTCATTAGAACGCCTTCCACCACTTTGGAGGAATTATTTGGTGGAAGTGAAAAACTCAAGGGAGATTAACCCAACTGGTTAGGCCACATTAACCTCTTGAGGATAAAAAACACTCAGTGAAATGAACTCTCCTAATGAAAAAACCCTAAGACAACTGACCTAACCATGATCCATGTAGACTTATTACATTATAAACCCGCCTAGGGGTGTGGAAATCCCGCTTACAAAACTGTGTTGGAGCAAAAAATGCCCTGTAGAACCAAAAAGTCTTCGACATGTTTGCATCTGATGATGCATATCTTCATGGTACATGGAGTTGACCCCCTAGTTGAAGAGGCGGTCAACAGACTCCTCTAATGAATGGTCACAAGTCACTCCAATAAAGAGTTGTGTAGTATCTTTAATAAAATCAGTGGGGCTACAAGCTCCCACTCTTCATCCCCCCTAGGGGGAACGGTGTTTTTTTGGTGATTGTCTCAATTTTGCAATTTTAGCTTAGATTCAATTTTCACAACTAAGGATAAGCTAAAATTAATCTTTCAATTCATCACAAAGCACTACAATCTCACATCAATTTTAAAGTTAAATAAATCACAATTTAGATTAGATTTCAATTTGCAAAAGTAGAATACTAATTGCTAGTTAGTTTTCATTTATGCAATTTCAAAGTTGGAAATAAATAGTCTCCTCAGCTCCTCGCAAGAGGTTGGTCAGTGAAAACTTTAGTAATTAGAAAAACATTTCCCTTTCAATACTTTGCTTTATTGTTTAAAATAAACAACTCCCCTTAGCTCCCAATGCGGTTCCTGACCCTTCTAGTTGCGAGCTTGTCTCGATCTTCTGGGAGTAAGTTTCATACACGCTGGGCTGGTTAGTGGTGATAGATTAATTAGGGAAATCCTAAAGAGAACTTTGCTTTAGTGGAAACGTAAGAGAGTCTGTGTGAGATATCTGACAAGAACTTTGAGATCTAGGTTCTCCCAGATTCTCTTGGGCTTGTGTGCAAAATCAGAGGGACCTCCCTGTTGGATATTCGACAAGCTCAACCTCCACTTTAGGGACTTTTTTTGAAGGGCCAAATCTAGTTTAGACACACTTTATTTTCCATGCAAATAAAATTTATCTCATTAACCTACCATCAATAAATCCTAATAAAACAAATGATCTACATTGCCCACGATACCTTTAAGGCACCTATCTCATTAATACATTTGCAAAGCCATATGCTTCAAACACTTTATTTCAGTTATTTACTTTGAAGCAATTTTGATTTACTTGCATCTAACATTTGTCTCAAGTATCCTTTTATGCAAGTATATGTTTTATGTATCTCGTGGTGAATAATTGATCTGTGTATGCTTTAGTATAAATTTGCTTTATATTGGTTAATAAATTTAAACTCCTAGATTCAAATTTTGTACTTAGACTAGTTTTAAGCCTTAGTATTTTATTAGGGACTACCCCCCTTGGCTTCTTCGCGAAGAGTTGGTCTAGACGAAGGAGTTGGGGATTATGTGACAACACCTTAACTTTCACTTGCCCCCAAGGACACATCGAGTGGATTGAAGATTTCTTCCACGTCTCCCAGGTGTGTATAAGGCGGCAACAGTCCCAATCAGAACCGAAAGATGGTTCTGCAGGACAAGCTCAGGAGCATTCAGATGCTCAATTCATAGCTGGTGACATCATTCCTTGGGAGATTTACACAGATTCTAGATGAGTTGGCAGCAGTCAGAGAGATTGTGGATCCAGACTTTTTTGTGAGGACAACCTTGAACAACTTTTCCAAACCTTGGGGTTCATTTGTGCGAGGCAATGTGGGCCAGGGATGTCATGCTGAGTTGGGAGAGACTTTGGGACGACTTCATACAGGAGGAGCTGAGATGTAGCTCTGGATCTTCAGGACAACAACGTATTTCAAAGGGTGATGAGGATCTTGCTCTTTGGTCAAAGGGAAAGAAGAAGACCGACAAGGGTGCTAGACAGGGTCCCAAGGGAGGGGCCAAACCACAACAGAGTGGCGGTGGGAAAGAGAGAGACATTAGCACAGTGAGATACTTTGCTTGTGGAGGGATGGGGCACTATGCTGGACAGTGTCCCAAAAAGAAGAAGAAGCAACAAGGATGGTACGCCAGCGACAACAGAGGAGGAGTTCGCTACTCAGTTTGCGAGGGAGTGTGCTTTTGTCAGTTGATACACCATCCAGCGGTTGGTGGGTAGATAGAGTCGAGGAGGTCCCACTAACTCAAAGTATTGATTTAGATGGAGCTTAGACTCAGTTTTCGAGGACACCATCTTCAGGGGTGATTGGTTCACCCGCGACAACTTCAGTTTCAGAGTTGCCAAGTAGACAGACAGTTGGTGCAGGGGCTTCAGAGCATCAGAGATTGATGATTGGGAGCAGGGCGCTAGAGAGGCTTGAGCCTCACTTGGCTATGGAGATGAGGAGATCAACTTCAGGTTCCACTTTAGGTAGAAGTCACTTGGTGAGAGATCAAGTTGAGGATCTTGGTGAGATGCCAAGATCCTGAGACTCTTGGTGAGATGCCAAGAGAGAGACACTTGGTGAGATGCCAAGATACCAGGAGGTAGAAATCCTTGGTTAGATGCCAAGGTTGAGATCTTTGGTGTGATGCCAAGATCTAGGTGATCTTGGATAGGTGGAGATGCACTTCCATCTAGTGATCACGCAGGTCGAGTAGATTTGTGTCAGAGATCACTTGTGATGATCAGGGTACATCCATACTCATTGAGTATTTGCTAGCAGACAACCATGTCCACTACAGGGATGAGATTGGAGGGGTGAATGACACTTTCCTCGGTAAGAGGGAGTGTTGAGATTTGGGTACCTTGGAAAGTGGTCGCCTTGTGGTTTTGGGCCTCTAACCACAAGATGGAGATTTTTGTACCATTGTGCCTTGTACTTTATGTATAATTTCACTTTGACTTAGGGGATTTAAGTCAAAAGTGAAATTTTGTCATTTAGTCCTAAAGTGACTAATTATTCACTACTTGGGTGAATGAAGGGACATAAAGTGAACTTAGGGAACTTAACCCAAAGTGGGTTTTGAGTTGAGATTCTTTAAGAGAGATCTCAGCCATGGATTAGAGATGGCTTGGGGTTCTCCTAGCCATCCATACTTTAGGTTTCCTTATGGAGGTTCAAGAGGGGTGCAAGGGGCAAAGAGAGGCTCATTCCTTTGTTTGTTCACCAAGAGAGTTGGGAGAGGAGCAAGAGGATGAGGATGAGGATGGAGGCTATGGATGAGGGAAGCTTGGGCGCCTCCTTTCATGGAGGGCTCATGGAGGCTTAGACCCTCATTTATTTGTGGTGGTTGTTCTTGCTGGGAGGAGAATGCACACTTAGCAGGCACTAGCTACAGTTGGACGATCGCAGATCCATTAGTTTCAGTGGAGAGCTAGCACACAAGAGCTTCTTTGTGTGCAAGGGATTCTTCATCAGAGCTTAGAGGGTCAATGACGCATTGTTTCAGTAAGATAGGCAACACAGGAAGAGGGCACACTTAGCTTGGGCACACATCTCTTCTTGGAACTCCAAAGCACCTCAAGAGGAGTTGCTATTGTATTAGGTTCCATTGTATTTTCATACTTGTTGTATCTCATGCTTTAGACATCACTTATATATACTTTCATTCTAAACTGGTTTTCCCCAGGGGGGTTTTATCCAGGGTCGTGTTGACCAAAAATACTTGTGTCCAATTTTTATGCATGCTTAGAGTTTAGATCAACATTTAAGAGTTGTAAAGTTCTAGAGGAGTGTTATTTGTTTTGAGTAGATTGCATGTGCAAACCACCGGTTACGAGAACACTTGCAAGGGCACTATTATTGCTTTGATTGTAGGTTGCACTAGAGCCTTATGTAATTGCAACCAATAGTAGATGACACACCGGGACAAGACCCACTGTCACCTTAGGAAAAGTCCCAGGTGACCCCTGGGGAAAGACAATGGAAAAGTCTTGAAAGGCCCTAGGAGGTCACGATACAAGGTCAAGAATGGTCTAAAGGCTATGAATGGATGAGGGAAATGTGAAGGCAAGGGTAAAGGAGAAATCACCTACAACACAATGTCAGTTATGTCAAGTATATATGAAAGCCAGGACCAATATGTCAACCCCGCCACTGATCACTAATATGAACATAAGAGTCTCGAGATCAGAATTTTGTATTAAAGCAATGTCAGAGTTGGCCGAATAAATGTATACCTGACATGCTTAGGCAAAAAGGGTCCTCATAGGAGTGTCAGGTTGTTGTAGCCCTCAAATATACCTGTTGGAGATTTCACCATGAATTATCAGATAATGAAGATGGAGTTCAAGGACACAGTGGGATAAAGAGTTATTTTGAGGGGTATGTCGACGTGAGTTCCCAGGATCCTGTCAAATAAACGCATGGAGGCCATCTTTAGACATGGTGATGTGGCCTGCGCATTGGAGTGTTTGATCACCATGTAGAAGCCTTCACAGGATTGCCAACACTACCATGTGGACATCTAGGCACTGCTTGGGAAGCATGACAAAGTGTTCGGACCGATACCTGCAGGAAGACTACCCGACAGGGGATTTGAGCATGTCATTGAGTTAGAGGAGGGGGCAAAGCCCGTGATCACCACACCATATAGGCATTCAAAGAAGTTTAAAGAAGAGATTGAGAAGACCATACAGGAGCTACTGGAGATGGGGCACATCAGGCCTAGTTTTAGTCCCTTTGTTTCTTCAGTGGTACTGGTGAAGAAGAAGGATGGCACGATGAGGATGTGCATCGATTACAGGGCGCTGAACAAGAAAATCAAGAACAGGTACACGATACCCAAGATCAATGAGCTTTTAGATGAGTTGTGTTATCCCCGATTTTTAGGGATAACTAGGAGATCATGTCTCGAGGCCCACAGGTCCTAAACATGGAGTACCGAGAGCAGGATTGACCTGAGCATGGCCCTGGAGGGCCCATCCTTTTCTTCTTCCATTAGCTTTGTCTTGTCAGCAGCAGCAACATCCATCACCATCGGCTTGGTCTTGTATCATAAGAGGTTCTTGCTCCATGAGGTAATTGGTCCAGGTATCATGGTATGTGTCACTTTTGATCATTGAAACCTTTAAATATATGCATTTGATTCCTTTTATCTCTAACAACTGCTTGGATCTTACATTCACCCACTTGACCATGCTTGGGGAAATTGACATGATGCCCTGGCAAGCCTGTGCCCATAGGTTCTGGTTTGGCACTGGGGAATTTCTGAAAAGCCATCGTCCGCTCCCATCATACTACCACTTTTACAACTTATCTCCCGCTCATTTATCCCATTCCCCTTGTCCAGGCATTGGGTTGACCTATTTGCAGGGTAGAGACAGGATGGAGATGGATCAGGGCTTTTGCACCGAAGAGGAAGAGGACGTTCCATCAGAGGCACTCCGACAGGACTAGACCTAGGGGGAATGACCCCTTTTCAGTGGAACGCCAGCCTTGGAAGGATTGGGACGTCTCCAGCTTCACCATGATGTCATCCAGCTTCATGGATGCTTTTGGAGGCAGATTGGGCAGCAGTGGCACGTGTGGCATGTTGGAGAGGCCCCTGGGGGGCTAACGTTTTGCTCCTTGGTGTCTCATTTGCCCTAGAAAGGGCCAGCGCCTCCCTTGAAGGGGCTTTTACTCTCATTTTTACTTGTTTAGGGCTTTTACTTAGCATTTAATGTAAAAATAGTATGATTTTGACATTATGGCCTTGTCGGCCTTTTTATGACCTAAAAGGTAAAATTAGGTCATTGATACACTATATATTGAGGGTTTTGACTCTCATTTTGATCATGAATTATCACTCACTCATAGTGAGGTCTGATTTTAGCGCCCTATTGGGGTTTTTGGCTGAACTAGTGATGCGCACTTGTTGAAGGAAGAGATTTTTTTGGCATTTATGGTGTTTCTCTTGAAGGAAGGTGTTACAACTAGGGTTTGCATGGTTATTTCTTCATGAATTGTAAGTGTTTTTTTTGCAAAACTTCTTATTGAATGGTTGTAGTTTAAATTTCTTGCATATTGCTTATAAATTTGCCGAATCAAAACCCTAGGGGACAAACACACAAGTAGGTCCTTGTCTCATGTCCCCTGATAGAGAAGCTTTAAGCCATTGAAGAGTAAAGAGAGAGCCTAGCCATAGCTACACTCCTTTTTCCTTCTGCCTTTATGCTAGCCGTACCTTTAGAAATCCAAAAGAGGGAGACGTCCTAGGCCTATGTTATCTACACCTAGGGTTGTTTTTCCTTGGGGTTTGAAGAAAGAGCCTTGCCGCAACAACACTCTCCCTCTTTCAATCTCTCTCGTCTTGTTTTTGTGCTTTATCTGAGCTAGCCGTTTGCCAGGAAGGAGGAGAGAGCACGAGGCCTTGCTTTTGCAACACCGGTGAGCCTCTCTCCCCCAGGGTTCCGTCTTTGAGGCCCTGCTTTAGCAACACCTTGAAACCTTTCCCTTTAGTCTTTTGGAATCTCGTCCCCTTCAACTTGTGCGTCTTTCACTTGCTGATTCCATTTAACCCTAAGGCATTGATCTCCAGCCTCCAGCGTTGAAGTGAAATCAAATCCAAACACTCTCAAACTTCTTTAAACTAAAACCCTAACTACACTAACCCTAGAATGCTGATGTCACCCTTGGTTATTTCATCTTTATGCAGCAACGTTTCACTTTATAAGCAATTGAATGGTAGTTGAGGGCATTTATTAGATTAAGCATTGATTGATTACATTGGATGCCATATCATTTTTGTATCTATTGACAAGTGACATATTTATCATTGCCATTTTGCAAAGATTGACTGCGTCAATATTTACTTTTAAAAAAAAATGCTTATATTGAATATTAGATAGTCATTGATTTATGAAGTACTAACCAAGATTGCACGTATTAGTCTCCTTGTAGTGTTGTCTCAAGCAGGTGCTTTTCTTTTCTTTGGTTATACTCTATTATTGGCTGTTTAGCCGGGACTATTTGATTGGCGGTAATCTGTGAGGGGGAAATTTGTCTTTGTACTATTAGCCTTTGCCCTTTCAAAACCCCAGGTTACCGGGGATGTCTCCCCTAGGCCTAGCCTCCCTAAATAGAAAGAGCCTCCCCATTGTGGTGACATTGGGTGGGGAAGGTTCCTGTTTCGCCAGTTTGACCTACTATCCTTTAGCCTGTCTCCCATCTACAAACTGTGCGATAACAAGTTGTATGGGGCGATGTACTTCGCGAAGATTGATCTTCGATCGGGGTACCATCAGATCTGGGTCAGAGAGGACATCCACAAAACAACGTTTAGATGTCACTACAGGCACTATGAGTTTCTAGTCATGCCCTTTGGGTTGACTAATGCACCAACCACCTTCCAGTCTTGTATGAACCATATCTTCAACAAGCAATTGAGGAAGTTCTTACTGGTATTCTTTGATGATCGACTGATCTACAACATGACTTGGGAGGAGCAATCTGAAGCATGTTGATGAGGTTCTCAACACAAAGGAGCAGTCATTGTTTGCCAAGGAGGCAAAGTGCGAGTTTGGGATGATATAGATTCTCTATCTAGGACATGTGATTGATGTTTAGGGAGTACAGGTTGTTGAATTTTCACTATGCTAGGCTCAAGCAAGAGGTTTATTTCATTTAGCATGTACTTGAACCATAAACAAATGCAGCTACACCATACACAAGTGCTACAATAATCAAAATCACAAGAAGAATTACCATGCAAAAGAACACAAGAAATATCTTGGGAAACCCTTCTACTCAAGGGAAGAAAACCCAACAATTCTTTGGTATATTCTCAAGAGAAGATCCCCCAACCATAAAACCCTAATGCACACAAGAGGGTGCTCTACAACCTTGAAACTTGTGCCCAAGAGAGGTGCGCACTTCAACCTTAAATGTACTTGCTGAAATTCCAGAATTATATGTGTCAGTGTGTTTCCTCAATGGGGAAATCACCTTTATTTATACAAGACCAGAGTCTAGACACAACAAAGGTGTGTCTGTTGGCACAACAGGGCCGACCTGAATGACTTAGAAATATAATTAATTATAACAATAAACATTAATTATCTTTCACATATGGCGGGGCCAACTTGTACCCTTTACATCATAATTAGGGTTACAAGTAAATCTTACACTTAGACAATATAGCAAGGGATCCACACGTCCACCAGTGCTCAGCCACTAGGGACACGTCCACCTGTGCTCAGCCACATGGACATCATACTCAACAGATCTCTATCTCAATTGACGCCACAGGAGAATCAGCTAGAGTACCACATCGTCTCAACTCTCACACAGAGGAGAACGATACACCCATCACATGGGAACACCCAACCACTGGGGGACGACTCAACTCTCACACAGAGGAGAACGATGCACCCCATCACATGGGCATGCCCAACACTGGGCTCTCTCACAGGTCGACTCAACTCAGTCACAGAGGAGAACGTATCCTGGAGGATGTCTCACGACGCTGCAATCATCAACACAGGTGCACTAGGAGAAGATCCAAGCAATGTTAGATTGGCCCACACCCAGATCACTTATAGAGCTGCACGGGTTCTTCGGCATATGCAACTACTACAGGTGGTTTGTGAAAGGATTTTCACAACTTTGTGTGCCATTGAAAGATCTCACCAAGAAGGGAGGATTCAGATGGTCATATGAGGCACATGGAGCATTTGACAGGATGAAGAAGGTGATGGGCACTTGCCCAATGTTAGTGCTTCCAAACTTCTCATAGCCGTTTGTGTTGGAGTGTGATGCATCCAGAGAGGGGATAGGAGCAATCTTCATGCATAAACGACACCCCAAAGCTTTTGAGAACATGAAGCCGAGGGAACCAGAGAGGCCCTACCCCATTTAGGATAAGGAGATGTTGGCAGTCATGCATGCATTGGCCAAATTTAGACAGTACCTGGTTGGAGGATGCTTTGTGGTGAGGATTGATCACAACAACCTGAGGTATTTCTTGGAGTAGAGAGCCTGAGCGAGAGGCAACAAAAATGGGTGAGTAAGGTGCAGGCGTATGACTTTGACATTGAGTATGTGAAGGGCAAGAATAATGTAGTTGTTGATGCCCTTTCCAGGAGACCTACAACCTTTTCCACGACGAAGATTTTTGCAAACTGGAAATCCATTCTCTTGGTGGAGTACTTCAAGAATACATTCGCTTGTGAGCTTATGGAGGGTATCATTAATTCAGGATGACATGTACATAGTAGTGGATGCACTGTGCAACGACATCCAATCAAACCCTAATGACCTCCGGGGATGCACTGTCCAGCCTGTGGGCTTCCTTCAGGGATGCACTGTCCAGCCTGTGGGCTTCGTGCCCTCTCAATGACACTGAGACGAACAAAGTTCGCTCACACAAGAATTATCCAAAATACTTGGAATATAATAAAGTAATCCATGTAGGATTGTAAATAATATATGAATAGATAAGATAATAAGATATGATAAGATGATGTACAATTGAGAATGAGGGCTCGTTTATATACCCACGCAGGGGTGCCTTTAACCAATAGTCATGTCATTTGAGACATGTCCTTTCATTATTAATAGTTATTATTTATTAATTAATTATTATGTTATGAATATCTATTTATATGTATATTTGTGTTCATAACAGGCACATCATATTGTATTTTCAATATCCAAGCTCATTTGTCCAACGTCCAAGGTCTAGGAGGTGTGGGAAGGTGTCCCATGTAAGTCAAATCATCAAAGGACCTAATGCTCTGCATCATGGGACCAACATCCTCTATATAGTGCACAATGTCTTGGGCATCATCACGAGAATTTCCTTCAAAAAACCATGTAAAGGGTGCATCATGGTCAAATAAGGCCCACAAAATCAAGTAAATCCAACATTACAAGATACAATAGTTATTAGAATCATACAAAGTAAGCCACTACTTAATACAAGAGCCACGCAAGCAATTCACATTAGGGTATCTTATTCAAACTTCACACTAGCTCAAGACTTTATGCAATTTTCCAAGTTTAGTTATGGGAGGGCCATCACAGGATCCTATTAGGTGTGCCAATACTTAGATAGAGGAGTAGTTCTCGAGAAACCCTTCAAAGTGTAAGTATAAGTGGATGAGGTGGCATGGGGTTTACTTCATGGTCATGGTGTCATTGACATGCAAGGACACATGTGGGTTCTTCTCCATGAGCGCTTTTTGTAGAGGGAGCGCTTGGTGCTTGAGATACCCTTTCCTCGGCAGTGTGTGTATTCCAAACCCCTTCTTGCCTTTTGATATTCTTGTATTGCTTTTGCAAGTCCCCTTTTCAAGTTTCAAGCATTTCTTATTTTTCTTAATGGGATTAAGTCCTTATAATTAATATGCATTTAGCGCATTAGGACTAGGGGCGATTGCCTCATAATGAGGGGTTAGAGCTCAAGTTGACATTTGGCTTTTGATTTGGTCATTTCTTATCCCATTATTTCTTTCTTTTATAGCATGCTTTTTTTATTTTTTATTTTTCTACTAGCTACATCAAACTCGACATGCTAGCCTTTCTTCTCATAGGAGGATGAAGGCATGAGTCTTTTTGGTGTACATGTAACAACCATTTCCAGAAGGTAGGACAACAGAAGGAACATAGATGGAAAGTGTTAAGTATGGAAAAGGAGCGGTACATTACCCCTATCAAGGCCTCCTAGTAGTACCCCTATTCCCCAAGAACGACAACATTGGACTAGGACACATATGATGACCACCAAGGTGAAACAAGACAAAAAGCATAACCCCCAAGCAATCATGATCTATTGTCTGACTTCAACCCTTGATCCTTACTTAAATGCATAATGCATTAATTTTAACACTTTATATGAAACGATAACTAGTGTTGTAATGTCCCCGCTGGCCTAGGAAGCATAAGGAATGGTTCCGCTAGCCTAAATTGGTTCCTGTAGGCTAAGTTGAAAAAGTTACCTAGGGAACTCAACTTTTGCCTAGGAAATGACTTTATAAAGTGAAAAAGGGAAAAAGGGAGACATGGGTCTTAGGCAAGAGAAAGTCACTTAAAATTATAAAGTGTGTAAGCATAAAGTTACTTTAAAAGTAAATTAAAAAGTAACGTGAGCGGGAGTTAATTCAATGAAGGAATAAAAGAGGGGAAAAGAGGAGGTACCCCTCATTCTTGCATACACTCACTTGGAGATCAGATTTTGAGAGCTCTTGAGAAAATAGTCTAGGGTTTTTGGGAAACCCTTGTGCATTTGCTGGTTTCGGTGTTGCAACGATACACCCTACCTAGTCTTGGGAGGAAATCACTCAGGTTTCTTCAGCGGGCTTCATTGCTATCGAGTTTATCTTCTTGCAGCTGAGTTTCTTTAGTTGGTAGTCGATTTTCTTTGTGTGGCGGCTGGGATTTTCATTGTGGGGCGAGTTTGCCATTGAGGGGCGATTTCTTTATGGTTGCTGGGCGCCATTCAGACTAAAGGGTGTATTAACTCACTGCTGGGTGTTTTTATACTTGCTGGGCGCATTCTTCCTTCATGTCTGGGTCATAATCTTTTCGAGGAAAGCAGATTTCTCCTGGTGGGTGACTGGTCGTGCTTATTGGCTGAGTTATTTCATCAAAGGGGGGGTGAGTTCCTTTGAAGCTGGGCCATCTATTTCACTGGAGGATCGATTTCTCACTTGGCTGGCCAATTTTATGCGTGCTGGGTCATTGCACACTCTTGCTAGGCACACTTTGTCATTGCTGGGCGTTATTTTCCCCACAGTTGGACGCCACTATCATTCTTGGCCGCATTGCTTACTTACTGGGCATTTCTCTCATCTGCTGGGCGCATTATTTCCTTGCTAGACGTGTTATTTCTTTGCTGGGCGAACCGCTGATCCCTGGGGGGTCGATTTGTATCATGCTGGGCCAGATTCTATTGTCCAAGGATCGATTTCATTGGTGAAAGGATTTCTGCGTCCTTCCCCCAACAATCTGCTGCATATAACAGCAATTTACACATGCCTGTATATCACTTTAAATTGCTGATTCACTCGTTAATTTGTAGACAATTTGCATTAATCAGGTACTCAGAAATTATGGCCATATATTTGTTGTTTGGAGTTAATGAAAGGAGAGTTCTGTTGTCAATTTAAATGTATTGTCTCTGAGTATATGTGAGTGCCATTGTTATTATACTTATGCTGTTAATGCATGACCAGATTTGGAATTTGTTAGTAAAAGAGTCTTCATACAAACTGTTTGACAAATCTTCTACACCTTTACCCCAACAAAACAACCAAAAAAATTGGTGGGCATATTACAAGTGTACCTCACATGTGCTAGACCATCATCATCAGATGAACCATGCTCTGATCAAGTGAATGAGCCAAGCTGAGCAATGATGAGGGGTGAGGCACCTCAAACCCCCGCAACCCTCCCAGCTGGGGGGTGCTAAGCATCCCTCAAAAGCCCTTTGCTCCCATATCAGTGTACAGTACATGGGATCAATTTTGCAAAGAATATAACACATACCCAACACTTTGAACCTCTTGATGCATGATATTGTTAAAGATGAAGGACCATGATTTAAAAGAAATTGGTGCATTGTACAAGGGAGCGAAGAAAATGATAAAATTTATGGCCCACCACATTTTCTGCAATCACTCTAAGTTGGAGCTATTAAATATTACAAATACCAAATTTGCTAGCTATTACCTCACCTTTAGGCACCTTTTGAAGATAAGAGGGGCATTGTCCAGTATGGTTTTGTTATCGCACAAATTGTAGGTTGGGCAAAGCCTGACCCAATCCACAAGAGTGAGACAACTATGTGAATAACTATCCCACTGTCACCTTAGATAGATACTCTCCTCACTTTAATGATGATAAGTCGCCACAAGGGGGGAATCCCAATGACCCTAGGGGGATTGAAAGGGAAAGTGGTAGAATGACCGATGAAACCCCTATAGGTCAAGTTTGGAGGTGAAGAAAGGCTTGAGGAAGGGTCTTGTGAAAGGGTAAACAGTTGCCAAGGGTTGTACATCTACAAAACAATGTTAGAACACCAAAACAAGATGATATATTGCAATATAAGCTTTGAAACCTAAGGAGAATCAGCAAGATAAGCTTGCTGTCCCAGAACTGCAGCATATATCAGATTTATATCAGCAATGAGTAAGTTATGACAGCTACATAATTAACCATCAAAGTCATCAAATAATTATGGGATAATTAAGCCCAAAACATGTAGATAATATTCCAATGCTTAAACTCAACTTTTGATGGGAAAATAGGGCTGCTAAATGAAGTTATCAACAAAGTACTAGGGCAACCTTATGGCTGTAGCAAACAATTGCTACAGCAGCAAGATCTAACCACAAAAGTTCACAAGTAAACCATCAAAATGATAACCAACGATTAGTAGAACAATAATCTAGGTTCACAGGTAAATTTCCACGGTAGATTAGAGAGTAGAGAGTGAAAGAAAGAGGGTTTTACTGCAGCCCTAATGGCTGTAGCATCAAATTTATTACAGCAGCAAACTCCTTGACTAAAAGAGGACACCCTTAGGGCACAAGAAAGCTTATAATATGTAGAAAATAATCCAACTTGAACAATTGCAATATCTCGTAAATTCACATATTCCAATGCAATGATTTTATTTCTCCAATGCAAGTAGATGAGTGCCTAGTCTATTGGGTTATGGAGTCTTGGGTGTAAGAGTTTGATTTTACTTGTTGAAATTTTAAATTTTCTAGTTACACAATTACAATTACTTAATCCAATAGCAACTGTAGTAGGATCACTGAAAGATACACAATCACAGATACAATAGAACACAGATTATCCTGGGAAACCCTCGTGGGGGAGAAAACTCAACAACCAAAATCCTCAATATAGATTCCTTCAACCAATACAATGATGCACTATAGCTCTCCAAGAAAGACCAAGATCAAAACACCAAAAGAACCAGTCTCCAAGACTTGTGCGCTGGACCTTCTTTTGCGCTCCAAGATGCATAAGAGAAGTGTGTGAGTGTGTGTCCAAATGAGAGGAACCTATCCTCTATTTATACACAAAAGTGTCTCATGAAGAGACATGACTCTTCACCTAACTAACCCATAATAAGTAAAATACCAATAATATAATAATTTCTGTTGAGTGGACTTGTACAATATAATTATAATAACCTTTTAAAGGTTTGACTAAAACAAATATACAAGAATATCTTCCGTAGTTACACCAAAAATATTAACACTTCTCTAAGGGTGTAAGTCCTTTTATTCTCTAGAGCAAGCAAATCTGACGAGGTAAATCTAGGAGGGTGTAAGCCCTTTTACTCCTCCTAGCAACCTTGACAATTACTTATCCAATAACAATTATGCTAGATATTGGTGAAGGGTGTATGCCCTTATTCTCCTCCAAGGGTTAGACAAGAATAACCATGAAACAAGAAGAAATTACTAACAAATTGTAGAAAATTCCTTACCAATTCCAATAGATAGTATGCAAAACCCTTATTTACCAAGAAAATTCCACCACAATTGCAAAGCTAAGGCTTCAAGAGATAGTGCATCACTTCTTCCATCAATAGACAAGTTACAAGCATCCACAAAAGAGCACAAGAGATATATGCGATTTGGCCAAAGAGGGCGAAAATTTCAGCCAAGTCTCTCACTCAAGAGAGAGTGAGTTATGATAAAATGAAATGTCTTAGGTCTCTTTTTATAGGAGGCCTTTAGAATTAGTTTGTCCACATATCAATAGGGTAAAACAAAATTAGGGAGGCCGACCTCCTCTAATTTCCCCTTTACAATTTAATTTTTTATTTTACATAATAAAGAAAACCTTAAAGTTGACGTTATACCCCCTAGGGCTGACGTTTTGGCACATAGAGCAAGTCGTTGAGCCATGTGAGGGAGCTGTTGGGCCTCCAAAGGCCATGTCTCCATGGTGCAAGGTTTTCTCTCCATCAAAGCATGCCAATCCTCCATCAAGTCATCACTACCATCATCAAACCCTAGGCCCAAATGTGACGTCAAGCCCTAAAAGAGGACGTTTTGACCTTCCAAGGTCAAATGTTGGGCTAAGAGGGGCTAGGTCTCATCGTCCAAGGTGCCTTCTCTTGCCTCCAAAGGTAATGTTCATCATCTAACTGCTCCCAAGGTGTGGGTCATGGAATCCAATCTGTGTGCTTTTTGCCCCAACAAAGTCCCAAGCTAGACTTGTTCCTCCACAATGTTCGTCAAACAAGGTCCTGCAAACACATGTGAATTCACCCTCCAAGGGTCTCAAGTCAAATGTATCATGCCAAGTAAAATCACATTTAATACAAGAGCCACCTAAACATGTGCATCAAAACTACCTTTTCAAATTAAACAGGTGCTCAAAGACCCTATGAAACTTGCCAAGTTTAGGTATGGGAGGGTTGTCATGGTGACCTATTAGGTGAATCATTCCCCAAGTCAAGGAGTGTTTCCTAGGTGGACCCTCTCTAAGTCATGCAAAGAGTATGAAGTGGATGGGGGTAAAACTTTTGGGCATGGGGTTCATGACATACAAGGGTTCGTATTATCTCATTTATGGGTGCTTTTGTAGAGGGTGTGTTGCACCTTCGTTTTCAATGCAACCTTTTTCCAAGCCCATTTATTGCCATTAATTAATTAAAGTCCAAAACAATTGGGTACTGTAAGACATGGAAAGAAAATAGTACCGCAATGTCACTTGAAGCTAGAGGTACACAGAGTGCCATATGCATGGAGAGAAAGAGACACCGCATAAGTGTACACACCTCAACAAGCGAGACATCTATATAATGTGAGTTTGCTTTTGTAGGTCTTCAAATTCTTTTAAGAGAAACGTTTCATTGTTTTCAAGACATCTTTGGGTGAGCATCTAGAAGGTTATGATTTGGCTTTTATCTTTTTCCATCTACATTTCCCTCTGGGCCTTCAACCCCTTTTTCCCATGAAATGAGGTACAATCCCTTCTTGGGTTAGTACACCCGAAAATCCCAAAAGATGAGGGGATGAAAATGATGAAGTGTGGAAAGTGATAAGTATGATTGGGAATGGTACGATGACTCATCAAGGAGACCTCCCAGTAGCAAATCTTTCTCCAAGGGTGACCACTTACTAGGACATAATATCAACCACCAAGGTGAAACAAGGCAAAGAGCATAATTTTCAAGAAAACGTTCTTTAATCAAGAGAAGCTTTAATGCAACATATTCAAATGCCTCAAGTACTAAAGTGACACTTACCACAATACTTGACTTGTACCTCATGGAGCAAGATCCATTGCCATTCTGGAAGAAAGTTGATGTGGTGAATGCCATCACGATGAATCAGAGAAGTATGGTGGTGAAGCGGGTCTTCAGTCTTCATCTGTGTATACAAAGTGAAATCCACCAACTATGACTCATAAGCATTAAGCTTCTTCTAGTCGGTAACCATAGGAGTGGTCATGGGCCTACTGTCCTCCATCTGAAATCTGCTCAGAATGTCACACACATACTTCCCCTGTCCCAGGAAGATGTGTCTAGGCTCCTGCCAAACCTCCAATCCCAAAAAGTAGTGCATTAGTCCGATATCAGTCATCTCGAACTCTGAAGCAAGGCTCTCCTTGCAACTGCTGATGAGTCTCTCTGCGTCTGTAATGAATAAATCATCCACATATAGCAAGAGAATGAGAGGATCCTCTCCAACCACAATGTAGTATAGGTTGGGATCCGCCTCACTTTTCTCAAAGCCCAACTGTTGCAAATAGGCATCAATCCTTGAATACCAACCTCTGGGAGCTTGTTTCAGCCCATACAATGCCTTCTTTAGTCTACACACATGAGACTCTGTCCCATGACCCTCAAAGCCCAATGGCTGCTCAATATATACCTCCTGCTGTATAAGACCATTCAGAAATGCGGTCTTCACATCCATCTGGTGGATCTTCCAACCCATCTCTGTTGCAATGGATATCACTGCCCTGATCGAAGTGTATCTAGCAATTGGCGCAAAGGTCTCATCATAGTCGACTCCCTCAACCTGTGAAAACCCTCGAGCCACAAAGCGAGCTTTGTACTTCTCAATGCTGCCATCTGCAACATGCTTGAGTTTATAGAGCCACCTGGAAGTCACCACTGACTTCACCTCAGGTCTAAGAACAACTTCCCAGACATCGTTCTTCATGATGGAATTGTACTCTTCCATCATGTCATCTCTCCAAACCTGTCTACTAGAAGCCTCCTCAAAAGTGGAAGGCCCAGACTCCCTAACATTGCTCACCATCGCGATGTAGCTGCAAAACCTCTCGGGAGGTTTACTCTCCGTCATTGCCTATCTGGGATTCCCCACTGAACCCTATGCCTCCCTCAAAGTATCCTGAACACACTTGGGCTTCCTCCTCTCTGAAGTAGTGTCCCATGGAGGGGACTCTCCCTGCTCAACCCCATCTCCTGAAGACAGTGATCTTGAAGTAGACTCTGGAGTACTCGATCCTGAAACCTGCGGACCAATAACATGCGAACTTGAACCCTGTGGCCCTGTCACCTATGAACCTGTCGTCACTGAAACTCGTGACCTCGAACTCTGTGTCATTGTAGTCTGCTGCGGACTCACCTGAATCTGAGGTGAAGACTGCTCACCCCTCTCTGTCCCCCTAGACTTCCTAAAGGCTTCGTCCTCCTCAAATCTGGCATCCCTCCTCAAGACACTCTTCCTCAAGGAAGGAAGGTATATACTGAAAGCCTTTGAAGTCTCACTGTACCCAACAAAGATCCCTCTCTCTGCTGTGGGCTCCAGCTTTGTCCTTTTCTTAGAAGGGACATATGAATAAGTGATGCACCCAAAAATCCGAAAGTGCCCCACCTCAGGCTTCTTCCCAGAAAAAGCCTCCTCAGGAGTCATGCTCCCCACAGCCTTGTGAGGACTCTTGTTCTGCAGATAAATTGCAGTGTAGCATGCCTCAGCCCATAGAAATAGTGGCAGCCCCTGATCATGTAGCATGGCTCTCGCAACCCCAACAATGGCCTTGTTCTTCCTCTCAACAATCCCATTCTGCTGTGGGTTGTAAGGAACAATCAACTCTCTCCCGATGCCCTCTCCTGCACAGAAATCCATGAACTCCTTAGAGGTATACTCACCCCCATTGTCTGTCCTCAGAACTCTAATTTTCTTCCCTGTCTTGTTCTCCACAAGAGCTTTGAACTCTTGGAACTGACTGAAGACCTGTCCTTTGGTCTTCATGAAGAAAATCCAAGACTTCCGTGAGAAGTCATCAATAAATACAACATAGTATAGAAAACCAATCAACGATGCCGAAGACATCAGACCACATACATGTGAATGAATAAGATCAAGAATCCTTACTGCTCTACTGTCACTGCTAGGAAAAGCAGTCTTGGTGTACTTTCCCAAAGCACACCCCTTGCACAACTCATGGTGCTCTGAACTGAAATCTAGAACTCCAGTCACCATCTCTCTCAGTACCCTCAAAACCCCATGGTGCAAATGTGCCATCCTCCTGTGCCATAACTCACATAGGCCACTGCTGCTGGTAGTATGGATCAATGCTCTCGCTGGCTGGAACATAAGCTTGTACAACTTCTCATGTCTAGTCCCATTCACTTTGGCCGAAGTGATACTAGACCCCTTTGGGAAAAGGAGCACCTGCCCATAAGGAAACAAGACCTCATAGCCCCTCTCCTCAATAGCAAAAATTTACACTAAGTTCTTCTTCAAGCCCGAAACATATAGAACCTCTGTCAAAGACATGGGAGGCAAAGACTCTCTCTGAAATGATACAGTCCTGCAACCAACTGCCTTGACCACCTGGTCATCTTCAAGCACCACCTCAACATCTCCAATCTGTGTAAGGTCTGTCAAGTGCTCACGAACCCCTGTCATATGGCGAGAGGCACCATTGTCAATATATCACATATCTGAATGAGTGGTCCTCGTGGACACACAACCAAGGAAAATTCCTTGTCAAACTTAGTGGAAAACTCTTCCACCGCTACTGAAGCTGCTATTTGTTTCTTCTTCTTGTTGGGACACTGACCTACATAGTGCCCAAACTTGTGGCATGCAAAGCACTTGACTTTGGTCATGTCTTTTTTCCCTTCACCCTTGGGTTTGTTACCAACCTTAGGACCGTTTATGAATTTCTTCTTGCTGTTGGCAGCAAGAGCTACATTCTCCTCCTCGTGACCTGTAGATGAACTGCCATGTACATAACCTCTCCGGGTCTCCTCCTAAACAAAGTCATCCTAAAGACGTTCCCTTTTGGGAAGCTTCTCCCTAGCAACAATGCCCTCCACAAAAACAACCCATTGTTTGGAAACTCCATTCAATGATGTTCTCACAAGCTCACTGTCAACTATGGCCTCCCCCACAGCTCCAAGCTCATCTCTCACCTGTGTCAATTTAGTAAGGTATGTGACCACATTTTCAGCCTTGGTCATTTTTACGCTCTTCAGTTTTTCCCTCAAAACCATCTTCTGGTTTTCATTAGTACTCTGGTACAATTTTGTCAAAGACTCCCACATCTCATAGGCATTTGACTTCCCCGTCAAGTGAGGAATCAAATGGTCCTTGATGACATCAAGAATAATCCTCGTAGCCTTGATACTCTTCTCAGTGTAAGCTGCAAGAAGAGTAGCATCAGTAGGTACCACCACATGATGAGTTGTGGTATTTCCACAATGTCCCACAACTCATTTTCTTGCAACGGCAAGATCATCCTCTCCTTCCAAGTACCAAAATTTGCTGCCCCATCAAGTCTGTCCTCAATTCTCAAACCTGTAGCCATTGACCCTTTTCTGCTGAAAATGAAAAATTCAAAAATCTGCCCTGTGAAGTGACTGCTGTCCCAACTTTCTGACTTGCTGAAATATCTCTGCTTCTTTCAACTCAGCTCTGATACCATGTAAAATTTCAGACCCCAACCCAGTTTCAGTCTTGTTGATTTTTCAGCCAATGTTTAATGCCCAAACCCAGATTTTATAACAGCCAATTAAACACAGCAGAAAATAATTTTCAGAACTGGAACATGAGGATTCTGAACATCGTTTATAACGCATAAATAAAAATATCAACAGCACATAAACTTCAGAAAATGACACATTGATTTTTGGTCTAACAACGACCCTGGAAAAACCCAGAAGGGGAAAACCAGTGAGAGAGGGAGTTTTTATTATTTTTGAGGTCTGAGGAAATGTCTTTTACAACAGTCAATAATAACAGAAATTTAGTACAGACTTATCTTGAAAACCGTGCCAAGCTTTGTCTTCAACAATGCTGAGCCAAACTCCTCGAAATTCACAACAGAATTTCCTGTAGCAATGCACAGGTCAACTCTTCAATTTCTGAACCCTCTTTGACTGTACGGTCACCTCGAAATTGTGCCAAACAGCAGCAGAAATTTTCTGGGCAATAAATGTCTGTACGGCCACCTTGGGAAACGTGCCAAAACTCAGAAAATATGCACAACCACCTGCCTCGAAAACTGTGCAGCAAAAACAGCAGTACGGACTGATAAAATCTGTACTGTACGGCCTGTCTCCTTTGCTGTATGCTGTCCCTTGATTTCTGTGCAATTAATGACTGTACGGCCTCCTCAAAAATCCGTACAGTAGGGTCTTCATTTAATGCTCTACCTTGCCTCAATTTCTATGCCGACTTTAAAGCTGTACAGCCCTCCAAATCCGTACAGTATGGCCTGCAATTAATGGCTGTACTCTCTCCTCGAAATGCGTGCCAAAGTTTGCCTCTTGCTGTCTTGGAATGCGTGCCCTAGCTCAGATAGTGGCCTCCTTCTTCAGCTCTCCCTCTTCTCTTCTCTCTTGCTCTCTCAACAATGAACAACAACCCAACAATGGGTGTGCCCCCTTACCCTAATCGATCTCATGAGGGAAGGTGAAAAGTCTCTTCATCCAATGGTGGAGATTAGATGAGATCAACGGTGGAAATAAAATCAATTTATCCACCCACTTTCCCTAATTCTCAAAAAGTCACCTTTTAATTTGCATCTCACAAATTAAATGACTAGGGTCCACATTAGGCACTTTCTCACCCATTAGGCGCCTAGGTGATGAAAAACACTTGCCTAGGTAATTTTTAATTAAATTTTTAACACGAACTTCTATAGCCACACAACCCCACTGATAAACTTAAGTTATAATGACCTTTGTAATAACATAATAGGTTAACACTAACTAAGTTGAGTCACCTAGTGACTTGGTTCATTTTCATGTTATTATTCTTGCTTAGTTCAGCCACAGTCGTGTTAATGTGGTTATATTTGCAGGTGCAATCTCTTCTGAAGGTCTGTGGTTGTCTTTGTTGTTATGGTCTGTATATCATCCATTGTTCAGTTTAAAATTTCACTTAAATGCTTTCTTAACAATCTATAAGGATCTGGAATTATGAAATCAATCAAACTGTTTAGGATGATTTTTTTTTCATTTTGCTTTGAAATCTCATAAGCTTTCAAAGTTAAGTGAGGAATGGACGATCATATTATAATGTTGTTTTCCTTGTGACAGGCCATGCTTGATGTGCATGATCGGATGCATAAAATCTGGAAGCACCAAAGTACTGAAAAATCCTTACAGACAAGACTTTCTGGTTGGATTGCAAACCTTCCATTTGAAGGAACTGTGAAAGAATGGCTAGCTGCACAGGAGAGATATGAGCAAGAGCTACATCTGGAAAATATTTTGCCTATTGTAGCAGACAATCTTCTTAATACTGGAGATGGTAGTCACGAGGCAGGGGCAACCATTCTCTGTTTTGATGAGATTCAGGTAAATACAATTCTGAAACATGTGTGGATGCTACTTGCCATGCATAAACTTTCAACTGCTTCATGATTATGTTTGTGACAGATGAACCTAATAGACTGTCTCTTCTGGGTTAAAAAAACTGAAAGGACATTTCAGTGTTTATTGTGCGGCCCTCTTCCTATCTAATTGCATTTGCAGGACTGATAAAACTTCTTTATGATTGATGAGAGCATATTAGTCTAGGTTGCAAGCTTGTGACTTTTGATTCTTTCTTGTAGGCTCTAGGATTTTTATGTGGATGTGCTTGTGGATGGCTTCATACTGTGCAGTTTTTATATTTTCTATTATTGTTCGGGACAGTTCCCAATTTTGATTCTTTCTTGTAGGCTCTAGGATTTTGTGTGGATGTGCTTGTAGATGGCTTCATACTGTGCAGTTTTATATTTTCTATTATTGTTCGGGACAGTTCCCAATTTTAAGGTTATAGAACAGGTTTTGGTTCTTTCTATGTTAGGAAAATCGGAAATGGAATAGCTGAAAGGAAGATAGATTTTCATGTTTAACTAGAGCATGTAAAAATATTACTTTGGAAACAATTCATGTAAGCTTCCTAACATTTGGTGAAATCTGAACAAAACATGCACTGCTTGCACTCTTCAGAAAAGTTACATTCTACTAACTTACATTATATTATAGCAATTGAAATAAAGGACAATTTAAAAGGTCTATTTCACTGTTTGTTACAAAGCCCTCCTATACAATACTATCTGTAAGACTGATCATGCCATCTTTACGAGTAAGCTGTTTAATGTATTAGTGAAGGATGCAAACTTGCAGTATTTGATTCTTTCTTGTAGCTCAGGGTCTGTCCCATTCTGAAGTGCTTGTAAATGGCCTTATAACAGTGCAGTTTTTGAAATGTAATTTGTTTTTTCTTTGTGGTGGTTTTTATTTGGTTTGTGCCTTGTGGTATTTCCTCTTATCGTGATATGGCAAGTTCGTCCTTCCCTGAGAGAATATCAATGCTTGCAGCTAGTGTACAACATTCAAATAGGAATCCTGGCTGAGAAGCCGTGAGGGAGGGGGGTGTATTTATTCTGCCAAATTCGCGCAGGATTTGCACCTGGCTCCCACTGTGTTCACAAGTACAGGCTAAGTCACCAGGTTCATGTGAGTATGAGGTTGGAGTTCAAATTATGTCGAATCTTAAAGTCGTCGGAAAAATTCACCGAACATCTATACTAGTTTGACACTGTCTTCAACATGTTTCAAGGGGTGGAAGGTTGACGCATGGATGATTCAGGAGGATGGAGGCGGTGATGATGGCACCCTGCTTGAGTTTGCTCTGCTGTGCCAGACCTATGTGCCAGTGGTCGCCAATGTATCCTTCTTATACTGCAAGTTAGACCATACAGGTGGAGGGCTTTTGTGAATTGTGGAGAGAGCCGAGATGAATTAAACACCGAATAGGGCAGTGGGCCGATAAGGGTTTTATGCGGGTTAGTAACTATTTCATGCTTAAACGTCAGTGATTAATATGTTTAAAAAAATATGGTTAGGGAAACATCTAATATTAACACATATAAAATTATATATAAAAACTATATATAATTTAATAAAAAATAATAACTTAATATAACTAATACATTATAATGTAGATTTATATATGTATTACAAATTATTTAATTTATAAAATTAAAATGTAAAAGATATTTTTAATAATATATATCATATACTTTGTCGAAATTAATGTTGAACTTTATCAGACTTGATTTTATCTAGATGAAGTTTTGCCAAATTTCATTGCAGTTGAATTTGACCATGAACACGAACACGAACACAAACTTGAACTAGGTGATTTAGTGTACATGTGCACAACAAGCATGAGCTCTAGCAAAAAAGTGTCACTGGAGAGACTTGAACCCTGGTGTAATGTTCCCAAACAGATTTGCTTGGAACATGTTAAGTTTTAGTGTTTTCTGGTTGTGGTATTTTGTCAAACAGTTAGCAGATTTAGTCCTCTTGAGTTCTGGGGTTCATGATGATGGTTTTTATAGTGGTTGCAGCAAGTAGAAGATAGATATATGACAACAATAGATACACAACAAGATACAACACAATAGATAGCCACAAATACCTCATATATGATTTTATTTAATTATATAGCTTAGCTCCATACAATAGAAGAGCAGATCTGGATCATAGATAGAAGAATAATGAGTGTGTGGCTGCTAATGCCTCCAAAGTACAAAAGAAAGATGAAGATATAGGCTTCCAAAAGCCTCCCCAAGCTGGATACCAAAGATCTCCAAGATCCAACCTTTTCCCTCGTTGTTGGTGATATCTTCTCTATGCAAAGTGCGCCCTCCCTAACTGAAGCACGTAAGAATTCTGCCTCCTCTTCTTGGGCCTCTAAATCACTGAGACCAACTGTCAAAATGTAGATCGGGAGATAGGAAACCCCTATGAATAATCTCCTAGATGCTGGGAGTGATTTCCCACTCCAAGTCACTAGATCCCCTAAGAACAGTGCGCCCTCTTGAAGAGAAATACGCCCCTTTGGAAGATAGAATGAATATGCTGAAGAATTCTCTCACACACTGATGCAAAAAGGCGCTAGGATGGTAGCAACCACCCCTGGAAGGATCTCTACTGAAGATCTAGCCACCTCTAAGCAAATCGAACCCTCCTTCCTCCAATGATGCACCCAACCTGCTGGAAACCACTAAAACTGCGCCCTACTTCCTCAAACTGCCTCTAAACTGAATAGAAACTGAAGTAGGATAATGAAGGAGGAATCTTTCACCTACTTGGCCAAACTTGGACCAAGAACACGAGAATCTTTGACTCCCTTGTTGATCTCTAGGGTTTATTCAGTCAAAATCCTCAAAACCTCCAAGTGCCATGGGCTCTCTAGCTAAGAAGCAAGACATCAAAATAGTAATCAACATAATGAGAGAATAGAATCCCCTATCTCTCTTTTATACCCTTGTTCATCTTTTCTCTCCAAGTGACTTTTACTTTACTTTTTATATTCCTTCATAAAATCACTTTATTAATTAATTAACATTTTTCCCTCTAAAAAGTGATTTATTTGTCCTTATGGCTTCTCCAGCCACTGAAAGTCACTTCTCATCATCTTATCCTGTAGTGCTCGTCCTCTCGATTTCGATGAGCTATTACACTAAGAGGTTTCTTCAAGTATTATGCCCAATATGACATCCTTAGTGAATTTAATTAAAATATGCTCCATAATAACTCAAAATTACGGAAATCGTCGGAATGCAACAAAACCAAAGACAGGTTGTGCGGAATGGATCTTGATGATGAAATATGATGAATGATGCAAGTCGGGCCCAATAAAACCCCTCAATACCTCATGAACTCACTATCACCCCCATCTGGCCACTATGGCAGGCATCCCACTCTATAACATAGAAACATCCAAAAATGGGGACATTACACCTGGTTAGAGCCTTAGCATCACCTTGCCTTCACCAACCCGACAAGCCTTAGTTGACAAAAATTTAATATTTTAACATTTATATACCACATTTTGTACGTTATAGGCAAGGAACATATCAAGTAGAGTAATAGTTAAGTGAAATGTGAAAACATAATGATATGATATAAAACTACTGTGAAAACAGGTACTCTAAAACTTTTCTCATTTGGAAAGTGTTGACCATCTATTTCAACAGGGTGTCAACGTCATGTACCATGAAGCTATGTACCTTGTGGTGCAACAAGTTTGAAGACTTTTGGCTCAATAGGGCAATTTTACCCCCAACACTTTTTTCTATGTACTCGGAATGTCTGCTCCCCTGCGTGGGATAATAATGTAATATGTTAGCATGGGTCATTTTTTAGTTAGTTTCCTAGGACTTTATCATTAGGGAAGTCCTTTTATCGAGTGTTTTTTTTCCTCAGGTAATTAATCTTGCTTAATGATGATTTTAATTATTCTTGAGTTTTTCACTCAAATAATCCTCCAAAGTGGTGAAAGGCGTTCTAATGATCGAGCCCAGTGGATGGCTAAGGTTTAGAGATGTTGTAAATGACCATGCTAGACATCTCTTAGAGTCTTGCGGAATTCCGTTAAGTTTTGATAGGATTTTTTAATAATTAAAATTTTCGTAAACTGAGAATTTTTAATTATTTTTGATGTAAAATGTAAAAATTTGGTCCTTGGGGATTTTGTATAGGGGTGTGAGCTTAGTCACCGGGTTCGCCGTATTTTATGGTTAAAAATCGAAATTCGGCGAATTTAATCGAACCCCGAATTTATTCGTTCAAGTTCACCGAACTTAATGGCGAACTCGATTTCGAACTTAAACCCGAACTTAATGCAGAATTTATTCGCGATTTTGTTCGTTTTTTGAGTTCATTTTCGTTAGGGTTCGGGTTCATGTTCGTTTTTGTAATTTTTTGTTTGGTTAAAATCCCCGCGGCGTGCAATAAAAGGTTAGTGTTTGGTTAGTGTTTACTCCCGCGCAGTAGCAGCTCTCCCCGACACGCAGCAACCCAACTCGTCACTCCACACAGCAGCCCGATTCCTATAGCTCCACGACGCACGCAGCAGCAACAACATCATCCTCCGGACCTGCACGACGCACGCAACACGCAATAGCCTCCACTATCCAGGCTCCACGGACCCCGAGTCCCGACTTCACCGCGCACGCAGCAGCAACCTCGACCCTCCACTGTCCCGACCCCGACTCCACACTGCACACTGCACAGTCACTGTGAGTCTGTGACAGTGGACAACAGGCTCCAGCCTCCTTCGACCCGACCCCGACCTTAATGGCGAACTCGATTTCGAACTTAAACCCGAACTTAATGCAGAATTTATTCGCGATTTTGTTCGTTTTTTGAGTTCATTTTCGTTAGGGTTCGGGTTCATGTTCGTTTTTGTAATTTTTTGTTTGGTTAAAACCCCCGCGGCGTGCAATAAAAGGTTAGTGTTTGGTTAGTGTTTACTCCCGCGCAGTAGCAGCTCTCCCCGACACGCAGCAACCCAACTCGTCACTCCACACAGCAGCCCGATTCCTATAGCTCCACGACGCACGCAACAGCAACAACATCATCCTCCGGACTTGCACGACGCACGCAACACGCAGCAGCCTCCACTGTCCAGGCTCCACGGACCCCGAGTCCCGACTTCACCGCGCACGCAGCAGCAGCCTCGACCCTCCACTGTCCCGACCTCGACTCCACACTGCACACTGCACAGTCACTGTGAGTCTGTGACAGTGGACAGCAGGCTCCAGCCTCCTTCGACCCGACCCCGACCTCAATCCCGTAGGCTGCAGGTAAGTTTTAATTTTTTTTTTTTTTTTTTTTTTGTATTTTAAATATTTATGTATTCTTTTTTATGTATTTCTTTACTGTATTTTTTATTTTTTTGTTGTTTTAAATTTAAATTTTGTTTTTATTTTTAATTTTTTAATTTTAAAATTTTACTGAGTTTAATTTTTTACTGTATTTTTTTTATATTTTGTAATGTTTTAATCTTATTAGTTAGATCTGTATTTTTTTTATTTTTTATAGTTTTAATTTTGTTTTATTTTTATTTTCTGTATTTTAAAATTTTACAATCATTGTATTTTTTGCAATTTTTTTGCAATTTTTTAAACTTGACTGTTATAAACTTTTAAAATCTAATTGATTGAATTTTTTTAAATTTTGTTGTAACTTGTATTTAGTTTTAGATTAGATTAGAAATTTTTATGGGGGTAAAATGATAAATCTAATCTGATTG
>ML793132.1:264457-297650 GCA_009831015.1 Picea engelmannii
CGTCTCCCTTGGACTTGCCCTCCTAAATAGAAAGAGCCCCCCATCGAGGTGACAGTGGGTGGGGAAGCTCCTGTTACGCCGGTTTCAAGCCCTGACTCAAGCCCTTGGAACTATCCTACAAACCGTGCGATAACAGGGCCCACCATAAAGTGAAAGATAATTAATGTAAAAGATAATTAATATGGTAATTATTAATTATATTCTGAATTATTGAGGTCGACCCTGTTGTGCCAATAGACACCACTTTTGATGTGTCCAATTGTACAGGAGGGTACGACCTCCTTTAGTGCACCTCGAACAAGCTTCAGATTGCATTTCCAAGCATTTTGGATTTTTGACCCTAGGGTTTCTAGGGTTTCGCAGTTTTCTGCAGAAATTTTAGTCTTAGGGTTTCTGCAGCTCATTGAAGGAGCTTTTCAGCTTACTAGTGTTCTTTTGATCTTCAAGGCTTATTGTTGGCAGTCATAAGCCCAACGAAACCTAAGGTTGCTAGCCTAGCCTAGCTGTTAGGTTTTCTAGCCCAGTTGGCAAGGGTTTGTGAAGAATCTAAAATATGATGAACAAAACTATGATGGAAGATAAGCTTGATGGATCAGGCAAATACAGTTCCTGGAAGCCAAGAGTTCAGAGAGATGAAGACATAAAAAAAGAAGCCTTCTTATTCATTTCATCACTCTCAGGGATGGTTCCTACTAATGTTGATACTTGGTTAATTGATAGTGGTGCCTCTAGGCACATGACCGGTTTTAGAGATCACCTATCTAATCTTGTTGAGAAAGAGACCAATCTACATGTTGTCCTTGGAGACGATGCCAGATATAATGTGAAAGGAGTTGGAACTTCTACCTTCCAACTAGATTCTGACATGCATCTTCAGCTAAGTGAAGTACTATATGTACCTGGGATGAAGAGGAACCTTGTCTCCATTTCTGCCTTAGAAGACAAAGGCTACAAGGTTACCTTTTCTGAAGGAAAGGTTCTTGCATGGCACAAGGACTCACATATAAATTCTGCCAAAGTAATTGGTGTTTGAGAAAGCAACTTATACAGATTGACCATCAGACCAGGCCAGGCCATTTTACATGATACTATCAGCTTGAGTGAGCTATGGCATAGGAGACTTGCTCACATTCATTATAGAGCTCTCCCAACTCTAGGGAAAATTGGTAACATGCCTTCCAGAGATACAGATTCAGCATAAAGGTGTTTGCAAAGGTTGTGCTCTTGGCAAGAATGTCAAAGGGTCCTTCTTGAGCAGTGACAATAGATCTAAGGAAATCTTGGACTTGATACATTCAGATGTGTGTAGGCCAATGACTGTTGCCTCCCTGAATGGATATTTGTACTATGTATTCTTCATAGATGATCACTCTCGGAAAACTTGGATTTACTTCCTGAAGAACAACGATGGAGTCCTTGCAAAATTTCAAGAATTCAAAGCTCAGGTTGAGAACCTGACCCGGAGAAAGATCAAGGTACTAAGATCAGATAATGGAGGAGAATACGCCTCCAAGGATTTCAACAATTTATGTATTGAAGTAGGGATCAAGAGGGAGTACACAGTTCCTTACAACCCTCAACAAAATGGGATTGCAGAGAGGAAGAACAAAATCATCATCGAGGCAACCAAAGCGATGATACATGCTCAGAGTCTACCTATAACTCTGTGGGCAAAAGCATGCATGGCAATAGTATATGTTCAAAACATGAGTCCTCACCAGATTTTGAAGAACATAACTCCCAAAGAAGCCTTCACCGCCTAGGATTGGACACTTCAGGATATTTGGGTGCCCAGTATAATTTCATGTACCCAAAGAGAAGAGATCCAAGCTAGACCCTTTAGGGAGAAAGGGTACATTTGTGGGATACAGTGAATCTTCGAAGGCATATCGGATCTACATCCCTGGTCAGAGACAGATTGAGATAAGCAGAGATGTTATCTTTGAAGAAGAGATAGCCTTTGAAAGATCCAGAGAATCTCAGATGGAGATCGACAGTGAGATCTCCCCCTTCAGCAGTTCATAGGGAGACAAACATTATTCTAGTTGATCCGGTTGTTCCAGCTGATCCAGTTACTCCAGTTGATATCCCCAGAGATATTGCAGTAGGGCATAAAAGGCCTGGCTGGGCTCGACAAACTGTGCAGGAGGCAGAGGGACATGCAACGCCTCAAGGCACATCCCGAGAGAGCAAGAGACCAAAGAGATTTTCGGCTACCTTTCAGCCATGAGTCACATGATTGATTCTGAGCCTTCTTGTCATGGAGAAGCGACAGGTGAATAGGTATGGCAAGATGCCATGACAGGAGAATATCAGTCTATCTTGAAGAGTGATGTATGGGATATTGTTCCGAGACCAGAAGGGAAGTCTGTAGTGACTTCCAAGTGGATCTATAAGATCAAGCATGCAACTAATGGAAGTATCGAGAAATACAAGGCAAGATTTTGTAGCCAGAGGATTCTCACAAGTAGAGGGAGTTGACTATGATGAGACATTTGCTCTAGTAGCTCGATACACTTCCATCCGTACTATCATTGCACTAGTTGCATCCATGGGTTGGAAACTACATCAGATGGATGTAAACACAACCTTTCTCAATGGTGAGATTGAGGAAGAAGTTTATATTGAGCAACCAGAAGGATTCATGATACACAACAAGAAATCTCATGTGTGTAGGTTGAAGAAATCCTTGTATGGACTAAAGAAAACACCTCGTGCTTGGTATGAGAAAATGGATGGATTCTTGATGAGTTTGGGCTTCAGTAAGAGTGTTGTTGATCCAAACCTATATTATCATATTGTTGGTAACGAGTGCTTAATCTTGGTCCTATATGTGGATGACGTATTCCTCACCGGTTCAGAGAGACTTATTGCTGAATGCAAGCAAGCATTGACTGCTAAATTCGAGATGAAGGATCTGGGTATGATGCACAACTTCTTGGGACTAGAAGTATGGCAGAGGACTGATGAGATTTTCCCGAGTCAAGGAAAATATACAGTGGAGATATTGAAGAAGTTCGGTATGACAGAGTGGAAATCCATGCCTACACCGATGGTGATGGATTTGAAGAAAATGAATGATTCTTCTACTGATTCAGGCGAGATTGATCCACATTTGTACCGACAACTGATTGGATCACTGATGTATCTCGTTAACACCAGACCTGATATATGCTATGCAGTGAATGTACTTAGTCAGTTCATGAGTCAGCCGAGACAGACTCATTGGATAGAAGTAAAGCATGTATTGAGATATTTACGAGGCATAGTTGGATATGGCCTGAGATATGCCTCCAGTGTAGACTTGGGCTTGCAGGGATATGCTGATGCAGATTGGGCAGGGAGCGTAGCGGACCGGAATAGCGCATCCGATTGTTGTTTTATCTTGGGGTTTGCCATGGTTTCTTGGTGCAGCAGGAAACATAGCTCTGTGGCCTTGAGTACCACAAAAGCAGAGTATATAGCCTTGAGTGTGGTAGTTCGCGAAGTAGTGTGGCTTCACAAGCTCCTGACAGATTTATTTGATCATGAGATGGATCCCACCATTGTTCATTGTGATAACTAGAGTTGTGTGAAGCTCTCTGAGAACCCCATGTTTCACGATAGATCGAAACACATTAAGATAAAATATCATTATATCAAAGACATGGTGTAGAGGAAAGTAGTACACGTGCACTACCTTCCTACACATGAGCATATTGCAGATATCTTCACCAAACCACTTGCCAAGACAAAGTTTGAGTACTTCCGTGAGAGACTTGTCCTGGTGGAGAATGCCTCCCTAGCTGAGAGGGAGTGTTGATGATTACAGCTACGTGAGACATCCTCCAGGACATAGACTGAGTGAGTCGGCCTGTGAGAGAGCCCATGAGTTGGGTGTGCCCATGAGATGGGTGTGCCGTTCCTCTCTGAAACGGAGTTGGAATGTTGTGTCCCCTGTGTAGGTAAGATGCCCATGAGATGGGTGTGTAGTTTCTCTCTGAGACGGAGATGGAACGTTGTGTTCCCCTATGTAGGGAAGATGCTCGTGAGATGGGTGTGTCGTTTGAGATGAACCAATGTGTACCCATGTGAGGGGTGAAGGAGCCCATGTGATGGGTTTACTGTTCTCCTCTGTGTAGAGAGTTGAGACAATGTGGTACTCCAGATGATTCTCTTGTGAGACTCAGTGAGATAGTGATCTGTTGAGTAGGATGTCTCTGTGGCTGAGCACAGGTGGACGTTGTCCTAGTGGCTGAGCACTAGTGAGTGTGTGTCCAGATGATTCTCCTGTGAGACTCAGTGAGATAGAGATTTGTTGATTTGGACGTGCCTGTGGCTGAGCACAGGGGGATGTGCCCCTAGTGGCTGAGCACTAGTGGGTGTGTGAGATCCCTTGCTATATTGTCTAAGAGTAAGATTTACCTGTAACGCTAATTGTGATGTAAAGGGTATAGGTCAGCCCCACCATAAAGTGAAAGATAATTAATATGGTAATTATTAATTATATTCTGAGTTATTGAGGTCGGCCCTGTTGTGCCAATAGACACCATTTTTGATGTGTTGAGTAAATACAACATACATGTCATTTTGGAAATTTCAGCAAGTACATAATCTAGGGCTGAAGTGCGCACCTCTCTTGGGTGCTAGCATCTTGGTTTTGGAGAGCACCCTTTTGTGTGCTAGGTCTATGGTGTGGGAGGTCTTTCTCTTGAGAATATAGCAAAGGATTGATGGGCTTTCTTCCCTTGTTGAGAAGGGTTTCCCAGGATATTTCTTGTGTTCTCGTGCATGGTATTTCTTCTTGTGATCTTGGTTATTGCAGCAATTGTGAATGGTGTAGCTGCATTTGTTTATGGTTCAAGTAAATGCTAAAAATGAAATAAACCTCGTGCTTGAGCCTAGCATAGTGAAAATTCAACAGGTTCATCATGCCATATCATTTGAAGTATCTAAAGAATGTGCACCATTGGGAATTAATTTTCATTGAAAATATGAACATGCATTTTATTTTTCTAAATCTCAAGCATTATGTCCCAAAAATAATACGGACAACTTTGTCCAATATTTTTATATGAGCTGACGTTCATTCATCATGTACTAATAATACACACTCTGTTTCAATACTATTCTTTTAGGAACATTTCTTTTGGCCTTTGGATTCTCAGTCACGTTCCAAATTTGAGAGAAGATGGCAGGACCTCACATGCCAACGTGGTGGCCTAATTACTCCAACAACTATACCTGTGATGTTTGGAAGGTATGTTTACATCAATGGTTTTCTTTTACTAATGTTCATTGTGCACAATGTTTTGATAATGCATGTTTATCATAATACCTTTGGATGTTTTAAATGAAAAGCAGGTTGTTTAAGGTTCCAGAGAGCTGCAATGGGGTAGCACGCTTCACGTTTAATCAACTTTGTGCTCTTCCGGTTTGTTTTTTATACCCTTAAACAAATGCTAACTATCCTTGCAAAGCTGTTCATCTTCTGGCCTTCAACTTTTTATTGAATATTGTACAAATGTAGTGGCAAATGTTGTGTTTACTAATGCACATGAATTTTATTTGGAAATCATAATTAAATCGAAAAATGAATAAGCTTGAGGTTAGTTTTCTTTGGGGAGTTTTGAATCATGTTTGATTGCAGAAAAATAATAATGTTTACCTTGAAAGCCATTTGAATCTAAATTTGTACTAGTGGACAAAGGTTGTGTTTTCTAATCGACATAAATTTAAATTTGTACAAATATAGTCGACAAAGGTTGTGTTTTCTAATGCACATGACTTTTCTTTGAAAATGCATATTTAAATCTAAAAATGAAAAGAAGCTTGAGATTGGGTTTCACTAGGGAGTTTTGAATCATGCTTGATTGCAGAAAATAGTAAAGTTTGCTTTGAAAGCCATTTGAATTTAAATTTGTTATTGAATTTAACACACATCATTTATTCACAAATTCACATTTCCTTCTAATTAAAAAGTTGAATCTATTTCACCTGTGTGCATTGTTTCCTTGTAGAAAATATTTATAGCTACTTGGTTTTTTAGAAATGGAACCAACGTTTTAAGGGACATATTACCTACCAAACTAGTGGCCTTGTCAAGGTCCCTCAAGGCGCTAAGGCTGTACCATATAGGACAAGTGCCAAATGTCACCGTGGCACAAGTCCTTCCCTGTTAAAGCCCAATTTCTACTCTAAAGGATTTTGGGAGGCTTTCCTAACACGACAACTTCACTCAAAATTAAATAGACCAGTGTCTTAAACAATAACGAGATGAAGGAAGGAGTTAATTATTTATAATGTCTGATCTGAAATGATAGTTTTCTAACAGAAAAATGCAGATCAACAAACTAAAGCCACTCTAGATTCATAAGATAAGTCAAGTAATCCCAAAGCAAAAGAGTTGTGAATGCCCTTACCAATTCTTAGGATGAAACCATTACTGTACCTCTTGGTAATTGGTTGTCCTTTTATGTTCTCCCTCATTGTTTTGAGTTTTCAGGTCTAAAATATGCAAGAACAGACCACAAAACAACAAGAAAAATGGCCTTTCTATGGCCTCCCACAAGAGCTAGGCACCTTAGATCACTAGTCTGTGGGTTAGGAAGTTTGGGCAGCTAGGTAACAGTGATTTCCTATGCCCAAAGCTTTAGATCTGCAGCAAAATGGTAGTTCCTAACAAGCTGGAAATCACTCTGCAGGTTGTGGTTCAAATCCCCCTAGGGTGAAGACCCAAAAATTTGTCCAGCCATATGGATTTATTTTGGCTTGAAATTATTGATAAATACCCGAAAATAAATGATATAACTTTGAAGAATAAATTTGGAACCTAAACAAGGGTTTCTTGAGATGATATACTTACTTGTGTGCCCTGTATGAAGAAGAAACTTGGTAGATCTGATGTATGTTTTCTTGCTATTATAAGTTGTAGATCTGCACAATTTCTCAAATATACCCTTGTGAAATATACAATTAATCGCAGAAACCTACGAGTCAGCTATCTTTGGGTAGAGACAAAATCTCTAAGACAAAATCCCAAAGATTAACCAGCTAGAAAGATATAAGAATTTAAGTGCAAGCTAGGGTAAAATATTTTTGTAATATTTAAAACAAAATATAAAGAGATTTTGAAGATTTTTAATAATGATGGTTGAAGTATGTGAGGCTTACCTTGGCGTTGTTGTTACCTCTTGATGTGACGGATTATGATCACAACCCCTCTTAAGTCAACTTCAGGGTTTGAGCTAGAGATTGGGTTTGGAGTCGAAGAGACTAATCACCCCCAATTTTAGTGTAGGAAATATAGGCTGCTCTCAAGTTTTGCTAGAAAAGATCCCACTAGGGATTGTTTCCAAACCAATGGACCAATTTTGATGCAAATAATAACAGACCCTAGGTGAAGATACTCTCGACAAGAGATTCTCCACCCTTAGAGTTTGAACCACTAAACACCAATAAAATAAGAGGATGAGTCCATGTGTCAAAGCGTGTGAGGTCAGGGACCAAACAACAAATGGGTCGAAGTCAGCAAGTGGCCGATTGGCCCTTGGAGTCGGGAAGGGATGTCAGAACCAAAACATGTGTAAAGGGGTTGTTGCCGTCCATATACACACTTACAAACGTGAGCTAAGTCCTGCTCACTTAGTGTGTCCTCGGAGGCACAATGCCTAGGTTCAAAGTTCACGCTGTCACTTTGACTTGAACCTCTTCCGTCTAGGCTAACACCTAGGGAAGCCAAGGGGGTAGACCCTAGTTACTAGATAAGATTTAGAGTTTAAAGTTCTAGGAGTTGGTTTCAATTAGTTAAATGGTCGAGGGGAATCTAGCCTATGATGTTAAGCAGCAATGCAAGATGCAACAATATATGATGACAGTCAAAACCTTTTCCAAGGATAACTAAGACTAGTGCCTAAGATTGGGCAAGGGGTCAACTAAGTTAAAGGGGGATTCATTACAAATTAATTACAAGATTACAAATATTACAACAAGATAGATACAACCAAATACAAAGATACAGAAAGAATATCTAAGATGTATAGAGTTAGACTAAGCTAGATATAATGGATACAAGATATACAATATACTAACAAATTGCTTGAATGTGTAGGAAATGAAGATACCCAAGATAAGATAATCATGAACACATCAAGCCAAGCATGCTCACAATAGATCTTACTCTATTGGATTGCTTATCAATGACACAAAAGATGAAAGTCACTCAAGACCCAGTCAAGAGAGTGCCTCCAGGTGGATGCGCAACTTCTTGAAGGATCACACCACAAATACAGGAACCACAATAAATAGAAAGTGCGTGAAAACGTGAAGTGTTCCAGATAAGAGATGTAACCACTTAGATAATTATTCCACAACACATAAAATGACTTGCATGTAAAAGTAAGTGTGCTTGCAAGTGTAAAAGTAATTTGCCAATGTTGTAGACCAATGATTAAGTTAGATGGTTAAATGAGATTTATTTTAATCCTATCTAAGTGTCAACCCAATACTTTCCTCCCCCAATTACCAAGTGACTGCTGGGTGCTCAAGAAGTTAGGCAACGAGGCGCACCCTAGCTCCACAGGTTAGTCCTAAGATCAGAGTACTCTTGGAAAGGACGCCGCGCGCCGTGAGACCATCCCCGGCCTAGCACCTTCCGTTGCCTTCCTCCGATCCTGTTTTAAATGGCGAAAATGGTTGGTAAAGGTGCCCTATTAAGTCTAATAAATTGTTAAGCTTAAGGACGAAGTATTGAAATGTGTTTGAGTGCTTAAAGCTTGCTCAAAAGTGTCGAAACTGAAAATTAAAGTTGTGAAGGCTGAAGCCCTTAAACAATGAGATTGCAAATTAAGTTCTTAAATTATGAGACTATTGCATGTAAATAGTGAAGAACTGGAAAATACTTGCGGAATTGAAAATGACGATTATTTAAGCCATTATGATAACCGTGTTTGAATGCATGTGTGTAAGATAAATACTTAAGAACTAAACGACTTGTATGCAACGAAAAGCAAAAGATTCACTATGCCTCCACGGGCTCTAAGCTAGCATTTAGGTGTGTGAGATCTACTTTAGATAATTTTAATTTTAAGCATGCATGTAGATATCACAACTAACTAGCTAAACTATGAAGTAAAGACAAAAAGTAAACTAAGCTAAAGACTTGAAATGCAAAACTGAAATGAAATGGATGTAAGCCACGTGGGTACACTCCTTTGGGTTTGCTTACAGTGTTTCAGATAGAAGAGAATGAAGAGAAATTGTTACCACTTGGAAAGGAGGTACTTGGAGGTGAGTTGTGCTTGAAAATGGGCAGCATGTACCCTTAATCTGGCGAGAACCTGCAAAAATCAGCAAGCTATTGCTTGCTGATTTGTTCTGCAACACACTCACAATGTTATGGAAATTTTCTGTTTTAAAACATAAGTTTCCCGCATGTAAAAACCAGAAATATATATGAGTTTATTGACCTATCTAAGCAAGTTAGATACCAAAATCAGAATGAATGAATGATAGAAAATGAAATGGAAATAGAGAAGCTTCTGAAGTTTTTATGAGCAGTGAAGGTAGATTCCTGCTTGAATCTATCCCAAAGATGCTCTTGAGGCAACCTACAAACCTTGAGCCAAATGTGAGATAAAACAATAGATAATATCTTGCATGCACAAATAATACAACACAATTTATATTATTAGTGTTATCCCCCACTTTTAGAGATAACTAGGAGATCATGTCTCGAGGCCCACAGGTCCTAGACATGGAGTATCGAGAGCAGGATTGACTTTAGCATGGCCCTGGAGGGCCCACCTTTTCTTTCTTCCAGCATCTTTATCTTGTCAGCAACAGTAGCATCCATCACCATCGGCTTGGTCCTGTGTCAGAGATGGTTCTTGCCCCATGAGGTAATTAGTCCAGGTATCATGGTATGTGTCACTTTCATCATCAAAACCATTGAATGTATGCATCCGATTCCTTTTATTTCTAACAATTGCTTGGATCTTACACTTACCCACTTGACCATGTTTGGGGGGGATTGACAGGATGTCCTAGCAAGCCTATGTCTGTAGGTTTTGGTTTGCCACTGGGGGGATTTTTCAAAAGCCATCGTCCGCTCCTATCATAGCACCACTGTTTCATCTTGTTTCCCGCTCACTTATCCCATTCCACTTGTCCGGGCACTGAGTTGACCTATTTTTCAGGACTGCACCTTATCTTGTGGGAAGAAGGGGCTAATGGCCCAGAAGGTAAAAGCAAGCTGGTAAAAGATAAAAGCCTAAAAATAAAACCTCGAGATGCTTCGCCCAGGGATCCCTGAGAAAGCAGTAAAAGGCTTCTTAGCAAGAAACAAGAGGGACCTGGAAAAGTAATAAAACAAGACCTAACCAGGGGATAGGGGGTCTCATCACAAGCCAACCTATTAAGTCCATGGGTACCTAGCAGTATGACATTGCCACCAGCTGGTTACCATGCCAGGGCAGTGAATCTTGGTTGCATGGCCAAGGGAAAGGGGGTCTCATCACGAGCCAACCTTCTCATTTCTGTGAAAGTACTTGTGGGTAACACTGTCACCACTGGTCACCACGCCAGGTCAGTGTCCCCTGATTGACTCTTGAACAAAAAAGAAAAGCAGTAAAAGATAAAAGAATAAAAAGAATAAGAATAAAAGGCAAGAATGGGCTTGGAAAGAATGCATCCATGACAGGTACAACTCGCCTTCTACAAAGGCACCCACAAGTAACGTTTCTTGCATCCTTGGCCCTCATTGCACCCACATGCTTGGACATCCCCTGACCACATCACCCACTTACATGGCTTGGATGAAGTCTCTTCCGGGAACTTTCTTTTTCTAGTGGACACTAGCCCAATAGGGCGCCTTGTCCTTTCTTCCAGACAAGGCGCCTTGTTCTTTCCTCTAGACTTGTATTGTAGGCTTGTGTAACTTCTTTGAGCTTTTAACTGATGTAGTAGGGATTTTATGCACATGTTTAATAATATTGATGACGTCCTGCTAGAATGCTGAAGCTCCTCAACAATTCGGCCCTGGTGCCAAAGATGTGCAATCACCTCAAGAAAGATTCCAAACAGTAGATCGGGTGATGGAAAGAACAACCCAGGTGCCCGAATCTCCAAGATCCCTCTCAAACCCTGAGATTTGAACTCCTCAACTGAATGGTGTGCCCCACTGGATGACTGAAACCCTAATAATTCAGCCTCTCTCCTAGAGACTTCCAACAGCTCCACCAATCCACTAGAATGATAGATCGGGGCACGACAATGAATACCCAAGTGCTCAAATCATCAAAATACTTGCTAGATGCTTAGATCTAGCTACCCTCCAAATAATGGTGCGCCCTCCTCTTGGGAAATCGTCCCACTCTCAATACAAATCAATCCTCCACTGAAAGACTCCGGGAAACCACAAAGAATGATGCCAAGACACCTGCAAGGAAAACCCAATACCTGGAATTCCCGAAATCACTTCTCCTCAGCTAGAATGAATCCTCCCTCAATGGATGGTGCGCCCCTCTTGCTGGAAACCCTCAACTGGTGCGCCCTCTCTCTATCTGCACACGAAACTGATGTAGAATCCCCGTGCAACTGAGTAGATCTGGAACTACAATGGTGTGGGAGCGTATTGCATCTCCGAGACCAAGCTTGGGACAAGTTGGGTGGAATCTTTCACCACCGAATCGTCCTCTAGGGTTTGTTAAGTCAAAACCCTCAAAACCCCCAATGTTGGGCTCACTAGCTAAAAGCCAGAAATCCAAAAGATAAACATACATGAATGATGAGTAGAGGCCCTTGCCTTCCTTTTATACTTTTTGGCTCACCTTGTCCCTCCAAAGTGACTTTCTTTTTATTAATATTTAATTAATTAATTAAATCACTTTAATTAATTAATTAACCTTTTTTCCTCTGAAAAGCTCCTTATCTCTCCTTGTGGCTTCCTTGGCCACTGAACATCACTTCTAGCCATCCCATCCTGTAGTGTTGCTCGTCCCGATTCCAATGAGCTATTACACTGAAAGGTTCCTCCAAGTAATGTGCCCAAAATGACCTCTTCAGTGATTTCAATTAACTTATAGCTCAAAATAGTCAAAATGATGGAAATCGTTGGAATGCAACGAAACCAAAGCCAACCTGTGCGAAATGGCTGGTAATGATGGAATGTGATGATCAATGCAAGCTAGACCCCACAATGCCTCTCAAATACCCCTGTGCTCGCTATAACACCCATCTGGCTACTCTGGTCATCATAAATCTCTGCACTATGATGATGTCCCAAAGTGGGGACATTACAGTCCTCCCTGCTAGAAAATTGCTTGTCCTCAAGCAATAACCGAATCCTCTCAAATATAATGCCAGGATCCCATGTCCACCTGTGGGATACATATAAGAACCCCTCCAAAGATGAACAATCACACATGCTGCCCCTCGGGTCCCATATCAAGTCATGAACTTCTGGCCTCTGGGACGCATAATCCTGAAATACACCATCTCCGTGAGTCTCCTGTACCTGACACATGGCCTCATCCCGAAGTGAGTCCATCCTCCTAGCTCTACCAAGATCCACACGACCTCCATCAACTGCACATGCTGATGCTCGACCGAGGTGATGCAAGACCTCTGTGAGGCACCCACAAGCGATGCGCTGCTCTCAACACTGAAGATCAATGGAAAGTTAGAATAACTTTCCCCTACAATGGTCCACTCTCCCCTGTCGGTCAATGAACTGCTCAATCCTGCAATCCCTGGGTCCCATGCTAACCTCTGTCGAAGATCCTTATGCTGACACTGCACTACTCTAACCATGACTGTCTGCCCCCTGCATACATACTGGATCCTCCTCTCCTGGATCCTCAAGCTGAAATACTCGTGACCACCGGACCTGCTGTCCAGAAGCTGTATCTGTAAAGGCATCTCTGTAGCAAAAGTACCTATACAAACATCTCCATGCCCTATCATGATGATCAAGCGGAAGAAAAGGTCTCGCCCCATAGGACAAGTATCTTCAGACCCACTCCAACCCAAACCAAGGTGGAGTGTGTCGCTCTCTGGTGCAACCTGGGTCAACCTGAACATCGTGCTAACAAAACGTACTCCTGGGTCCCATGGCAAACTTGGAAGTTTATCACTTCCAATCTCCTCTAACTGCTCCTGTGTGAGACGAATCACTGTCAGAAGCCCTATTTGCTCATCTGCTACCACCTGGCTCATGATGCTCTCTCTCACATACCAAGTCTCAACTAGCTGCCTATGACAATCCCTCTCTCTTTGGCTGGATGCCGTAAAGGTACTCATGTCAGGTGGCCTCGGCCTAGGCACTCTCCATGCTCTCAACCACTGTCTATCTCTCCTCATGCGACTGTTGATCTGGTGAAGGTGCTCAATCATAACTATGGGCTGCTGCAAAAGAGTGAAATATGCATACTCCCCTACGTGTGTCTCCTCCCTGCAATCCCATACATTTGTCTGAACCTGACTGTATATCTCGGCATGTCTCTGTGCACTGTCACTCCTCATTGTATGCCCCTGCATACTCACGTCATCTCCGACATACTGCTGCTGCATTCTAGATCCTGGGCGTAATACTGGATCAACCTCTACCGGAAGGTCAACCTCTTTCGGAACACAAATGGAATTGTCCTCCATCAACTGGTGCCCCTCTGCTAGACCACCAACATCCTCTAACCATGTGACTGAAGGATATATCAGAGTGTCCACCAGGATAGATGAAGTGGATCTCTGACGGATCTCCTCAAGAAGCTTCTCTGATCTAGACTTTGATTCTTGTAGGGTTGTCTGTGTGCCTCTCAAGAATCCTCGAGTGGTCTCTAGCTCTTGAGTGAGTCGGTCTACCTCCAATTCTTGCCCCCTCAAGGCCCTATGATACAACTCGCCAATCCCTAGTAGGTAGTCCCTGTCTGTCAACATTTGCTGGTAGTCAGTCCTCATCATAGACACTCTCTTCCTGAGAGTGAAAATCATCCATGGAAAATCCTCCATCTGAGCTACCCTGTGCCACTGATTCTCTCCAACAGTAATCTGCCATCACTGCATGCATGTCATCAATACGTCTAGTGGCTGCCATGATCATAGCCTCACTAACTCTCAACTGTGCTGCTAAGTGGTGTGACTCTTGATCATGGTCATACTGAGGTGCCATCTCAGACCCCTCACTGCTAGTGTCAGTCCTGCTAGTGCCAACTCTAGAATCCCCAAAAACACCCTCTGCATAAGATGACGTGCTGAACTGTCCACTGTCTATTGTGTTGTTGGGTACTCCTGTATGCCACTGCACCCCATTACTAGATCCTATCTCCCCTTGAATCACACTGTACCCTGTATGAGCAACCATATCCTCCTGTGCACTCAACCTGCTACTATCCTCTGCGCCTGGATCCCATATAGTTGTGTTTAGACACATGCTATGGTCATCCTGAATACTAAGGAGTGCATCCTCATCAATGCAATCCGATCCTGGAAGTAAGTGCTTCATCCACCTGTCAGCCTCTGCAATTTGCTCAACCAATGGAGTCTCCAATAGTTGTGACTCCATCTCCTCTAGCTGACCTGTATGTGTGAGGTCAACTGCATGTACGTCCTGTACATCCTCCTGGATCTGTGGGTCTACCTGTCCATGGTGTGCATCCCTCACACTAGGCTCATCCATCATACCTGACGTGCCACTGATCTCCTCATGTGACGTGGCTATCATGGGTGTCTGAATAGGTGACAGATGTGTCACAGCCCCCATAGGAAGCTCATCATCTCTAGGTGCTAACACGTGTGACTCCTCACTAGTGTCACCACTCTGTTGAGGCGTAAGGTCATCAATGGTATGTGACATGTCTGCTAAGACACTGGTGCTATCGTCCTGTCCATTCAACTGCCTATCCACTACACAAGGGTCATCATCCTCTTCAAGCGTGCAAGCATCACTAGCCTCTGTGCAAGAGTCATCATCACTATCCTCTGAGGTAGAGTCACTATCACTAGCCTTTGTGCAAGAGTCACTGTCATCATCCGACTGCTCTGAATCAACATCTATTGCTCCATCCACACACACCTCATCCTCCCTGTCATAGTGTGCTTTTGATCCCTACACCTATGATCAGGTTCCCACGACCCCTTGCAATAGTGGCAAGGTTGTGTGCTCCTACTGGGCATGGGGTTTCTCTGTTCTTCCCACCATCTAACTGCTTCTTTTCTCTTCCTATCTGCCATGATGATCCCATGTAAAATATCCTCTTTGCTCCAATGGGGATTTCTATAGGCTGCATACTGGGGGAAGGTTATTATAGCCTTAGTTTCCTCGCTAAGGCCGTGATACATGATCTCCAAACATGATATCTCAAGGCACATCCTATCCATCTCTCTGTATGTATGTGCTAATTCCCACTGGCTGGCAGGAATCTAAGCTCTGATACCACAGTAATGATCCCAAGCCATTATGCAAGGATCATCACGGTTTTGGTGTCTTTTAATACTTTTATTGGTTGTGGTATTTGGTCAAACACTTTGCTAGTCTACTTGTGTTTACTTGCTGAATGGCCTCTTGATTCCGGCCTTAGGGTTTACTGATGTGTTATATATGTGTATTGCAACTATAAACAAGAATAGACAACCATGGAACATACCTCAACCATATGCAATATGATAGATAAGCCAAAACATCTCAAATTTCTTTTATTCATGAAATAGAGAAACCTGCTACAATGAAGATGCCGATTTGGAATGCTCAACAGATGGCCAAGATGATAGACAATAGAGCTGCTACAAAATGCTCCCGACAATACAAAATAAGCCTCCAAAGGTTGGATAAGAGATGAAGACCAATGCCAAGTAGATCTGGGCCAAGTGCCAAACCCCCACTGGAAGATGCCACGTCCTGCTAGAATGCTGAAGCTCCTCAACAATTCGGCCTTGGTGCCAAAGATGTGCAATCACCTCAAGAAAGATGCCAAACAGTAGATCGGGTGATGGCAAGAACAACCCAGGTGCCTGAATCTCCAAGATCCCTCTCAAACCCTGTAGATCTGAACTCCTCCACTGAATGGTGCGCCCACTGGATGACTGAAACCCTAATAATTCAGCCTCTCTCCTAGAGACCTCCGACAGCTCCACCAATCCACTAGAATGATAGATCGGGGCACGACAATGAATACCCAAGTGCTCAAATCATCAAAATACCTGCTAGATCCTTAGATCTAGCTACCCTCCAAATAATGGTGCGCCCTCCTCTTGGGAAATCATCCCACTCTCAATACAAATCAATCCTCCACTGAAAGACTCCGGGAAACCACAAAGAATGATGCCAAGACACCTGGAAGGAAAACCCAATACCTGGAATTCCCGAAATCACTTCTCCTCAGCTAGAATGAATCCTCCCTCAATGGATGGTGCGCCCCTCTTGCTGGAAACCCTCAACTGGTGCGCCCTCTCTCTATCTGCACACGAAACTGATGTAGAATCCCCGTGCAACTGAGTAGATCTGGAACTACAATGGTGTGGGAGCGTATTGCATCTCCGAGACCAAGCTTGGGACAAGTTGGGTGGAATCTTTCACCACCAAATCGTCCTCTAGGGTTTGTTAAGTCAAAACCCTCAAAACCCCCAATATTGGGCTCACTAGCTAAAAGCCAAAAATCCAAAAGATAAACATACATGAATGATGAGTAGAGGCCCTTGCCTTCCTTTTATACTTTTTGGCTCACCTTGTCCCTCCAAAGTGACTTTCTTTTTATTAATATTTAATTAATTAATTAACCTTTTTTCCTCTGAAAAGCTCCTTATCTCTCCTTGTGGCTTCCCTGGCCATTGAAAGTCACTTCTAGCCATCCCATCCTGTAGTGTTGCTCCTTCTGATTCCAATGAGCTATTACACTGAAAGGTTCCTCCAAGTAATGTGCCCAAAATGACCTCTTCAGTGATTTCAATTAACTTATAGCTCAAAATAGTCAAAATGATGGAAATCGTCGGAATGCAACGAAACCAAAGCCAACCTGTGCGGAATGGCTCATAATGAAGGAATATGATGATCAATGCAAGCTAGACCACACAATGCCTCTCAAATACCCCTGTGCTTGCTATAACATCCATCTGGCTACTTTGGTCATCATAAATCTCTGCACTATGATGATGTCCCAAAGTGGGGACATTCCAAAATACCTGAAGAAGCCTGTGAGGGTCTAAGTCCCCTTGAATAAGTAATGAAACCGCCCCCTGATCTCATAGTAAATGGGGCACTGGATTATTAAGTGCTCCTAAGTCTCGACCTCTTGTAGCTGGCATAGCTGACATATCTTGTCTGGTTGGTCGATTTGGTGGTTTGTCTCTACCCGAAGTCTATGAGAGCCCACTCTGGACTGGCCTAGAGGATATTCTCTTGTATTTTTTCTTAGGCTTTTATGTCCTGAAGATAGATCCTGGTGTGGATCCGAAACGTCGACAAACAATCGAGAACACTGTGGTTCTTCCAAGAACTTCTGAAAAACAAAACTCTCACCACAAAAATCTAAACTACATATTAATCATTAGTGAGTAGTTATTGTTATTATCTTCTTTATATTTATATTTTATATATTTATGTATATTACATGCAACATTCTCCATAAAGTTCTCCATGGTGAAATTAGATTAGATTAAACCCTATCCCCCACATTGTTTGGGATTTATATTGATTAGCTAGACGCCTTTCTCCACGAGCATGTCCAGGATAGTGACGGGTGTCTCGTCCACTAGGGTCTGATATCCATTTTACTTTTTGCCGATGATGTGGTCCTCCTAGCCTCGTCTCCAGCGGGATTATACAGATAGTTGGATGCCCTAGCTCTCTTTTGCGACCTTCGACAATTGACGATCGACCTCGGTAAAACCATGGATATGATCTTCAATGGGTCAAAGAAGTCTGTAGACCTTCACTTTTTCAGAGGTGAGGAGATCGAGATCACCAATGCCTACACGTACTTGGGAGTACGATTTTCAGGACCTCGTTTCAGTTTGCAACCAGCCCTCCTGCCTCGAATTGCCTCCAGACCAACTGCGCGGGCATCACGACATAAGAGATCTTTGCAAGGTGCTGGAGGCAGAGCAATTGTATATTTAATGACTCTAATAGTGCGACGGGTGGATTAGCCATCTTATGGAACCCCATGATTGTTATTTTGGATAGCTTTTACTCCACGACCTGGACAATAACAACACATTAACGTGCCATTGGATCCAACATGGGGGGTGTCATCACAAACACTTATGGCCCCCAATCACCACCAGAAAAGCATAACTTTTTGTAAAATTTCAAATCCTTGGGTAATCTTATGGGTCAACAGAGATGGATAATTGGAGGATATTTCAACATCATCATCTCCTTGGACGAAAAGAGAGGTGGAATTAAAAGATTGGACAAGGACAATGAAAACTTTCAAAATCACATAGAAGACCTGCATCTAGACATTGAAGCGCAAAATCACATTTTCACATGGACATGTTATTGTGCATGTTGTAGGTTGGGCAAAGCCCGACCCTACCACGAAACAAGTGCTACAACTTGGGAATCCTACACCCAATGTCACCTCGATGTAGGTCCCACACTTCAAGGGTGACTAGGTCACTCTAGGGAGGCGATCCCGGTGACCCTAGGGGGATTGAGATGGAGATGAAGATGGATGGAAATGAGGCTTCTATAGGTCAAGTCTAAGTGGAGTGAAAGGTGGAAAGAGATGCCTTGGAAGTCAAGTAATTGTTGCCCCATAGGTGTAAGACTTCTCCGGATGATTGTATCTGCTCGATACACAAGAAAAGACACTTTGCAATAGTATATGTTAGTTGGATCAACAATTTAAGCTTGCTGTCCCTAATTTGCAGCAATAGATAACAATATATATCAGCAAGAAAAATGTACTATAAGCTGCTCAATAAATGCTAAAAAGAAAAACTAGTAAATGACTAGCTAAACTCAAGATGAAAAACCAATATTCTTAGCATAAAAGATAAGGCTGTTGTAAACACTTGTCTGCAGCAAATTATATCAGCCTTATGGCTGTAACATTCAATGTATTACAGCAAGAAAATCAGCGACTGAAATCTCCTCAAACTTTGCCAAAAAGTGCACTAAACCAAGGAGATCAAGTGTGCAAACTTTAAGCAAAATCCAATGGTTGATAAGAGAGTTATTCAAGCAAGTTAGGGTTTATGCAGCACTAATGGCTGAAGATGCAATTTTGTAACAACAACAATAAGTAGCCCCTAGATGGGGACGCTCTAGTGGCTGTGAGGTGCCCAAGGCTCAAGCAAAGCAATCCACTTTGCAAGAAGTTAAAATGACCGAAAATCACGTTTCCCAATGCAATATTTTATTTCTCTAATGCAACAAATTAATGACTAGTGCCTTTACTATTGGGTTAATGGAGTCACAAGGAGCTTAGAGAAGCTACCTCCCTGGGGGTGTAATCCCTTTTACTCCCCAAGACTAGTTTCTCTAAGCTAGGGTTTAAAGCTAAGAGGGTGTATGCCCTTATACTTCTTAGCAAACCCTTAATCAATGGGATGAAGCAAATAAAATGATGAAGGCTATGGTGGGGGTGTATTCCCTGATACTTCCCACCTAGCTCCTAGCATAACAATACTTGAACTTGAAAAATGATAGCATAATAGTAGAAAACCGTACCAAGGTCAAGAGAAATGGCAAGATAAATCACCACAAGAGCTAGAAAGCATCATCCAAAGCTAATGCTAGGCCTCCATCAACCATTCATAGACATAGCCATAAAACAAGTGCACAAGAGATAAAAGAGCCAAGAGGGCTGAAAATTTCAGACCAGGTCTCTCACAAGAGGGAGAGTTATGTTTGAAAATGAGACCTTATGATCTCTATTTATACTAAAGGTAGCTACAATAATTTGTCCACAAAATAAGGAGTAAACCACAAGATTAGGGGTCAAGAACCCTAATCTTGCACCCTTAACAAAGTAATATTAAACAATTCACTTAAAATTGCACTTTTTGCACAAATTAAACCCTAATTTAGGAGGAGGTCACCTCTTTCGGGGACGTTTTGCCACTTTGAGGAAATCGTTGGTGTTGGAGAAGCTTGGATAGGCCTCCAAAGGCCATGTGTCAAGCATGTAGGCACTCATATCATGGTGAAGACCCTTCTCCTCAAACGTCCATGTGTCAAAGAGTGGCACCTCACCACCATGCCCTAGCCCCCAAGATGATGACGTCGAGCTCAAAAGTGGAAAGTTTTGCCCCTCATGGGTAAATCATTTGGCAAGTAAGGGGTGCACTAGGTTGTCCAAGTCATCATTAAGGCCGTCCAAGTCTGATCTCTCTCATCTGGCATGCGGGCCCCTAACATCCAACCTGTGGGCTTGTAGCCCCATGGAAGCCGAAGCTAGGCTTTGTTATCCCCCATTTTAGGGATAACTAAGGAGATTATGTCTTGAGGCCCACAGGTCCTAGACATGGAGTATCGAGAGCCAGATTAACTTGAGCATGGCCCTGAAGGGCCCATCTTTTCATTCTTCAATGCTTCCACTTTATCAGCAGCGACAACATCCATTACCTTGGCCTAGTCCTGTGGCAGAAGTGGATCTTGCTCCATGAGGTAATGAGTCCGGGTATCATGGTATGTGTCACTCTAATCCTCAAAACCTTTGAATATGTGCATTCAATTCTTTTTGTTTCTAACGGGTGCTTGGATCTTATACCTATCCACTTGACCATATTAGGGGGGAATGACAGGATGCTCTAGTAAGATGGTACCCATAGGTTTTGAGTTGCCACTGGGGAAATTCATGAGAAGCCATTGTCCGTTCCCACCATACATACCACTTTCCATCTTTCTCCTGCTCATCCATCCCATTAGACTGGTCTGGGCATTGGGTTGGCCAAATATTTAAGGGTTGTACCTTACCTTGTGGGAAGAAGGGGCTAAAGGCCCAGAAGGTAAAAGCAACTGGCAAAAGATAGAAGCCAAAGAATGAAACCTTGAGATGCTTCGCCCAGGGATCCCCGAGAAAGCAGTAAAAAGCTTCCCAGTAAAAAACAGAGGGACCCATAAAAATAATAAAACAAGACCTAGTTGGAGGATAGGGGGTATCATCACGAGCCAGCCTATTAGGTCCATGGGCATGTAGCGGTATGACACTACCAACAGCTGGTCACCACGCCAGGGTAGTGGCTCTTGGTGGCATAGCCAAGAGAAAGGGGGTCTCATCACGAGCCAACCTTCTCATTTCCGTGAAATGCTTGTGGGTAAGATTGCCACCACTGGTCACCACGCCAGGGCAATGTCCCCTAACTAGCTTCTTGAAGAAAAAGAAATAAAATAAAGACAAAGGCATGAATGGGCTTGGAAACATTTGCATCCATGACAGGTGGAGCTCACCCTCTACAGAGGCACCCACAGGTAAGCCATACATTTCCCTGCTCTCACTGCACCCCTTGTCTAGACATCCCTTAACACCTCACCCACTCACATGGCTTAGATTTGATTTCTCCCGGAAACATCCCACATCTAGTGAACATTAGCCCAATAGGACGTCCTAGCGTTTCCTCCAAACTTGGCTTGTAGATTAGTATAATTATTAATGTCTTTGAGCACTTGTCCGGGTAAAAGGGGTTTTATGCACATGTTTAATAAACTTGATGATTAGATGTGATTGACATTGCTATGATCCCCGTGACTTATGAGCCCATGGAGGGCGTATATGTTGATGTTTCAGGACCATACTCGATGGACATGTAACCTTGTGACAGGTACACATGGGGAGATGATTAGTTCGTACCTTCATAGGGCTGAAAGCCCACCAGATGGATGTCGAAACCCCATTAGGGGGCAGAGACAAATCAAAAGATTTTCATCGAAGAAGAGGAGGACGTTCCACCCGAGGCAGCTTGGCAGACTCGTACCCAGGGGGTTGTGCCCTTTCCACCAAGACGTAGGCCTTGGAAGGCCCATGGTGTCTTCTAGGACACCCATGACGTCATCCAGTGTTTATGGAGGTTTCGGGAGGCAGTTATGTGCCAAGTGGCACGTGTGGCAGGTTCCTGAGGCTCAAGGAGGCCTAATGTTTTGCTCAAGGAGGCCAACGTTGCCCTAAAAGGGCCTAACGTCACCCTAAAAGGGCATGATGTCATCATTTATGCTTGATTAGGGTTTTAATTAGGACATTTGATGTAAGACAATATTTTGATGTAAAATTGGCCATGTCGGCCTTTTGTGACCTAAAGGTAAAATTAAGGTCATTGATATGGTTTAAGTAGAGAGCTAAAACTCTATTTTTCTCATCATCTTTCTCTCACACTTGTGTGAGGTCTGAAATTTGCGCCCTTCTAGGGTTTTTGGATGAAATTTGCTAGTGCGCACTTGTTGAAGGAGGCTTATTTTTGTTATCTTTGGCATTTTTCTTGGTGGAAGGTTTATAACTAGGGTTTGGTTTGATGAATACTTGATAATTGTAAGTGAATTTCTGCAATCCTTCCCTTACTTGAATGGTTATAGTGTTTTACTTGCATTTTGTTAATGAAATTGCTGGAATAAACCCTAGGAAACAAGCACATGTTGGTGTCCTTATTTTAATTCCCTACTAGATTATGCCAAGGAGCCGTTTTTTCTGTTGGAGACATTGTTAGGCCTTGCTATTGCAACACCCTACCATTTGTTCTTCACCCTAGCCGATTTTACTTTGTCATTGAGCTAAAGAAGGAGGAAAACGTGCTAAGGCCTAGGGTTAACTACACCTTAGTAAACCGTTTTCCCCTAGGGTTGATGGTTGAAGCCTCGGCTTACCAACACTTCACCATCAAATTCCTCTTGTCTTTGGCCTTGCTATTATCTTATTGTTCCTTCAACTCTTGCCGCTGCTTTTGACTCCATTTGCCCTATGAGTGCACTGATTTAAGACTTCTTGCTTGAGTGCTTTGATCACAAACTTTAAAAAATCCAATATCTTTGAACAACTGACACCTTCTAAACCTAGTTTAGATTGACCTGCTAACCTTGTTGTTGCCATTATTCATTTGAGTTATAGTCATACCTTGCAACATTTAAAGCTTCTTTAAGCAAATTGAAAAGATTGAATAATGCATAGCCTTATTTGCTTCTGATGAATGTTGGTGTTATCATATTGATGATTAATCATTCTTGCTGATTCTGAAGCTTTTATAAAGCATTTATTGTGAAGTATTGTCTTATGATTATTGCTGCTATACATCTTTGTTTGCTTCATCAATATATTAGTCAATTGATTTTATTGAGAAAGTCTCTGATTATATGAAGTGTTAACCAACAAGTGCTCTTGCAAATATAGTTTTATGTTGCTTTGTTCCTGGCAGGTACACTTATGGTATTATTATCTCTTTATTGGCTGTTTAGCCAGATTTTCTGATCGGTGGTGACTTGTGAGAGGGACAACTTTACTTGGCCTTTATCCTTTGCCTTCTCAAAACCCCAGGTCACCGGGGACGCCTCCCTTGGGTCTACCACCCTAAATAGAAAGAGACATCCTATTGAGGTGACAATGATAGGATAGTCTCTCGTTACGTCAATTTGTCTTCATTCACCTTTCCTTTATATCAAAGTACAAATTGCGCGATAACAAGCTTGTTCTCGCAAAACCATCCACCAACTAGGTCCTGCAAAGACAAATGAACATGCCCTCCAAGGATCTCAAGTCATAACATCATGATAAGTGAATCCAATCAATAAATAATCTATCCAATCTTGTGCATCGAAGATCACTATATCAAACAATTAACAACTCAAAGACACTATGCGACTTGTCAAGCTTAAATATGGGAGGGTTGACAAGGTGTCTTATTGGTAAGGTCTTTCCCTAGGTCAAGGAGAGCCTCCAAGACATCCCTCTCTAAGCCATGTAAAGTGGATGAAGTGGTAGGGGTCATGACTCAATGGGCATAGGGCTCATGACATATAAGGGGTCGTAGTGTCTCATTCATAGGTGCCTTTGTAGAGAGTGTGTGGTACCTTCATCCGCAATGCACTTTTTCCAAGCTCATCAATTACCTTTTATCTTTCTTTCTTTATATTTTCTTTCATAATAGCATAAGGAGAGATTGAAAATCACTGCCTTGGCATGGTGACCAGGTGATGTCAATGTCACCCACAAACACCTAATGGAAATTAGAAGGCTAGCTCGTGATGAGACCCCCTTTTTCTCAACCATGCAACTGAGAGCCATTGCCCCGATTTGGTGACCAGATGATGACAATGTCATACCACTAGATATCCATGGACGTGATAAGTTGGCTCGCGATTAGACCTCCTATCCTTCAACTTAACCTTTTAGGCATTCTTTATTATATTGTGGGTCCCCTTCATTCAAAGATCAGCGTTTCATTGCTTTCTTGGGTGATCCCTGGGCGAAGCATTTAGAAGGTTTATATAAGGATTTTATATTTTACCCAACACCAACCCCTATGGGCCTTTAGCCCCTTCTTCCCATAGAATAAGGGACAACCCCTTCTTGGGTCAATATACCCTAAAATCCCAAGAGATAAGGAAATGGAGGGGAATAAAGATGGAAAGTAGTAAGTATGGTCGAGAATGGTATGATGGCTCATTAAGGGAGTTTCCAGTGGCAAACCCATCGCCAAGGAAAACCACTTACTAGGGCACAATGTCAACCACCAAGGTGAAGCAGGGAAAACGACATAATGTCCAAGCACATATCATGAAATCTAGAGCAATCTAAGATACACCATAATCAAATGGCTTGAATATTGAAATGATACTCATTATAATATTGACTTGTACCTCATGGAGCAAGGCCCACTGCCTTCTGAAAGCCAGCTGGTGTGGTGGATGCCATCTGCAAACCTGTGACCATCTGTGGTGGTGAGTGGGTTTCCATCTCTGCGCAAAGGGTATTGTTGTTCATGTAGTCTCTCAACACTCCATATCTGCAACCTGAGGGCCTCGAGACATGATCTCATTAGTTATCCACAAAATGGGGATAACATTTGGCTTCTACTTGGGGTGATGTGCTCGCCGTAGAGTGCATGAGAACCACAACATTTCTTGGTAGACTTGTGCCTGGAAGGAAACATCAAACTGTCAAGTGCAGGATGGCCTACTCATCCTTGTTCTCATATGATCTTAATCCAACCCAACTAAGCTAGAAAAATAAAATTTTGACATGTTTTCAATAAATTCTAAGCTAAGCATGAAATCAATATGCAAGTAGAGAAAAATGAAAATGAAATGCATCTAAACCAGTATGAGCAATCAAGTTGCAAATGCAGGGAATCAAAATGACTTACCTAGTTACCTGGGGTTCTGGGACCCTGAAGGTCAAGTCTCGAAGGTGTCAGGTGAAATCGTACAACCAGTGCAACCACCTGATCATTGGAGGAACACATTTCCCCCTGTGCTTAATCACGTGAAACAACAAAGATAAGTCCAACACATAGTAATCATGAGCATAAATAGACATATAATCAAGCATGAAATAAAACTCATGAGGATGGGTGGGACGGAGGAAATCTTGCTGGAAAAAAAAACCATCACCCTGATCATCACTCTTGAAAGTGTAGCCACAAGAATGATCAATCCGTCTCTGAAAGGGGCTACTATATGTAGACGAAGGCTCATCTTCATCGATGCATAAAGACTCACTTCTTATCGAGGGCTGAGAGGAGATGAGAGATCAGAAGAATATTGCATGATCTTTTGGAGAAGAGGGTAAGAGGTAAGGAACAGTCTTAGGTATAGAAAAACACCTTCTATTCCCCGGAGAATCTCCACAAAAATCTTCAAGATGTAAATACTTCCGCTTTGAAGAATGAACCTCTCATTGCTCTGAGGTGGCCATGTCTTGGTATTCCTCAAAACTTGAGCACAACGGTCAGAAATCCTCATAAAACCAATCTGCATCCTCAAGAGGGCATGTACCAAAGGATGAACAAAGATCATGCTGCGACAAGTCATGCTCGAAAGGGCAGAACAAATCTGTAACCATATCATCACCAGGCTGCCAAACATCTTAATAATATACGTATGAGGACCACTCCTATGATGATGAAAACTCAACCCCCTTTGCTTGAGAGCTACCCTCAATGTCATAAATGGGATCTCTATCAATACTGAAGTAACTCACATCCCATCTACGCCTCCCAACCTGTATAAAATCATCAATGTGTAGATCAACCATGTCAAAGGGGTCTTGCACAAGATCATCTGTATCATCGAGGCTAATCGTTTCTTCATCTTTGTGTGCAGGAGGAAGACAAGTTTGAACGACCTCATCCTCATCAAGCAAGAGCAAAGAAAATGATGTCTCAACATGTTCCGCTTCATCACGATTCTTTTTTCTCTTCATGGACATGCTCCTCCATCGGCTCTTCATCACACGAGGCTTGATTCTTAATGCAGACTGCTTCATGTGCCCTTTTTTCAGAAAGATCTATTGCATCTAAGGGTTCCTCTAAAAACTCTTCACTTCCAAAGTCACAGAATAAGTCGTCATCAAGATCTTCAAAAGGATTATCACTTATCATGTTCTCTTCTTGATGTGCGAGAGGAACAGAGGCCTGGATGTCTTCATCAAATGGAAGGGTAGATATGAGCATTTCTTCTTCATCAAGTGTCTCGTCTAGATTTTCTTCATCAGGATCTTCTTCAAGCTTGTTTTCATGAGTATGTTCTTCGAGCACTTCTTTATCTATTGTCTCATCATTGATAAAAAAACCTTCACTGCAAAGAATGTGTTTGAGCTCTTGAAAAACATCTTCCAAACTATGAGTAGCTGGACGATAATGCCTGAGAAATTCTTCAATGAGTTTTGTAGAAGAAGGGATACTCTTCGGATCACATAAGTGTGTGAGCCAATCCTTTTGACTTGATTCCAATGAAGATACAAAAATTTTCATTAGCACATCCTCATGTAGCACATCTAGGCTTGAAACATACTTCATGTAATTGGCCACATGGGTGACTGCTAGAGCTAGATTTGTAATGTCCCCCACCTGTTGAATAGAGAGGTTGTGAGAGACTTATTAGTTGAGTAGTCCCCATTAGACTATAGTCTCATGAGTCATGGGGACTAGGAAACCCAAAGTACTTACCTCAGCACAATGTTATAATTTTAAGATGACTTTGGGGAGAAAAGGTAAAGTAAATGAAGGAAAAGACCATGCGAGGAAAAGCAAGGAATTAACCTTAGTAGGTGGTCAGCATGCAGAAGTGACCAGCAAATTTTCTCCTAGTGACTTTATAATGTGTTTTTATAAAGTGACTTTATAAAGTGATTTTATAAAGTTGGGTCTTTTAATTTTTTAATGTAAAAGTGACTTTATGATGTTTTGAGTCGCTTTAATGACTTAAGTGACCTCAACGAATGATTAAGTCGTGACCATTGATCTCATGAGGGCAAGATCTAAACTTGATTGTCAATCTCATTGGAAGACCAAGGGTTAGGGTAGTGACACTTAGAAATTGATAAAAGGCAGCTCATTAGGAGAAGGAGGGCACACTTTTGAGGAGAGCTTGAGGGAAGGTGAAGGGGCACGAATCCCAAGGAGGGCTTCTTTGCTTGGAGGAAGAGAGTTTCAACAACTAGAGTTGGCACACATCCCTAGGAGGATTGACATGCTTTTCTAAAAAGGGATTGGTCTAATTAATAATGACTCAATAATAAATAGAATACTCTTTGTAATTACAATATTTCAACATAAAGTTGAGTCCGTACGACCATTTGGAGTCATCTGTACAAATAAGTAGTTAATTAATTTCTCCAGTTGTATGATCTACTAAAGCAAAAAATGATAAAAAATAATAATACCCTGCTAGGTACTCGGAAAATGACAGAAATAAATTCAAAATTGAAGGAATTAGAAAAGCAACAAAAAGAAGATAATAAAATATATGAATAATTTAAGCAGAGGCAGGACAAGTTACAAGAACGTGTCACTCAAAATCATGATACCCTACAACAAGATCACGAAGAGCTAAGGAATCTGGTCACTCAGAATCACCTTAGGTTACAACAACCACAAAGAAGCTTAAGTGCCAAGGTCGATAAAAACCATGTTGAATTAAAAGGCCATTACGCTGAATTAAAGGATCTCCTAGAAAATCTTGTCAAATCTCAAAACGCCGTTGTGCCACAATAAAATTCTTCAAATGATTCAGACCCTCTGTTCTTGCCTAACACGTGCAACTCACAGATACATAGACCTTCGAGCCCGTCTAACACACCAAACCCACAAATAAATATACCTCCTCATGGCATGATAATTCCTAACCAATTCCCACCTGATAACCAACCAATATTTGCATATTCACCAAGAGCAAAACTTGAATTGACAAAATTCGATGGGAATGAAAGACAAGGTGTGGCTTGGTTTAACAAAGAAGAAGAATATTTTGAAATCTATGGTATTTCTAACAACGATGAAAAAATCAGATATGCATCTATGCAATTGGAGGGAGATGCATATAACTAGTACATGTGGTGGAAAATATCAAGATATTCAAGAAATTGGAATAAATTTAAAGATGAATTATTTAAACGATTCCAAGGTATCAAAGAAGATTTTTTCACAGAACTCACTAGGCTTCAACAAAAGGGAAATGTGGATTATTTTACTCGTGATTGGGAAACATTGGCCACAAGAGTACCGAGGTTATCAACATAACGTCTAGTTCAATCGCATATAACTGGTCTTAAACGTTACATCTAGAATGAATTGAAGTTACATGATATCACATATATGGAAACAACAATTCATGAGGAAAGGGAAACAAAGAAAAAACTTGAAAGATTATTATTACAAAAATTTGATATGACTTATTAACGACAAAAAGACAATGATTGCAAGTTCTTTGGGGAAAATGTACACTTGGACACGAATGTTAGACCCAAAAATTATACAAGTATGAGGCCAAGAATGAATCTAATTCCTCCACTAGCATCTCTGAGGAGCAAGAAAAAACAAAGAAAACAAGTGTCGAAGGTGTGGTGAAAAGTGGGCTCTAGGCCATAGATGTGCACCTAGCCACACATATCATTGCAAAATTATAGATGGGAAAGAATTGCAGGTTGCTGCTGAAGAAGACTTTTTGGACACCGATGAGGATGAAAACTCACCAAAGGTGTCATTAACTTCAATCACCTACATAGAACAAACTCATAAAGGAGATAAGTCAGAGGTTTTAGTCTAGGAAGACAAACCACCTATAGGATGTTATATTTTGCCTCATATAAGGAGGAAGGGTATTACCCACACAACAACTTGGGTCGGAAACCCATGATTTTGTTTGAAGCAATTACAGAAACAATGAAACCAAATACCCTAAGGCTCAAAGGAAACCTAAAAGGAAAAGATATCCCATTATTAGTAGATTTGGGAAGCACCCACAATTTTGTGGATATTAATCTCGCAAAACAATTATATTTTTTCGTATACCCTGTCAAGGACCTCATGGCTACAACTAATGATGGCCAACCAATCGAAAGAGTAGGATGATGCCATAAAGTTTCGATACATATACAAAATTTGGAACTACAAACCGGATATTACGCTCTACTCCTTTATAGAATGGACATAGTGCTGGGTAAGAATGGTTGATGCAACTAGGAACCTACACCACAAATCTCCAAGAACAATTCATGGAATTCAAATGGCATGAAAAGAATTACAAGTTATATGGTGCAAGAAGCCATAATCTTCTGTCAAAAGAACTTACAAAACCCATGCTTCCACCATGAACATGTCTATCAAATAATCACAAACCAATCCATAATCAAGGAGAAATTCCACGATGAAAGACAAATCCATCTAGGATTGTTTTGAGGACAAGGCAATTCTGAAGAGGAAGGCAATGTTATGAACATAAGCCTTAGCATAAATAAAATAATAAATAATAATATAATAAAAATAATAAATAAATAAATAATAAGCTAAAAATGATAAAGTAAATAATTTAATAATAACTTCTAAAGTCACAACTCTTCGGAAAGGGCACCTAGGTTATATTTATAAACGAAGCCCTCTCAATGCAAAGGCATCATATGTTAGATTTTGGTAGCTCAGAGGTACTTTTGCAGTGTCGACGTTCAACATGTAGAAGAGATCAACCATATTTCTCTCTTAAGTGATTTTATCAAGAGAGTTTATAAAGTGACTTTATAAAGTGATTTTTATAAAGTGATTTTATAAAGTCAAGTTGAGCCTTTTATTATTTAATGGGTAAAAGTGACTTTATGACTTTTGGGTCACTTAAGTGATTTAAGTGAACTCAACAGACGATTAAGTCGTGACCGTTGATCTCAAGAGGGCAAGATCTAATCTTGACCGTTCATCTCTTTGGAAGAAGACCAAGGGTTAGGGAAGTTACACATTAAAGATGCATAAAAGGAGCTTGAAAGAGAAGTGGGGGCACACCTTTGATGAGAGCTTGGAGAGGAATGTGAAGAGTCACTCATATTTCGTGAGAGACCAAGAGAGTTTGAGCTAGAGGAAAGAGAGCAACAACAAGAGGGGATTGGCATGCATCCCAAGGAGGGGATAGGGACACATTCCAAGAGGATTTTCAACATTTATTACAGCTCTGTACCATACAACAACTGAAGGTGGACTGTACAACATTTATCGCTGTTCGTATGGTTGAGTTAAAGCATGAAAATTGAGGTAGCCATTTTTGTTATTGTTTCGCACGATTTCCAAGGTGTTCTGTTGGGTGGAATCTGTATAGCTGAGGACTGTATTGTACTGTTAGATATGGGCTTAAATTTCGAGGGCTGTACTGTTATGTTTCTGCTGTACATGACCGTACAGTTGCAAAGAAATCGAGGCAGCAAGTTTGGGCACAAAAATCGAGGTGTTTTGTGCAGATTTAGAGAGATAAGTTGCTGTGTATATAATGCTGATTTTGCTTTTGTTGTAAACTCATAATTTTCCAAAGAGCTCAATAAGAAGCATATCTCCTAGACTGGTTTTCCCCTTGTGAGTTTTTCTAGGGGCATTGCCCAGAAATTCATTGTGTCAAATGTGGTGATTTTGTCTACCGTTCCTTGTTATTTTTGCTACTATATTTTCGGATTGCTTAGTCACTTGTATTTCTGCTCATAGTTCCAGTAAATTGCACGTGGTTCCATTGCTTTATGTTAATATTATGGTAGCTTCGGGAGGTATGAACCTCTATTGTGACCTATGACGAGATTAGAATACTCCGGAAGGAAGCAAAGAAGTAAAGGAAACCCTAGACAAGTTGTTGGCTGCAGAAATATATTTAAAATGAATTTATTAGTACCCAGAGGGAGAAGTCGCCCCCAGTAAAACTGCCCAGACTACTATAAATACAGGGCGCCAATTCTCATTATTCTCATCTCAGCAGTTGCAGAGTGAACTAGATCTACGCAGGTGCAATTGCAGCTTGTGCACAAGTTTCTGGGAAGGTGTGCGCTAGCCTCTGGGTGGGATTATCTGATCAGCTCGGTTTCTATTCTTGCTTGGTGCATTAGCCTCTCTTGGCTATTGGATTGCTACCAGGATTCTCTTCTCTGTCAAGGTCAAGGTGCTCGGAGGGTGGCTTCGGCCTGTGGTTGGGTGATGAGGGTATCGTCAATGGTAAAACGAGCACAATATTCTATATTCTAACAGGTTATGGGCCCACAGCCCCTTCAGTCAGCCTAAAACACTGGAAGGAAGCATAGCCGCTAGATATTGAGCTCGTTGAGGAACTGCTGCTAGGGTTACTAGCAGGAGCAACTTCTAAAAAACACTACATCTAGGGTTACTAGCAGAAGCAGTTGCAGAAACCCTAAATCTCCGATCCGACACCTTGTGATGGAGCATCTCGCCCAAGAAGAAGATATTCAGATGCGCCCTAACTCAATGCACCTCTTGGCTCTCTCAGAAAATAGAAATGACGAAGTTAAAGTTTTGGATCAAGGCATGACCAGTTACTAGTCAACCGAAGACATGTGTGAAACAATATGTCTTTTACACTACTCAGCACTTACCAGAATGATTGAAGAAGATATGTGGATAATCGATAGTGGAGTTTCTAGGCACATGACCGGAGATCAAGCCAGACTCTCAAACCTAAATGAGAGAAAGACATCATACAAAGTGGAGCTTGGAGACAAAAGCACTTACCCCATCGAAGGATTTGGACAAGCCTCCGTCAAGTTGGAATCAGGTAATCATGTTCACTTAAGCAATGTTTTATATGTACCTGGTTTAGAAAAGAATCTTGTATCAATATCATGTTTAGAAGACAAAGGAAACATAATAGCCTTCATGGATGGAAAGGTGTTATAATGGCATAAGAATTCCAGCATAGAGGATGCTAGGGTTATTGGAAGTCGTGAAGGAAATCTATATAGACTACTAGAACAAAATGAAGAAGCTCTAGTACATGACGAAGTCAACCCTAATGAGCTTTTGCATAGAAGGTACGCTCATATCAATTATCAAGCATTACCTTTCCTCAGTAAAATGGTTGAAGGAATACCAGAATTGAAATCTACACATGAAAGAATTTGCAAAGGATGTGCCCTTGGGAAGAATATCAAGAAACCATTCCCAAGCAGCAACAACAGATCTAAGGAAATCCTAGATCTAATACACTTAGATGTTTGCGGTCCAATGCCAGTCAGATCTCTAGGAGGATCTCTTTACTACGTAATCTTCATAGATGACTATTCAAGAAAGACATGGCTGTACCTACTGAAATCAAAAGACGAAGTATTCAGCAAGTTCCAAGAGTTCAAGGCAGAAATAGAAAACCTTGCGAACAAGAAGATCAAGATATTAAGAACAGATAATGGAGGAGAATACACCTCGAAGGAGTTCGTTGCATTCTGCAAATTGGCAGGGATTAGGAGGGAGCTGACTGTTCCTCATAATCCTCAACAAAACGGTGTTGCAGAAAGAAAGAACAGATCTATCGAAGAAACAGTAAAAGCCTTATTGAACGATCAAGGTCTATCCATGTTTCTATGGGGAGAAGCAGCAATGACGACAATATATGTACAGAACAGAAGCCCTCATCGCATATTGAAGGACATGACACTAGAAGAAACCTTCTCAGGTAAGAAACATAACGTAGAAAACCTAAGAATATTTGGATGTCCAGTTTACTCTCATATTCCCAAAGATAAAAGGAATAAACTAGAACCCTCAGGAAAGAAGGGGATATTCGTGGGATATAGTGATTCATCCAAAGCCTATAGAATATATATTC
>ML793132.1:416478-431974 GCA_009831015.1 Picea engelmannii
TATGATAAAGATAGTCATTTATATCTTGAAGTACTAACCCACTGCAAGCACATATTCTAGTTGTATTTGTCTTGTCTCGCAAACAGGTGCATCTTCAGTGGATATTTCCCCTTGACTATCTCTTTTGGGCAGCAATCTGTGAAGGGGAACTTCTTTGACTTAATCCATTACCCTTCAGCCTTTCATTAACCCAGATTGCCTTAGGGACGTCTCCCTTGGACTAGCCCTCCTAAATAGAAAGAGCCCCCCATCGAGGTGACAGTGGGTGGGGAAGCTCCTGTTACGCCGGTTCCAAGCCCTGACTCAAGCTCTTTAGACCTTTCCTACAAACCGTGAATTTATGCTATCTTTCCCTTATTTGAATGGTTATAGTCTTTTACTTGCATTTTGTTAATGAAATTGTTGAATTAAACCCTAGGAAATAAGCACATGTTGGTGTCCTTATTTCATGTCCCCACTAGATTATGCCAATTAGCTAGTTCACCTATTGAAGACATTTTTAGGGCCTTGCCTTTGCAACACCCTACCTATCCTCTTCAATCCTCGCCGTTTTATTCTTGTCATTGAGCTAAAGGAGGAAAATGCACTAAGGCCTAGGGTTTCTACACCTTAGCGAGCCGTTTTTCCCTAGGGTTTGATTGTTGAAGCCTTGGCTCAACACCACTTCACCATCAAACTCTCTCGTCTTTAGCCCTACCTATGCTAGCTGTTTTTTATCTTATCATTGAGCTAGAGAAGGAGGAAAATGCACTAAGGCCTAGGCATTCTACACCTTAGTGAGTTGTTTTCCCCTAGGGTTTGATTGTTGAAGCCTTGGCTCAACAACACTTCACAATCAAACACTCTTGTCTCTAGCCCTCCATTATTGTTGTTCTTCCTCAACATTTGCCACTACCTTTGACTGCATTTTCCCTATGAATGCACTGATCTAAGACCTTATTTCTTGAGTGCCTTGACCACAAGCTTCAAACAACCAATACCTTTGAATAATCGCTAATATCTTCTAACCCTAGCCTAGACTAACCTACTAACCCTATTGCTGCCATTATCCATTTGGTTTATAGTTATACTTTGCAGCATTTAAATCCTTTATTGAGCAATTGGAAGATTGGCTAGTCGTTGCTTCTAATGAATGTTGGTATTTGACATTGATGATAGATCATTATTGCTCATTGTGAAGCTTCTCTAGCATTTATTGTGAAGTGATATATTGTAATCATTGCTATTGTACAGCATTGATTTGCTTCATCAATATTGTTTATCAATTTCTTTATATGAGAAAGTCCTTGATTAAATGAAGTACTAACCAACAAGTAATCTTGCACATATATAGTTTTCTTGTCGCTTTGTCTCAGGCAAGTACACTTCTGGTTATCATTTATCTTTATTGGCTATTTAGCCAAACATTCTAATCGGTGGTGACTTGTGAGGGGGAAAACTTTACTTAGCCATAAACCTTTGCCTTCTCAAAACCCCAGGTCATCGGGGACGTCTTCCCTGGGCTTACCACCCTAAGAAGAAAGAGTTATCCTATCGAGGTGACAGTGGTAGGATAGTCTCCGTTTCGCTAGTTTGCCTCTCTTTCATATATCCATTACTGACAAGTACAAACTACGCGATAACATTTTGGTGCCGTTGCTGGGGAACACTGAGTCAATTCTCCTCAAGACGACACTTTTCGGTAAGCCTTTCCTCAAGAGTTCTTATCTTACAAAGCTTACCTAGTGACTCCACTAAGGGTGATTCCCTTATTTCTTTGATAATTTCAAGAAAATTATCTGGCGACTCCACCGATGATGAAGCCAGCTATGACTTCTCAATGGGACTTGAGGAACTTCAATCCTTTAGACATGAGTAAAATCCCGGGATACCCTCGACAAATGCCCCCGAAGTACGAAAAGTGGCTCCCTAGATTTACTGGTAGTGATGGGGAAAGAGCTGACTATCATATGGTTGATTTTTGGTTCTTCTTTCAACTCCATCCTATCAGTGATGATGCTGAAGATTTGGCGATGAAACTTTTCTCTGCCACTCTTCATGGGACTGCTAGAAAATGGTATGATAATCTCCCTGTTGCTAGCATCACATCTATGGACCAATTAGAAGTGATCTTTCTTAGAAATTGGGGTATGAAATTAAAATATGTCTAAACGTTACTAAAGAAGCTTGATTGTATAAGACAGACCGAGAACGAGACTGTTAGGGATTTCGAGGGTAGGTTTCAAAGATTGCTATATCAAATTCCTGCTGCCTATACCCTTGAAGAAAAGTATCTCGTGTACCTCTATACCAATGCACTTTTGGTCCAGTTAGGGTTCCTTCTAAGTAAGAAGAGGCCAAAAACACTCAACGAAGCTTATAACATGGCCATACAAATCAAGGCAAACATTTCTTTGTCCAAGGGAAAGCACATCTTCTCTCTAGGAACCAAATTCGATGACCATAAGGATACCTCAAACACTCTTAGTCTAGAAAAATCAGTTTCCCTTGGAGCCTTTATTGCTGATTTGCAAGAAGAAGGGGAACAAGTTTTCGACCAGCAAGATGCTAAGGGAAAAGATCTTGATGAATTTTTCCAAGAGCAAACGATTGCTGAAGAAACAATTGAGGAGCCGGAACCCAAACAAGATGACAAAATATCAAGATGCCCTTCTCTCTTTGATGAAGCCATCGACGAGCCTTTTTCCCGTACACAAGAAGAAACAAACACAGTGAGTTACCCATGAGCCTTTGAATGTTTTGAATCCTCCATGTTATGATACAGACACTGACATAGTTGATATTGATGAGTTCATACATGTTGGAGGACGTAAATGGGATGTAGTTGGTTATGATATGGACCCCATTTACGACATTGAGAATCATTTCCAAGTGTTGCCTTCACAGTTATCACAACAGGTTACTCTCGATTTTGGCTAGTGGCAACAACGAAATGATATGATTACCGATGCTTTCCAAACACCCAAGGTTGACCTAGTCCTGTATTTTTCTGATGATTTTCGGTCATACCTTGAGGACTTTGAGCACCTAGATCCTTTCCATGGAGATGATTTTCAACCACCACTGTGCTCAAGTCTTGATAGGAGTAAGAACATTGTTTGGCTGAAGAAGGATTCTTGTGACAACTTTCTCCAACCACCTCCGATTACTTTACCTTGCTGTGTCATTAAAGGTGTAGTTGGGAAATATGTCTTTTGTATTGAGTCTCCTTTGAGGAAAACCCTAGAGTTCAAGGGTAGGTTGATTATTCCAAGAAAAGGTCTATCATCTAAGCCTCTCAGCCTTCTCTTAAGTGTCTGTCAGTCCTCTTCTAGATCCATGTCAATCCTCTCCTAGGTTTTAGATTGTGAGGACGTCTTAGGTAGCGAGCCTTCAGACCTTTTGAGTCGGTTTTCTGAACCTTTGACTTTTCATGATCCCTTCCTGAAGTGGATTGAGCACTTTCCTCAGAGAGTGAATTGGCATGATTTTATCCCTCCCACTCGCCTCCATGAGTTAGACTTTATTATTCCCGACGATATGATACATTCTCTAACCCATGTTATTTTTGTGCTTAACTTATCACTGTTTTGGTTTATGATGAAGCATAGAGGTAGGTATTCTGAGACATTGCTAGGATGGTTTCACTGGTCATTTGACTACACCTAGCATTCAACCAACAGGTAAGTGCAGGTAAGTAGGTAGGAATTTGCATTCATTGTATATACCATTTGCATTGCGTGCTAGAATAGTTTGCTTTCACATTTGTCCATATGCTTGCTTTCAATTTTATGTATATGAGCTAGGGGTGATGTAACCACCCCAAATGATTGATAATAGTTTATATTAAGATCAAGCAGGTAATAGGTTATTGTAGAGATGTTGAGGTTCTTATACCATTTGCATTGCATGCTAGAATAGTTTGCTTTCACATTTGTCCATATGCTTGCTTTCAGTTTTATGTATATGAGCTGGGGGTGATGTCACCACCCCAAATGATTGATAATAGTTTCTATTAAGATCAAGCAGGTAATAGGTTATGCTAGAGATGCTGAGGATCTCATGCGCTCTACAGTGAGCACATGTTCCCGAGTTGGAGCCAGATGTTATCCCCACTTTAGGGATAACAAAGGAGATTATGTCTCGAGGCCAACATGTCCTAGACATGGAGTACCGAGAGCCAGATCGACTTGAGCATGTCCCTGGAGGGCCCATCTTTTCTTTTCTTCAACACCTCCACTTTGTCAGCAACAACAACATCCATCACCTCGGCCTGGTCCTGTAGCAGAAGTGGATCTTGCTCCATGAGGTAATGAGTCTGGGTATCATGGTATGTGTCACTCTGATCCTCAAAACCTTTGAATATATGCATTTAGTTCTTTTTGTTTCTAACATGTGCTTGGATCTTATACTTATCCACTTGACCATGTCTGGGGGGAATGACAAGATGCCCTAGTAAGCATGTGCCCATAGGTTTTGAGATGCCAATGGGGGTATTCATGAAAAGTCATCGTCCACTCTCGTCATACTTACCACTTTTCATCTTGCTCCCGCTCATCCATCCCATTACACTGGTTCGGGCATTGGGTTGGCCAATTATTTAAGGGTTGCACCTTACCTTGTGGGAAGAAGGGGCTAAAGGCCTAGAAGGTAAAAGCAGCTGGCAAAAGATAAAATCCTAGAAACTAAAACCTCAAGATGCTTTGCCCAGAGATCCTCGAGAAAGCAGTAAAAGGCTTCTCAGCAAGAAACAGAGGGACCCATAAAAATAATAAAACAAGACCTAGTCAGAGAATAGGGGGTCTCATCATGAGCCAACCTATTAGGTCCATGGGCATTTAGCGGTATGACACTACTAGTAGCTGGTTACCACGCTGGGGTAGTGGCTCTTGGTGGCATAGCCAAGAGAAAGGGGCTCTCATCATGAACCAACCTTCTCATTTCCGTGAAAGTGCTTATGGGTAACATTGCCACCACTGGTCACCACACCACAGAAGTGTCCCCTGATTAGCTTCCTGAAAGAAAAAGCAATAAAGAATAAAGATAAAAGGCATGAATGGACTTGGAAACATTTGTGTCCAAGATAGGTGTAGCTCGCCTTCTACAAAGGTACCCACAGGTAAGCCTTGCATTTCCCTGCTATCACTGCACCCCTTGTTAGGACATCCCTTATCCACCTCATCCATTAAGGGGCTCTCATCACCAACCAACCTTCTCATTTCCGTGAAAGTGCTTATGGGTAACATTTCCACCACTGGTCACCATGCCATGGAAGTGTCCCCTATTTGGCTTCCTGAAAGAAAAAGCAATAAAGAATAAAGATAAAAGGCATGAATGGGCTTGGAAACATTTGTGTCCAAGACAGGTGTAGCTCGCCTTCTATAAAGGCACCCACAGGTAAGCCTTCTACAAAGGCACCCACAGGTAAGCCTTGGATTTCCCTGCTATCACTGCACCCCTTGTCAGGACATCCCTTATCCACCTCATCCATTAAGGGGCTCTCATCACGAGTCAACCTTCTCATTTCCGTGAAAGTGCTTATGGGTAACATTGCCACCACTGGTCACCATGCCACGAAAGTGTCCCCTGATTAGCTTCCTCAAAGAAAAAGCAATAAAGAATAAAGATAAAAGGCATGAATGGGCTTTGAAGCATTTGTGTCCAAGACAGGTGCAACTCGCCTTCTACAAAGACACCCACAGGTAAGCCTTGCATTTCCCCGCTATCACTGCACCCCTTGTCAGGACATCCCTTATCCACCTCATCCATTAACATGACTTGGATTTGATTTCTTTCGGAAACATCCCACATCCAGTGGACACTAGCCCAATAGGACGCCCTGTCACTTCCTCCAAACTTGCCTTGCAGATTTGTCTAATGTCTTTGAGCACTTGACTGAGTAATAAGGGTTTTATGCTCATGTTTAATAAAATTGATGATTGGATTTGAGGGACATTGCTATGATCCCTGTGACTTATAAGCCCATGAAGGGCGTATCTATTGATGTGCAGGATCATACCCGACGGACAGGTACGATATTGGGGAGATGATTAGTTCGAACCTCCATGGGGCTGAAGAGCCCAGCAGATGGATGTTGGGACTCCAACAGGGGGTAGAGACAGGACATAAGGTTTGCACCAAGGAAGAGGAGGACGTTCCACCAGAGGTGGCCTGGCAGAGCCTTACCCAGGGGGGTTGTGCCCTCTTCTCACCATCCAACCTGCTGAGACAAAATGAGTTCTTGCCAACTGTACCCTATATGATGTATGGACCTGTCCATAAACTGTCAAACTTTCCATGATTCATTGACTGGAAGTGCCAACTTCTCACCATCCAACCTGCTGAGACAAAACAAGTTCTTGCCAACTATACCCTGTTCGATGTATGGACCTGTCCATAAACTGTCAAACTTTCCATGATTCCTTGGCTTTTCCCTTCTTTTATCCCAAAGAAGGACTGTGTCCCCTTCCTGAAAAACTCTCTGCTGTGAAGACTTATCAAAAGTCTTCTTTACCTTTTCCTGATTCTTTATACTCTGATCCAATGCTTTCCTTCTGATCTGATCTAATTCTACCAATTGATCAATTCTGCTCTGTTGGAAATCCTCATCCAGACCATACTTATGAACAAACTGATACACTGGAAGCTTTAAGTGAATTGGTAAAGTAGCGTCGAGCCCATAGACTAGCTCAAAAGGACTCTTCCCTGTAGAACTCTTTTTGGTGATTCTGTCTACCCATAATGCAAACTTAATCTTGTTGTCCCATGACCTCTTATTATCCCCCACTGTTTTCTTTAAAATATTCATTAAGTTCTTATTGTTGGATTCACCAAGACCATTACCTTGGGGATAATAGTTTGAAGAGTGGGGCAACACAATGCCATACTTAAAACAAAATGAAGACAATTTTGTTGAGCTGAAGGCCTTGGCATTATCGGTTGTAATCTTGGCGGGCACACCGAACCAAGTGATTATCCTATCTTCAAGGAAATCCATGACCACTTTGTCGGTTGCTGACTTAGTGGGTATTGCTTCTACCCACTTAGTAAAATAATCAGTCACTGTAATTATCGAAGCATAACCATTACTTGAATTATGCTTGTTATCCCCGATTTTTAGGGATAACTAGGAGATCATGTCTCAAGGCCCACAGGTCCTAGACATGGAGTACCGAGAGCAGGATTGACCTTAGCATGGCCCTGGAGGGCCCATCCTTTTCTTCTTTCATCAGACTCGTCTTGTCAGCAGCAACAACATCCATCACCTTCGGCTTGGTCTTGTATCGGAGGAGGCTCTTGCTCCATGAGGTAATTGGTCCAGGTATCATGGTATGTGTCACTTTTGATCATTAAAACCTTTAAATATATGCATCTGATTCCTTTTATCTCTGACAACTGCTTGGATCTTACATTAGCCCACTTGACCATGCTTGGAGAGATTGACAGGTTGCCCTAGCAAGCCTATACCCATAGGTTTTGGTTTGCCACCGGGGGGATTTCTGAAGAGCCATCGTCCGCTCCCATCATACCACCACTTTTTTTTCATCTATCTCTCCCTCATTTATCCCATTCCTCTTGTTCGGGCATTGGATTGACCTCTTTTGTAGGGTTGCACCTTATCTTGTGGGAAGAAGGGGCTAAAGGCCCAGAAGGTAAAAGCAGTTGGTAAAAGATAAAAGCCTAGAAATAAAACCTCGAGATGCTTCTCCCAGAGATCCCCGAGAAGGCAATAAAAAGCCTCTCAGCAAGAAACAAGAGGGACCCAGAAAATAACAAACAAGACCTAGTCAAGAGGATAGGGGGTCTCATCACGAGCTAGCCTATTATGTTCATGGGTACTTAATAGTATGACATTGGCACCATCTGGTTACCACGCCAGGGCAGTGACCTTTGGTTGCATGGCCAAGGGAAAGGGGGTCTCATCATGAGCCAACGTTTTCATCTCTGTGAAAGTACTTGTGGGTAACACTGTCAACTCTGGTCACCATGCCAAGGCAGTGTCCTCTGGTTAGCCCTTGAATAAAAAGAAAAGAAGAAGAAAAAGCAAATAAAGAAAAGAATAAAGGCAAGAACGGGCTTGGAAAAATTGCATCCATGACGAGTACAACTCGCCTTCTACAAAGGCACCCACAGATAACGTTATGCATCCCTGGCTCTCACTCTACCCACATGTCTGGACATCCCCTACACATCACCTCATTTACATGGCTTGGATGAAACCTTCCTGGAGACTTCCCTTTCCTTGTGGATACTAGCCCAATAGGATGTCTTGTCCTTTTCTTCAATCTTGTATTGTAGGTTTTTGTAATATCTTTGAGCTATTGACCGATGTATCAGGGTTTTTATGCATATGTTTGATAATATTAATGATAAAATGTGGTTGACATTGCTATGATCCTTGTGACTAATGAGCCAATGGAGGGTGTAGTTTTTGATGTGCAGGACCATGCCCGACGGACATGCACCATTTGGACTGGTACACATGGGGAGATGATCAGTTCGGACCTCCATGGGGCTGAAGAGCCCATCAGATGGTTGCTGAGACCCCATCAGGGGGGCAGAGACAGGACAGTGTTTGACCGAGGTTTTGCACCAGAGAAGAAGAAGACGTTCCATCAGAGGCACTTTGGCAGAGCCCGACCTAGGGGGAATGACCCCTTTTCAGTGGAACACTGGGCTTGGAAGGCTCAGAACGTCCCTATCCTCACCATGACGTCATCCAGCTTCATGGACATTTTTGGAGGCAGACTGGGCAATAGTGGCACGTGTGGCATGTTGGAGAGGTCCCTGGGGGGCTAACGTTTTGCTCCTGGATGTCTCATTTTCCTTAAAAGGGGCTAGCGCCTCCCTTGAAGGGGATTTTACTTTTTTTTTACAGCGTAGTTAGAGTTTTAATTTGACAATTTAATGTAAAAACAATATTCTGGTCTTGTCGGCCATCTTTATGACCTAAAATTAATTTATGTCATTGATACAATATATATTGAGGGTTTTCACTCTCATTTTAATAGAACACATCACTCACACATCTAGTGAGGTCTGAGTTTTGCGCCCTATTGGGGGTTATTGGCTGAACTAAGGAAGGCACACTTGTTCAAGGAGGAGATTTTTGGCATTCTATGGTGTTTTTCTTGAAGGAAGGTTTACAACTAGGGTTTGCATGGTTATTTTCTTGATGATTTGTAAGTATTTTTCTACAAAACTTCTTTATTGAATGGTTGTAGTTTAATTTCTTGCATCTATTTATAAATATTGTTGAATCAAAACCCTAGGGGACAAACACACAAGTAGGTCGTTGTCTCATGTCCCCTGATAGAAAAACCTTTTAGCCATTGAAGAAGAAGAAAAGAGCCTAACCATAGCTACACTCCTTTCTTCTTCCCTTAAGCTAGCCGTACCTTTGAACTTCAAGAGGAAGAGGACATCCCAGGCCTAGGTTATCTACACCTAGGGCCATTTTCTTTTAGGGTTTGATGAAAGAGCTTTGCCTTAGCAACACTCTCCCTCTTTGAACTCTCTTGTCTTGATTTTGCTTTTCATTGAGCTAGCTTTTTGCCGGGAAGGAGGAGAGAGCACGAGGCCTTGCTTTAGCAACACCAGAGTGAGCCTCTCTCCCCTAGGGTTCTGTTTTTGAGGCCCTGCTTTAGCAGCACCTTGAAACCTTTCCGTCTAGTCCTTTGAAATCTCATCCCCTTCAACTTGTGCGTTCTTCACCTTTTGACTCCATTAACCCTTAGGCACTGATCTTAGACCTCCAGCGTTGAAGTGAAAGTGATCAAACAACTATCAAAACCTTTGCTAAATTGAAACCCTAACTAACTACTAACCCTAAGAAGGCTGACGTCACCCTTGGTTACTTCATCTTGACGCAACAATTTTCCTTTTTATAGGCAATTGGATGGTTTTTAAAGCATTTATTGAATGAGGGATTGATTGGATACATTGATTGCTACATCATCTTGATATTTGTTGGTGGAGTGATATTATTTCATTTCTGTATTAACAAACATTGAGATCGTCAATATTTATTGTTATAATTGCTTATATATTGATATCAGATAGTCTTATGAAATACTAACTCATTGAATTATAGCTTGCATATATTGGTTTGCTGTTGCTTTGTTTCGGGCAGGTGTTCTTCTTTAGGGCTTCACTTCGTTATTGGCTGTTTAGACGGGACTGTCTGTTTTGGTGGTGACCTGTGAAGGGGGAACTTTACCTTTGTCCTTTTAACTTTTGCCTCTTCAAAACTCCAGGTTACCGGGGACGTCTCCCCTGGGCCTAACCTCCCTTAAGAGAAAGAACCTCCCCATCGTGGTGACATTGGGTGGGATAGGTTTCTGTTACGCCAGTTTGGCCTTCTATCTTATAGCCATTTGACCTAGCTACAAACTGTGCGATAACAATCCTTAAACTGACCTATGAAATTAAGCCCCCACTGCTGAAAAGGGGCTTCAACCACTACAGGCTGAATTGGCAAGGCTGCAAGCCTCTGCTTTCCAGTGAATAACTGACATTGCTGACAACCCCTAACCATTTTATGAACATCTGAGAAAGTGGTCGGCCAATAGTAATCGACTCTGAGGATTTTGTGGACGGTAGTTTTAGCCGCAAAGTGTCCACCACAAAATCCTGAATGGAAGTCAACCAAAAGTCTTTTGGACTCTAGCTCATCAACACACCTGAGTATCACTCCATCGGGGTTCCTCCACCCCAAGCCATCTTGAATGATACAATATTTAGCCGGTTTCAACCTCAAAGCTCTTGTTTTATGAACAATCAAATGACTTGGGCATGTGAGGTTCGAAAGAAAGAAGATGATATTTGAATACCATGGGTGTTGTTCTAATTTCTGAAGTTCAGGTGACAAGGCTGGCCGAGATTAATTGTTTTGACATACCAGGTCAAACACTTGTTCATTTCCTTCAGTGAGCATTTGAGCCAACCCTTGACCTTTAATCAACTTAGTGGATTTGATCTCTAAGTCATATTCTTCAATCTTGGAGACGCACTTTCCTCTAACCCCTAAGCAATCCTGTTGCCCAAGGATATCTTTTATTGCTGAGTGAGGGACATACCCCACAACTTTTGAGTATCCTATATAGACTCGAAAATGCTTGAGAGATTTAACTAAGGCATAAGCTTGCTTTTCCATACTAGTATAGTTAAGCTCAGAATTCTGTAATGCCTTACTCATAAAAGCAATGGGTTGCTCCTGACCCTCTTCATTTTTCTGGAGCAAGACCCCTGCAATAGTGTCTTCTGAAGCAAAGGAAAAGATTTGAAAATCTTTTGAATAATTTGGGCTAATTAGCACACGAGATTTGCTAATTGCATCCTTAATACTTTTGAAAGCATTCCTTCCTTCATCTGTCCACTCATATTTAACATCTTTTTTCAATAATTTAAGGAGTGGTTTCATCATCTCAACCAAGTTTGGTATGAACTGCCTGGAAAAGTTTATGTGTCCAAGAAAAGATTGAAGGGCTTTCTTGGTTGGGGGTAAAGGAACATTCTTTATGGCTTTGACCCTTTCAGGATCCATCTTTTTCCCGTCTTTTGCTATAATGTGACCTAGCAACTTGCTTTCGTCCACACCCAAAATAGACTTAGCTGGATTCAAAGAGATGCCATACTTTCGACACCTTTCAAACACCTGCCTAAGGTGACTTACGTGATTTGACCTTTCTTTGAAAAAACTATCAAGTCATCTTGGTAGATTTCAATGATTTTGCCCATTAACTCATGGAAGGCAAAATCCATGGCTCTCTGAAAAGTGGAACCTGCATTTAGTAAGGGAAAAGGTTAAAGATCTTGAATTTTAGATCAAGTTAAATTTCAGACAGAGAAGTGCTCAAGTTAAATTTAACTTGATCTAAAATTCAAGATCTTTAACCATTATTTGCATGTGAAGTTTAACTGTTAACCACCTTAGTAACGCAAAATTAAAGAACATCCATCAAGCACATGAGCACATAAACATGTAAGCAAACCATCTATGAACAATAATTGGTAACGGAGTTCACCAGACCCCCAGGCTACGTCTCCGGGCCACTTTCCAAATGGGAAGGTCGATAGATTAAGTATTCAAATGCTTACAAAGTGACTTCTGATTTCTATCTGCCATATTAAGTAACAGACTTCAACAACAGGTGCAAGATGAAATTCTGAGACTTTTAAGTATGAACATGGATACCTTTCTGTGTATCTGGAAGATTCTGTGAGCACTTTTCTGTCTGGATGCTTGAATGCAAAAACTGACACTGTATCTGGAATCCTTGCGAAAAATCGAGACTTTTGAGTATAAACTCGATATATTTCCGAAAATGAACTTAGAATGCCCTTCTTGGCACAATTCCCAAAATCTGCCTCTGATTTGTACAGTTCGTATGGCCTCGGGATGCGTGCAAATTCAGAACCACCTCGGTCTACATGTAAATTCACCTCGGGCTACGTGCAAATCCACCTCGGTCACTATGCAGAACCACCTCGGGCTGCGTGCCAGTCTCTGCCTGCATCAAAACCCCTCCTCGGGATCCGTGCCCATTGCTCATTTAAATAATGAGAAAAACCAAAAAAGGGGGGCGTGGCCATAGGCCACGTGCCTATCCAAATCCCACCAATATCGACAGTGTTTAAGCTTACCTCGCCACTTCTTGCCACGTCTCATGGCGGTGGCGCGTTGGTAGATATGGTGGTTATGGGGGCAGAACTCCCGGGGTCAAACCCGCAGGCTTCTCCTCCCACTGCATATGCATATAGTTTAACATATGGTTGGCGCGTTTTATATGGTTTGTTTAACATATGGTTGGCGCGTTTTATATGATATGTTTTAACATATGGTTTGGGTGTGTTTTATATGGTATGTTTTAACATATGGTTTGGGCGCGACTTTGGATATATGGCATGTTTTTGTTAGCATTTAAATACCAAGGTGGGGGCCTTGGTGTTGGCAAGGTTGAGGGCTAAGCCCTTGACCACCCCTTTTTTTCCAAACCATGGGGTCATGGTGGCCTTTTCACAAGGTCTTGGGTTCAATTCCCATAGCCCCAAATTACATTTCTTAACCATTTCTAACCATTTTTCACCATCTTTGACAAAACTTCCACTGCTGATATCTTTGTCATCTGGAGGCCGTTTTTCCCGAAACGAACGTCACTGGAAAGCTGTTGACGAGCTGTTTCACTTTGTAATCTTTACTTTGTATTTTGAATACTTTAAGTCTATCGAATTTTTGAGATGATCCACCTGAATTTTTGAGATGATCAAGTTAAATTTAACTTGAGCACTTTTCTGTCTAAAATTTATCTTGATCTAAAATTCAAGATCTTTAACCATTATTTGCATGTGAAGTTTAACTGTTAACCACCTTAGTAAGGCAAAATTAAAGAACATCCATCAAGCACATGAGCACATAAACATGTAAGCAAACCATCTATGAACAAGAATTGGTAACGGAGTTCACCGGACCCCCTAGCTACTTCTCCGGGCCACTTTCCAAATGGGAAGGCCGATCGATTAAGTATTCAAATGCTTACAAAGTGACTTTTGAATTCTGTCTGTCATATACAGTAACAGACTTCAACAACAGCTGCAAGATGAAATTCTGAGACTTTTAAGTATAAACATGGATACCTTTCTGTGTATCTGGAAGGTTCTGTGAGCACTTTTGTGTCTGGATGCCTGAATGCAAAAACTGAAGCTGGATTTGGAATCCTTGCGAAAAATCGAGACTTTTGAGTATAAACTCGATATATTTCAGAAACTGGACTCCTTGGCACAATTCCCAAATCTGCCTTTGATCTGTACAGTCCGTACGGCCTCGGGATGCGTGCAGATCCAGAACCACGTTGAGCTGCGTGCAAAACCACCTCTGTTTGCATGCAAATTCACCTCGGTCCGCATGCAAAACCACCTCGGTCCGTGTGCAAAACCACCTCAATCACTGTTCACCACCACCTCGGGCTGCGTGCCAGTGTCTTCCTGCATCAAAACTCCTCCTCGTGATCCGTGCCCATTGCTCATTTAAATAATGAGAAAAACCAAAAAAAAGGGGGCGTGGCCATAGGCCATGTGCCTATCCAAATCCCACCAATATCGACAGTTTTTAAGCTTACCTCGCCACTTCTTGCCACGTCTCATGGCGGTGGCGTGTTGGTAGATATGGTGGTTATGGGGGCGGAAGTCCCGGGGTCAAACCCGCGGGCTTCTCCTCCCACCGCATATGCATATAGTTTAACATATGGTTGGCGCGTTTTATATGGTATGTTTAACATATGGTTTGGGTGCGTTTTATATGATATGTTTTAACATATGGTTTGGGCGCGTTTTATATGGTATGTTTTTACATATGGTTTGGGCGCGTTTTATATGGTATGTTTTAACATATGGTTTGGGCGTGACTTTGGATATATGGCATGTTTTTGATAGCATTTAAATAGTAAGGGGGGGGCCTTGGTGTTGGCAAGGTTGAGGGCTAAGCCCTTGACCACCCCTTTTTTTCCAAACCATGGGGTCATGGTGGCCTTTTCACAAGGTCTTGGGTTCAATTCCCATAGCCCCAAATTACATTTCTTAACCATTTCTAACCATTTTTCACCATCTTTGACGAAACTTCCACTGCTGATATCTTTGTCATTTGGAGGCCGTTTTTCCCGAAACGAACGTCACTGGAACGCTGTTGACGAGCTCTTCCACTTTGTAAGCTTTACTTTGTATTTTGAATACTTTAACTCTATCGAATTTTTGAGATGATCCACTTGGATCATTAGGTATTCAAAAGTGCCCCAAGGTGTGGTGAAGGTAGTTTTGTTTTGATCTTCCTTCCTCACCAACACTTTGTTATAACTGGAGAAGCCATCCTGTTATCGCACGGTTTGTAGGAAAGGTCCAAGAGCTTGAGTCAGGGCTTGAAACCGGCGTAACAGGAGCTACCCCACCCACTGTCACCTCGATGGGGGGCTCTTTCTATTTAGGAGGGCAAGTCCAAGGGAGACGTCCCTAAGGCAATCTGGTTTAAAGGAAGGGTAAAGATAAAGGTCAAGCCAAGGAGAACCCCTTCCACAGATTGCTGCCCAAGAGAGATAGTCAAAGAGATAGGATCACTAACGATGCACCTGTTTGCGAGACAAAACAAAGAAGACTAGAACGTGCTTGCAGTGGATTAGTACTTCATAAAACTAATGACTATCTTCAATAGATATACATGAGCAATGATTAAATGCGATTGTTGACGAAGTCAATGATTGCTAGGCAAAGATTAATAAGTTAAAACACTTCTTCAACAAGGCATAGAAGAAAATAGGCATTCAATGTTCAATATAAGACCATATGTCATATCAATAATGCATTAGATATGTCAAATCGGCTCACATATATAACTGCCACGTCACCTATATTGTTTCTGCAGTAGGTATGACGTGGAGCTTTAACCAAAGGTCAAAAGATGACAAAGAGAGAAACGTTTTGTCAATTTAACTTACACATGCAATTATTAACTCAATGTCAATCAATAGAG
>ML793132.1:450921-469802 GCA_009831015.1 Picea engelmannii
TTTTACTTCAAGGTCTGACCAGAGGACACTGCCTTGGCGTGGTGACCAGAGCTGACAGTGTTACCCACTGGTATCTTCACAGAAATGATAAGGCTGCCTCATGATGAGACCCCCTTTCCCTTGGCCATGCAACCAAAGGTCACTGCCCTGGCGCAGTGACCAGATAATGGCAATGTCATACTGCTGTATACCTATGAACATAATGGGCCGACTCGTGATGAGACCTCCCATCCTCTTGGTTAGGTCTTGTTTTATTATCTTTCTTAGGGTCCCTTTAGTTTCTTATCGAGAGGCCTTTTATTGCCCTCTCGGGGATCCCTGGGCGAAGCATCTCTAGGTTTTATTTCTTATGGCTTTTATCTTTTAGCAGTTGCTTTTACCCCCTGGGCCTTTAGCCCCTTCTTCCCACAGGACGAAGTGTAACCCCCAAATGGTCATCCTAATGGCCGGACCAGGGGAATGGGATGGATGTGTGGGAGATAAGATGTAAAATGATAGAATGGTGGGAGCGGACGATGGCTCTTCAAATCCCCTTTGGTGGCTAACCAAAACCCATGAATACAAGCTTGCTAAGTCACCCCATTAATCACCCCAACATTGGTCAAGTGGATTAGTGTAAGATCCAAGCAGTTATCAGAAATGAAAGGAATCTGATGCATATATAAGAAGGTCATAACGATCAAACATGACACATACCATGATACCTTGGACCAATTACCTCATGGAGCAAGAGTCCTCTCTAATGCAAGTCCAAGCCGATGGTGATGGAAGCTGTTGCTGCTAACAGGACAAGTCTGGCGAAGAAGAAGAAGGATGGGCCCTCCAGGGCCATGCTCTGGTCAATCCTGCTCTCGGTTTTCCATGTCTAGGACCTGTGGGCCTCGAGACATGATCTCCTAGTTATCTCTAGATATTGGGGATAACAGTACCTATCCAAACATCTCCATGCCCTATCAGGATGATCAAGCGGAAGAAAAGGTCTCGCCCCCTAGGACAAGTACCTGCAGACCCACTCCAAACCAAACCACGATGGAGTGTGTGGCTCTCTGTTGCAACCTGGGTCAACATGAACATCGTGCTAACAAAACGGACTTCTGGGTCTCATGGCAAACTTGGAAGTTTATCACTTTCAATCTCCTCTAACTGCTCCTGTGTGAGACTGATCACTGTCGGAAACCCTATGTGCTCATCTGCTACCACCTGGCCCATGATGCTCTTTCTCACACACCAAGTCTCAACTGGCTGCCTATGACGATCCCTCTCTCTCCGGCTGGATGTCGTAAAGTTACTCATGTCAGGTGGCCTCATCCTAAGAACTCTCCATGCTCTCAGCCACTGTCTAGCTCTCCTCATGCGACTGCTGATCTGGTGAAGGTGCTCAATCATAACTTTGGGCTGCTGCAAAAGAGTGAAATATGCATACTCCCCTAAGTGTGTCTCCTCCCTGCAAGGCACTATACCCCTCTGAATGTCACCATGCATCTCGGCATGACTCTGTGAACTATCCCCGATCATTGTATGCTCCAGCATACTCATGTCGTCTCCTGCAGACTCATGCTGCATCATAGATCCGGGGTGTGATGTTGGATCAACCTCTACATGGGGGTCAACTGCTCTCGGAACACAAATGGAAGTGTCCTCCGTCAACTGGTGCTCCTCTACTAGACCACCAACATCCTCTAACCATGTGACTGACTGATACATCTGAGTGTCCACTAAGATAGATGAAGTGGATCTCTGGTGGATCTCCTTAGAAGAATCATATGTCCTAGACTCTGATTCTTGAAGGGCGATGTGTGTGCCTTTCAAGAATGCTGGAGTGCTCTCCAACTCCTGAGTGAGTCGGTCCATCTCCAACTCCTGCTCCCTCAGAGCCTCATGATACATCTCACCAACCCTCAGCAGATAATCCCTGTCTGTCAACAACTGCTGGTAGTTAGCCCCCATCACAGATACTCTCTCCCTGAGAGTATGAAAATCATCCATGGCAATTCCCTCATCTGAACTGCCATGTGCCACTGATGCTCTCCAACAGTAATCTGCCATCACTGCATGCATGTCATCAATATGTCTAGTGGCTGCCATGATCGTATCCTCACTGGCTCTCAACTGTGCTGCTAAGTGGTGTGACTCCTGGTCATGGTCATGCTGAGGTGCCACCTCATATCCCTCACTACCACTATCAGTCTCGCTAATGTCAACTCTAGAGTCCCCAAAGACACTCTCTGCATAAGATAACGTGCTCAACTGCCCACTGTCTACGGTGCTACTGGGTCTGTCCATACGTAACTGCACATCATCCTCAATTGCTAGCTCCCTCTGAATCATACTGTATCCGGTGTGAGCAGCTGTATCCTCCTGTGCACTCAACCTGCTACTATCATCTGCACCTGGATCCCATATAGATGTATCCAGACTCATGCTATGGTCATCCTGACTGCTAAAGAGTGCATCCTCATCCATGCAATCTGATCCTGGAAGTAAGTGCTCCATCCACCTGTCAGCCTCTGCAATCTGCTCAACCAATGGAGTCTCCAATAGCTGTGATTCTATCTCCTCTCACTGACCTGTATGTGTGAGGTCAACTGCCGGTACGTCCTGTACCTCCTCCTGGATCTGTGGGTCTACCTGTCCATGGTGTGCATCCCTCACACAAGGCTCATCAACCCTATCTGACATGCTACTGCCCTCCTCATGTGACGTGGCTATCAGGTGTGTCTGGAAGGATGACATACGTGTCACAGCCATCATAGGAATCTCATCATCTCTAGGTGCTAACACGTGTGAATCCTCACTAGTGTCACCACTCTGCTGAGGCGTAAGGTCATCCATGGTATGTGACATGTCTGCTGAGACACCGGTGCTATCGTCCTATCCATCTAGCTACCTATCCACTACACAAGGGTCGTCATCCTCCTCAAGCGTGCAAGCATCACTAGTCTCTGTGCAAGAGTCCTCATCACTATCCTTTGAGGTAGAGTCACTATCACTAGCCTCTGTGCAAGAGTCACTGTCATCATCCGACTGCTCCAAATCCTCATCATCACTATCATAGTGTACCTCAATGATATGCTTCTTACCCTTACCCCTACACCTATGATTTGGTTCCCAAGGCACCTTGCAACTGTAGCAACATTGCGTGCTCCTAATGGGTGTGTGGTTTCTCTGTGCTTCCCTCCATCTACCTGCTCTGCCTTTGCCTCCCTTTGCTATGTTGGTCCAATATGTTACCTCATCTTCGCTCCAACTGGGGTTTTTCATGGATATAAACTTTTGGAGCGTTATTAGAGGCCCAAGTCTCTCACAAAGTGCATGATATTCTCTTTCACAACTCACAACTATTCCAACAAAATCTGTAGACCCCATCTTTCCTTATGGAAGATCCCTCAGGCTGGCAGGAGTCTAAGCTCTGATACCACTGTAACAATTCCAAGCCATTATGCAAGGATCATCACGGTTTTGGTGTCTTCTTAAAACTTTTTCTGAGTGAGGTATTTCGTCAAACACTTCGTTGTCCTACTTGTTTAGATGTGTTTACTTGTTGAATGGCCTCTTGATTTCGGCCTTAGGGTTTACTGATGTGTTATATGAATGTTTGCAGCAAATAACAAGAATAGACAACCATGGAACATACCTCAACCATATGCAATATGATAGACACAAGCCAAAACATCTCAAACTGCTTTATTCATGAAATAGAGAAAATTGCTACAATGAAGATGCCGATTTGGAATGCTCAACAGAAGGCCAAGAAGGTAGATAATAGAGCTGCTACAAAATGCTCCCGACAATACAACCTAAGCCTCCAAAGGCTGGATAAGAAATGAAGACTAATGCCACTTCTTGCTGGATAGTTGAAGCTCCTCAACAATTCGGCCTTGGTGCCAAAGTTGTCCAATCACCGCAAGAAAGATGCCAAACAGTAGATCGGGTGATGGCAAGAACAACGCAGGTGCCTGAATCCCCAAGATCCCTCTCAAACCCTGTAGATCTGAACTCCTCCACTGAATGGTGCGCCCCACTGGATGATTGAAACCCTAGATAATTCGGCCCTGATGAAGGAGGCCTCCAAATGCTCTGAAACTCCCCAGGAATATAGATTGGGACACTCCAAGTCACTAAGTGAAGTCTCAGGGTCATATCTGAAGTGTAACCCCTCCAAACTGACTAAATCTGAATCTCAGAAACGCCTTCCTTCTCTTCAATTCGTCCCAATGCTCTAGCAAATCATCTGTATCATAAAATTCTCTCAGAAAGCACTAGGAATGATGGTGAAGACCCTGGAAGAAGAACCCAGGTGATAGAATCTCCAAAAGCCCTGCCAATCACTTGCAATGAATCTCTCTCCAAGAATGGTGCGCCCCCCTTGCTGGAAACCCCGAACTGGTGTGCCCTTTCTCTATCTGCACAAGTAACTGATGTGGAACCCTCCTGCAACTGAGTAGATCTGGAACTAGAATGGTGTGGGAGCGTATTGCATCTCTGAGACCAAGCTTGGGACAAGTTAGGTGGAATCTTTCACCACCGAATCATCCTCTGGGGTTTGTTAAGTCAAAACCCCCAATGCTGGGCTTACTAGCTAGAAGCTAGATATCAAAAGATAGAAAGACATGAATGAATGAGTAGAGGCCCTTGCCTTTCCTTTATACTTTTTGGCTCACCTTGTCCCTCCAAAGTGACTTTCATTTCATTAATATTTAATTAATTGATTAAATCACTTTAATTAATTAATTAACCTTTTTACCTCTGAAAAGCTCCTTATCTCTCCTTGTGGCTTCCCTGGCCACTGAAAGTCACCTCTAGCCATCCCATCCTGTAGTGTTGCTCCTCCCGATTCCAATGAGCTATTACACTGAGAGGTTCCTCCAAGTAATGTGCCCAAAATGACCTCTTCAGTGATCACAATTAACTTATAGCTCAAAATAGTCAAAATCATGGAAATTATCGGAATGCAACGAAACCAAAGCCAACCTGTGCGGAATGGCTCATAATGATGGAATATGATGATCGATGCAAGTTGGACCCCACAATGCCTCTCAAATCCCCTGTACTCGCTATAACATCCAACTGGGTACTCTGGTCATCATAAATCTCTGCACTGTGATGATGTCCCAAAGTGGGGACATCACACTTAATATGCATTTTGGCAGATATAGCATTATTTCCCTAGAAACTAGGTAATTTTTCAATACCATTTTCTGGGATAGCATGTGGATAGTTATTTATTGCAGTGAAGTCACAAGGGTCATAGATAGCCATTTCTGAAAAATTATTATTACAAACAACAAATAGATATCAGAAATGGACTTAGAACCTAACTGACTAAGGATTCTACGAGAAGAGGCTTTGACTAACCTCCTTCTATAAACCTGTTCAAGTTCAGGAACGAAGTCAACTAAGTCTTCTGAGTTCCTTTGTGTAGAATACTTGGTCAAATTAGAAATTAGTGGAGTCGCGAGATGATTGAGTTTAGATTTGATAGTCTACACGCATAAAAAACTAAGTAAAACAAAAAGGAAATCAAAGTCGTGTTTCGGGAATAGAAAGATTTATCCTCGATAACGGCGCCAAAAATGTTGCCGCCTTATACACACTTGGGCTAACGTGGAAGAAATCTTCAATCCACTTGGTGTGTCTTTGGGGGCAAGTTTCAAGTCAAGGTGCTGTCACCTGATCCTCAACTCCTCCGTCTAGGCCAACTCCTAGTGAAGCCAAGGGGGGTAGTCCCTATGGAAAAGAATCTAAGGCTTTTACTCTAATGAAACTGAAAAACATAAACTATTCTAGGAGTTTATTTGAAACACAAGATTAAATATAGCAGCATAAATTACTCAAAGGATACAACCTGTGAAAAACCCATAAACATTAATCATTCACCACATAACTTTAAATCAATAGATTAAGCTGACAAGAAATAATTAAAGATAGACCAGTGCTAGATAAAAGTAAATGTGATGTGATGAATGTGTCGTGTTAATTTTATCTTAAAGATTTTATTTAAGGGATTTGGGATATTAAAAAATCTTTGAATCCATGAAGTGGGATTGAAGTCGGGGTCCCCACTCTTTGTGTGCAAAAGTGATTGTGGCCTCTTTGCTTGTTATTTGACAATATTATAGACTTACCGACCGGGTGTGTTGTAGGTCCAATGTTGAGAGTTTCCCCCTAACTTAACACACTCCACCTAGGGTAGAGGTCTTAGATGATTAACACAACAAAAAGATTTTCCTAGTTAAACTAGCATGCATTGCTCAAATCGTTTCTGGGTCCCCAAAGCCACTTGAGCGTAGCAGTAGGATTGCATACGTGGTTGAACAACTTGGGTTTATTTCCAATATTTTGCAAAAAAAGAAACTAACAACTAGTATTCTATGAAAGTAAAACTAAAACTTTGTAGTTGATTTTAGGACTTCAATTAAGTGATTGTGAGTTGATTTTATCTTTTTATGCAAAGCTAACACTAAAAAATTAAGGAAAGACACGGGAAGCAACCCCGAAGCAAGAAAGGGAAAAGCAACTGTTTCCCCCCCAGGGGCAAGGAAAACGACGAGAGACGAGCTTTGTGCCTCGCAAACTTTATTAAACTCTACACTACTTTCTTTTTGGATGCACTTGATCTTTATAATGCGAGATCAAGGATTACAATGCCTTTTTTAAGTAAAAAAAAATGGACTAGGGAGTTCCCGGCGACACCGGGGGGGTAAGAAAGAGGTTTAATTTTCGAAAATTGGGAGGAGCCTCTCCTTGTAGCTGTTACTTCTGTGTGAAAACAGCAAGTGATTAGCTCAAAAGATGGCCATAAACACTTTGGGAAGTATCTTTGGTCGATTCAATAAAATACAAAATTTAACTAAGTAGATCAAGGCTAAAGCAAGCAAAAATAACTAAGGAGTGAGAGTTAGAAAGCTAGCCTCCTTAGGGTCTTTTGGACTGATTTAAAATCAGCAAGTAAAGCACTTTATAATTGCAGAATAATAATTTAAAAGCTCACACAAATTTGCCTGTTACTAGCCTCAAAATTCTACTATGAAATAATGGCTAAAATAAGGCAAAATTGCATTAGATCTAGACAAAAGATGGTGTTCTTTCAATTAAATTTAGATCTAATCTTAACAGCTGCATGCAATAGATTTAGGATAGAATAATTCTCAGGTAATTAATCTTGTTTAACGACAATTTTAATCTTGTTTAACGATGATTTTAATTATCCTTGAGGTTTTTACTCAAATAATCCTCCAAAGTGGTGAAAGACGTTCTAATGATCAAGCCCAATGGGTGACTAAGGTTTAGAAGTGTTGTAAATGACCATGCTAGACATCTCCTAGAGTCTTGTGGAATTTCGTTAAGTTTGGATAGGTTTTTTTTAATAATTAAAATTTTCGTAAACTGAGAATTTTTAATTATTTTTTATGTAAAATGTAAAAATTTGGTCCTTGGGGATTTTGTATAGGGGTACGAGTACTCAAATCAAATGGATTATGAGCCCTACACCCTTGGACCAAGTTTCAACTCATTTGGACAAGTTTTTCTTGGCCAATATCCATGAGGAGTCTAAGTCGGTAAAATATCAGGAAATAATTGGCTAAATTAAAAATGCCGAATTTTGCCAAAAGTTGTAAAACATGAGAAAAAGGGGAAAAATTGTTTCCTAAGTCATTTCTATGTAATAAGGGGTCAAATAAATCAAATTCTCCTTTTCCCACCCTAATACAACTTAACTTTAGAGAGGGGGGCGAATTTGTTTCTTGTGGGGCTCACCATCTCCATTGGATTGACCATTTGGTGATAGGGACCACATGGGGGCCCCATTCCACAACTTGGGTGACCCCTTGGGGCTTTAGAGAGAGGTTTAAACTTAGGATAGGGGGTTTCTTCCCCCATTTTTGAGTTTCCTCTTCTAATGGGAGTTCCCATCTCTCATGGTGCCCCCCTCCCACTTTGAGTGAGCCTCCCTCTTGCATGAGTGTCACTTGGAGAGCATGCAAGGGGGGTCTCTCTTGCTTCTCTCCCTTAAAAGAAAGGTTCCTCTCCTCCTTTTCACATCTAATTTCATAGCAAGTCTATGCTGCCCAAAAGTCTCCCCTTCTCATCTTTCTCTTTGCCATTCTCTCATTGTAAATTTTGTTGCAAGTATTTGCAACAACATTTTGTGAATAATAAAAGAATCTTTGGAGGATATCTTGTGTGCATTGGGAGTCTTCTTGGTGTTCTTGTGAGGTGATATTGTTGCATTTTAATTCTTGTATTTCTTGCTTTCATTAGTTTAACTTGGAGACCCAAGCAAAGTATTTTGCTTACTTTGCTTGGGAATGAATGGTAGTAGTATTGCTATTAGTTTTGTGATTGTTTCTTTCAAGTTTGGAAAGTATTTTGCAAGCTTCTTATATGCACTCACCTCCTTGTTGTATTGTGTAGCAAGAATATACTCATTTGTGGGGCATCAAAGGCTTGGAGGAGTGAATTTCAGATCTGGAAATTCACTCATTCAACCATCCAAGGCTTCTAGTATTTTTCTGTTCTCATTTCCATCTTTTCCTTTTACTTTCAAGCAATTCTTTGGTCTGAAATAGTCATTTAAACTTCACTTTTATGTTCAAAATTTTACCTTTTAATTTATGTTTTATGTAGTAACATAAATTAATAAGTTCAAAGTGTTTTGTAGCATTTTCCAGCAAGCAAAGATTGCTGTTTTATGCAAGTTCTCGCTAGGTTAAGGGGAGGTGCTACTCATTTTTTGCCCCAAAACACTCAAGGACGCCTCCAAAAGTTTGGGTACCAAAACCCCTTCCATTTCTCATCTTCTAAAGCATTGTAAGCAGCCCAAAAGAGTCTCTTGGGTTTGCATTCTCATTTCTAAATTCAAAAATATGATATTGTAATTTGGTTTTAGTTTTTGCCCACACCTTGCATAGTGATTGACTTTGCCATCCATGCAAAACCGTGAAGGCTAGATTAGACTTTAATTTTTTGTTTTAACATTTTATTGTTTACCCCACTTAGCCCATAAAGAGAAGGTTGTGTGGCTAGGATAATTCTTTCATTTAAGTTATTTTTATTTCACTCACCTTGACGCAAAATCAGTAGGCTTGTCCTCCACATTGTGCCATTGTTGTGAGATTGCCAAGTTACTTATTTTTTGCCCACCTTTGTCCTTAAGGAAAAGTTGTGTGGCTGGTCATTGTTGTATTTTACTTCGAGTCATTTAATTTATTAATTTCCGCCCACACCTTGCATTGTGTTTGGCTTTGCCAACCTTGCAAAATCGTGAAGGCTAGTGTAGTTTATTTCATTGCAAAGTAATTGAATTTGTGCTCTGCTTTCTATCCCGTATTCTCTCCCCTTACCACTTTGTGGATCTTGGGCAACTAAGAAAGGGAAAAAGGACCGTGTGGCTAGATTAATTAGGCACCCAGATTAGTATTGCTTCTACAACAAAAAATGGTGACTTGGGAGACTACAAGGGATTGAAGTCGGGGACGAATTCACGGCACTACGTGTCCTCCTTGCTTGAGCGCCCAAGCATTCCAGATTTGACCTGTGGAGCTAGGGAAGAACCTTGTTTGTTCTTCTTCTTGAGCACCCAACACTTCCTTTTGGTTGAAGGGATAAGAGTTAGGGGTAGTCACATAGTCTAGGCTTTCTTCTTTAACACTAAATTTCCCCTTAATTCAGGAGAGATTTAAAAATTGCTAAAATCAATCTACACACTCTCTCGCAACATTTACTTTTCAAGCAAGTTACTTTTAAGCAATTTTCTTGTGAATACTTGCTTCAAAGCATTCCTTCTTTCCAACATTCTTTGTTATTTGAGCATAATTGGTTTAAGTGTAAAGTAGTTTCTCATATGTATTGTGGATATCTCATAACATTGTTTCATTCTTGTATAATTATATTTTGTTGTATATCTCATTGATTCCATTTTGTTAATCTTTAGGCACTGGTCTAATTGTTGAACATAATTAAGGGGTTTGCTTGTCATTAAAGGAACTACACTTTTGCACTTGCTGCTTGTCAGGGTTGGGTTTTATTAACAATTAACTCAATTAACTCCCAGATCATTAATGAAACTTCACATAGTTTAATAGGGTCTACCTCTCTTGGCTTCCCTAGGAGTGAGCCTAGACGGAAGAGGTCTAGATCAAGGTGGTAGTGGGTCTAGACTTAGGTTTGTGCCTCCAAGAACACACCAAGTGGGTTGGAGATTTCTCCACGTTAGTAGGTGTGTATAAGGATGACAACATCTTGTGTGGCAACCTCAGGGATAATAGGTGTTGGTTCTTTTGTGACAACACCTATTCCTTCTCTTTTATGATCTCCCCCCTATACTTAGTTCTTGTGTGACAACTACAAAGATTATTGACTCTAGTTCTTGTGTAGCAACACTAATATCATCTTTAGAACTTTGTTATTTCTGCTACTTCTATAACAATGGTAGATTTGTGAAGTACTACTAGGAATAGAAACATACTGCAATATTGATAGCACATGGTTAAATGTTAGACAAGGTTAGTAGCAGGCAGATAGCGTAAAACTTCTAATGGATTTGTAGCAACAACCTCCATTTATTCAACAACTATTGAATTTGGAAAGGTAGCTTAGCATTGTAAATGAGCGAAGTTATTTTATTGGGTGGCTTAGGAGTGGGTGGAGCAAGAAGTTATGGAGGTCTTGTAGGATGAAGTTGTGATACCATGTATGAGTACAATGTGGGAGTACAAGCGCAACTCCTAGATAATGTTGAAAATAATATAAAGAAACAAATCTAAAGTAGAGTAGTCTCAGAAAGTATATAACCATGACGAAGGTACAATGATATAAACTGAATTGGTCCTTAAGATAATGATTTGTCTCCCCGAGGGAGAGGCTGAGGAGAGACTCGAGGCCTCACCAATCTACTGTCCAATGCACTTTGGGACTCAACCCTCCGCTTATTGCTCTGATCTGATGGGTCAACATGAAAGTATGAGGTGATTGTCTTGGTCATCCCAAGGGGGGTGTGGCCTACAGGAACTGAGATCTGTGGAAAAATATCTCCCTGATGAAGAGGGATAGGCCTCTTTGGTTCTGGTACTAGAAGAAAGTAGAGAGTGAGCCTCTAGAGTCCATATATAGGAAATGGTAGCATCCTCTAATCTCATAGTATATAGGGAACCTAAAGATGAGGTGCATCTCTGTCTCCGGCTCCTGTAAGTGGCACATCTGGGAAATCCTCTCAGAACGTGGTTTACGGTGGTCCGCGTCAATCTGAAGTTGATGAGATCCAACTCGAAGCTGACCCAAAGGGATCCTGAATGAGTGCATCCAATGTCTGCGTGTATAAGGGGGGCGGATGACGATGCCATTCCGCAGCTCCAAAAAATGCTCTAGATAGGACATCTTCGTGCCCAAGTTCGTCCAAGGTGAGGTCCAAGTGACCTGAATGTACACTCTGTATATGTCCTCTTTGATAGCTTAATTTAGTACTTGTCTAGTCAGAAAGAGATGGCAGGGTGCATCAAGGGAGAAATTAAATGAGGGAAGGCGCTCTGGGGAGATAGTCATCGACTGGAGAAGCCGATACGCCTTTGAGAACCAACCATGTGCATGACCTGAGGGGGGAGTTGAAGCAAGAGCCTCTGAGGAGCAAAGAGGTTGGTAGGTGTATCACTCTCTCCCGATGGTAGAGTTATTGAAAGATCTGACTCTACAAAGGAAAGAGACCAAGCAGAAAATGACCTCGAGGCAGAATAGGTGGACACCAAACTCAGCTTGAATAATGGGTTGCAGAATCGTTGTTGTCAGAGAATAAGAGCAGGGAGATCAATACCTGATGTAGAGGCAACCATTCCCCTCCTGTATATGCTCATGGAGGTAGGACTCCAACTCATCAATATAGATCCCGAAGAGTGTTGGCGAGAGAGGGAACCCTTGTTTTACCTCGATGGTACTCTAAATGAAGTCGGAAAGGCCATGTGCGATCTTGAGACGTCCTGAAACTGACTCATACAACCTCATGATGGCCACTAGAAGGATCTCATATTTACCAACGTCACAGAGCCTATGGAATAATGCATCCCTCGAAATTGTGTCGAACGCTTTTCGGAAGTCTATAAAGCAATTGTAAACCTTCAAAAAACGATGATGAGCCTCCTCAATAATGGCTCAGAGTGTGAAGATGTGATCAATCGTCTGGTAGTCTGGGCGGAAACTAGCTTACCCTCTAGCCCTGAGCTGACGCCTCTCGAACTCCTTAGAGAGCCACTTGTGTAAGACTGTGGCATAAAGCTTGGCGAATGTATGACCCACCACGATAGTCCAGTAATTATAGGGATCAAAACTACTTCTTGATTTGTGGATTGGATGTATAATGTGTCATGTCCAGGAGGGGGGGAAGCCTGAACATACCACCTGGTTGAATAAATCAGCAATATAAGACTCAAGAGATCGGACACCCTGCTTAAGGAACTCAGCCTGAAGCCCTTCCTCATTTGCTGCTTTGTTGGTACTCATAGCTCTGGCTGCTCTCCTAATATCCTTCTCAGAAAAGAGGTGGCATAAGGAGGGGGTGGAGGAGATGCGGGTGGGAGGTTGTTCGGAAATGTCATAAAGGGAGGTGGTATGGGAGAACATGGCCTGGGGATCAAGGTCAAGCCAGGAAACTTGGTGTCTGGGGAAAAAGGCACACCGGAAGGCATTCGGGGAGTGGCAGAGGGCCTCACAAAGTTACCATCTCCTTCGGGAGACAAACATTCGCTTTTTATTGCGAAAGAGTTGACGGTATGCTTTGCAGAGGTGGGGAGATGAAGATGGGTCATTCGTGAGGGCGAGTCGTCGTTGCATGTTGAGGGATTTGCATTCATCATCAAACCAATGTTTCATGGGGCAAGAGCTAGGGTTTGGATTATGGGTATGCCGACGAGTAGAGTGGGGGTAAGAATCGAGGGTTGTCTCCTCAAGAATCGTGGAAAAAATCTTGTATTTGGCTGTGGTGGTGTCTAGTGATCTAAATTGGGAGATGGGGAGGAGCAATTCCTTAAGGCAAGTGATATACAAGTCGGCGTAATCTCTATCAAAGAGGAAGGTGGTGCGGGGGGGTTGCGGGGTGGGTTGGGGGTAGTGGGAAGGGTGGGGATGTAAAGTGGAAGAAGGTGAGGAGGGCATGGTCTGCTAGAGGGAAGCAGGTTATAGTGAAGTGTTGGATATGCGGGAGGAGATCCAGGTTGACCAAGACATAGTCAATCACATGCCCCCGCCCCCTCCCCCCCCCACCCACTATGGGGAAAGCAAGTAAAGTCACCTGAGCTCGGAAAAAAAGGGAGCCCGTTCGGTTGGACAACTGAGAGGGGGGGGTCAATCAGTTGTTACCGAGCTTAAACAATTTATGCTTCTTTTAAAATCTTTACAAGGCACTCAATGATGATCACAATAATGCAGGCAAATAAACAATGGCACATTCAACATTAGTCACATATATGAGAAACACAGAGATAGAGATTTCTCGAGGAAACCCATATAGGGTAAAAACCTCTTTTTCTTTATATGATAAGTAATAGTTACATTCTTTACATTATCATACATATGAGCACCAACTCATAATAAGGCTACAACCTCAGTTTTGCAAGCTGCTACTTGCTGAGAGCACCAACTCATAATGACGCTACAACCTCAGTTTTGCAAGATGCTACTTGCTGAGAGCACCAACTCTCTGTTTTCTCTAGCACCAACTAGAAGGAAGCACCAACTCCCTGGTTTCTCAAGCACCAACTAGAAGGAAGCACCAACTCCCTGAGTGTTTCCAGCACCTACTGGATGGAAGCACCAACTTCCAATCATACATGCACTAACCTATATAACAGAGAACAAGAGTTCTCCCTTGCACCACCCTGCCACCCTGGTTTCTCTAGATGCAACCAAATGGAAGCTACAACTCCCTATGTTCAAGCACCCACTTGAACCTATGAGGACAACAGTTCTCCCTAGCACCCCCCTTCCACACTGATATATAAATCTTTGCTACTGAAACTTATTACAGTGATATAATGTTCAACAGTGGCTTACCAGACTCATGCCTATTTTGATGCATTTCGTTGCTCTGTTTGCCTCACTGCCTTCCTACACACTTGACTTGCGCTGTCTGTTCTTCTGCTTTTTATGCTCTGTGCGCCATGTCCATTCATTGCTGCACTCTCCTCCTTCTTCACACATGAATCACCTTCAACAACAGCAACCACAACAACTCCAACAACAACAACAACCTGATCTCTTCTCTGTGTCGTGTATATATATCTTCTGTGCACCTTGTGCATGCAATGTGCGCAATACATCTGCATCCTCACACTGCGCCGATCTCCTCCACATCTCAAGTGCTCTGCCTGATCATTGCAACTCTTCAGTTTCTCTGGTGGTTCCCACCACGCGTCTAGCATCAGTGGGTGTTTCTGCTAAGATTCCTCAGCCTCTCTGGCAGTTGAGACTCCTCGTCTTCTCTGTTACAGCCGAGCTCTCCCTCTCTGTTTCAGTTACGAGTTCCAACTGGCAGATTCCATGTAACTCTTCAGCTCCTCTGGAAATCGCACAGAATTCTCTTCGCATCCTCTAGTAGAAACCATCAATGGTTTCTAGCAGTTACACTGTGAGGATCAATATTAGCCCTTCGATCGTGCTCATGATCACCTCCATCGTTGGATTAACTCTGATGAGTTCTTACGTTATTTACCCGTTTCGCACTTTCGCATTTCAGAGATTCTGCGATGAGACATCTTGAGTCTCCATGTCACGAGTTCCGAAACGGAGTTTTTCTGCGCTGGCTCCTTCCTATATATGACCATGGCTATGACCAAGCGCTTATGCTTTCGCGATTTCGCATTTTGTGAATTCGGCTTTTCAGGATCTCGCAAACTTATGACTTTAATTGACTCTGATCGACGGTCCACGATCTCAATGAATAAACGGTCCAGATTTCATCGCGAATTTGCATCTTGCGGTTTCTTGGATGGAGATTTTCGTTGCTCAAAGTCGCGATAGACGAAACTCCGAAATGGAGCTTAGATCCACGGTCCACGTTCTTTGGCGTATTGACGGTCCAGATCTTATATCGCGATTTCGCATCTCGCGAGTTTCCACCCCATGCTTCGTTGACTTCAAGTCAGCGAAATTTCGATCGCTTGCCACATGTCCTATGATCTGACGGTTCAGATCTGATCTTGGTTTGACGACTGCAATTAACTTCGCGATTTCGCATATCGCGATTCTGGAGATGAGGCAACTCGACTCTCCAAGTCGCGATCCATGAAACTCCGAAATGGAGTTGGATCGACGGTCCATATCACACTCGATCTGATGGCTATGATTAAATCGCGATTTCGCATCTCGCGAGTTCTTCGCTGGAGGTGCTCGTCAGTCCAAGTCGCGTTAGGTGAAACTCCGAGATGGAGTCGGATCAACGGTCCAGATCAAACTCGATCTGACGGCTATGATTAAATCGCAATTTCGCATCTCGCGAGTTCTTCGATGGAGGTGTTCGACACTCCAAGTCGCGATAGGCGAAACTCCGAGATGGAGCTCAGATCGACGGTCCACATTCTAGGTGATTTCGCGATTCCTTAGATGTGGGTTCTTGTTACTCCAAGTCGCGATACGCGAAGCTCCGAGATGGAGCTTATATCAATGGTCCAGAACTCTTGGTGATCTGACGGTCCAGATCTTATCGTGAGTTCGCTTCTCGCGATTCCTGTGATGGAGGTTGTCGTCACTCCAAGTCACGATACGCGAATCTCCGAGATGGAGCTTAAATCAACGGTCCTATGGATTAACGGTCCACGACTATCCTCGATGGACGACGATGATTCCTTCACAGTTTTGGGGGGTTGGATGACTCTTGGACTTATCTGCCTTGCAGCCTCACCATATCTAACAGTTATTGAGCCTTCGTAGATACCCCAGATCCTACGGCCCAGATCTTCTCACGATTTTGCCACTTTGTGATTTCGCTGCTTCGCGATTTCGTCCACCTTCGCGATTTCGCCGCTTCGTGGTTTCGTCCACCTTGCGATTTCGTCACTTCGCGATTTCGCTGTTCTTGCCATCGATGTTCTTTGCCATCGTTGATCTTTGTCATCGCTGATCTTTGCCATTGATGTTCTTTGCCATCGCTGATCTTTGTCAACAATCCTCTGCACTATCTCTTCTGAGCTTATTCGAATCTTCTCTACAGCATCTTCCTAAAATACTTCTGATGCCCGTCTGTTACATTCTTCTTGTACTCATGCCATCTTCACTGCTGTACTTGCCATCAATGACAAGCATACACTGCCTGTTAAACATTTGCCAACAATCTCCCCCTTTGGCATTGATGGCAACAAAGGCAACCAGATTCTTTTCTCCCCCTTTGACATCAATGTCAAAGAGAACATGTTCCCGCTGAGCTGTGGCAGTAATTTTAGGAGGTATCAGATATTAAGACCAGCACAAACTCCCCCTAACAAGAAGGATCCTCTTATTTGAGGCCTGCAAATGTTTGTATCCAAACCAGAGTCTTCTTTTTCTGATGCTTGGACCTGTTCATCCTCAGCTTTCGCTGTATCCTCTGTAGAATACTCAAAATATGATGACCTCTCTTACTCGGACTCCTTCATCAGCCTTTTCTTCTCATGAGTGGATGACTCCCCCTGTCACTGTTATCTCTCTGCTTCTGACTCTTTTCCCCTTTGTTTCCTAAAGGTTAACTTTCCTTGACAAGGTCTTTCCTCTTGTTATCTCTACAGGATGTCATGTATATCATTTTGTAAAACAAAATGCTGTTGTTGAAGAGGTTGCTATTGTAAAACAAAATGTTGTTATTGAAGAGGTTGCTATCCCACTGACATTCTGCGTAATTGTTGCTTGTTACTGTTCAAACAACCCTTGGATCTCCCCATTTATTCTCATCAATTTCTAATGCTGCAATTTCATATTTCTTCCATGATGCATACAGTCCAAAGTTTTATGTCCATATTCAATCAGAAGAGAAAACTGCTACAACCACTCTCATACCTGCTTTTCTGTTTCACAGACAAAGGACCTGTATCAGGTTTCTTAGGAGTACTGATTTTTTCTTTGTTATATCCAATACCAGATTTGTCATTTGGTGATCTCTGACTATCCAAGATCTTATCCAGGGTCATGGAGCTGTTTAAGAACTTGCTTTGGGTGTTTGCCTTCTCAACCTTCAAGACTTCTGCTTCCAGCTTATGACATGGTTCTTCTTCTACTTCATCCATGGGGCAAATGCTAACTGAACATGCTTTTATTGTATCTGAATCTTCTTCTTTACTTGCAGGGGAGGATTCAATTTCAACATCATTAATTGTCCTTATGCCTTTATTCACCACTTGTCCCGAGTTTACGTTCACCTTACATTCTTTAGACGTGAACACCTCTTCATTGCCTCTGTCACATTTTTGACTTGTACTAAGCAAATTATGTTTCAGATCATCCACAAGCAGAACGTACTGGGCATCTCCTTTGTCATTACTCAAACTCATCATCCCTCTATCCTCGATTTTCCCTGGTTCATCATTTTCAAGGATCACATTTCCTGTTTTGCTTTTACTTATGGACAATAGCTTATCCTTGTCTCCAGTCACGTGCTTGGAACATCCACTGTCTATATTCCCAGAGGCCTTTTGTTTTTGAGTTGAAAGTGCTTGACCACATTTTTCACTATCTTTCCTTTTCCATGTGCTGGGCTTTCTATCTAAGAACTTTATTCTTGGATCTGCTTTGTAATTCTTCAGATGGCAGTTTGCAGCTTTGTGGCCAAAGTTGTGACAGTAATAGCATTCAATCTCATTGTTCAATAGGTCAAAGTTATTGTTGCAGCGTTGTCTACTCATTGACTGTTCATTATTTCTTGATCTCCTCAGTTGCATGTCTCTCGACTTAATTTGACAATTTGCAATCTGTGATGGTTTGTTACTTGGCTGTATCATTCTTTGTTGTGGCAGATATTTATTCCTTTGAAATCTTAATTGCTCATGTCTAAGTCTTAAAGAACAATTTATAGCTTTGTGACCAAAGTTAGAACAGTAGAAACAATATCCATAGAAAAATCCTTTGTACCTGGAAAATGGTTGTCTTCTTTGAGTAAATTGATTTCTTCCATGCTGATGATGTCTTTGAGCAGAGAGCACATTGTTTCTTTGTTCTACAGATTCAGTCTTGGCATCTTTTTCTTTACTCGTCCTGGTTGGCTGATTGTCTTCCTTTGTTTCCGCAGGTTTGTTGTTATCATTGGTTGTAGATTTGACAAACTTGATGGGTTCTCTGTTTCCTGGCTTACCGCTGCTTGATCTCTTCATAACCCAAGCCAGTTTTCAGCTTTGGATTGCTTTGCTGATTCAAAATGGTGGCTAATCCTTCTGAGGCTTTGATACTTGATAGATTCTGATTATACAAGACTTGAAACTTTTCTATTTCTTTCCTCGTTTTCACTACTTCTTGTTCTAATACTTCACATCTTGCCTTCTTTTCTGATAGCTGCTGTTTCAGAATCTCTTTGATTTTCTTTGCCTCTTCCAATTCTGCTTTTAGTAGGACAAGGTCTTCATCAGGTTCTTTACTGTCTTTCTCGAACTGTATCAACAATTGTCTTTGCTTTCTATTCTTGATTCTTAGTCTGTCAATCTCTTCCAGTGCACTGATCAGTTCTCCTTCCATGTCAACCACAGCTTCTTCATCATTCTCATCACTGCCTGTTTTTTCATTATCATAATCCTCTTCGGCCATCAGCATGAAGTCATTTACCTTATCTTCACAGGAAGAGTCACTATCGGTGTCTTTTGAGGAGTCATCATCGTTTACACATAAACTCTTCTTCTTATCAAATCTTCTTGATTTGTGCTTCTCTTCATCTTCAGAGTTTT
>ML793132.1:482870-494122 GCA_009831015.1 Picea engelmannii
ACCATTCATTCAAGAAGTTTTGCAGAAAAATACTTACAATTCATCAAGAAATAACCATGCAAACCCTAGTTGTAACACCTTCCTTCAAGAGAAACACCATAGAATGCCAAAAAGTCTTCCTTCAACAAGTGCGCCTCACTTAATTCAGCCAAAGACCCAAGATAGGGCGCAAAAATCAGACCTCACTAATGAGTGAGTAAGTTGTGATCTTAAAATGAGGACCAAAATCCTCAATATATACTGTATTAATGACCTAATTTTACTTTTTAGGTCATAAAAAGGCCGACAAGGGCATAATGTCAAAATCCTATTGTTTTCACATTAAATGCTAAGTAAAAACCCTAATTAAGTAGAAAAGAGAGTAAAAGCCCCTTCAAGGGAGGCGCTAGCCCTTTCTAGGGCAAATGAGACATCCAGGAGCAAAATGTTAGCCTCCCAGGGGCCTCTCCAACATGCCACACGTGCCACTGCTGCCCAGTTTGCCTCCAAAAGCGTCCATGAAGCTGGATGACGTCATGGTGAAGATGGGGATGTCCTAAGCCTTTCAAGGCTAGCGTTCCACTGAAAAGGGGTCATTCCCCCTAGGTCTAGTTCTGCCGGAGTGTCTCTGGTGGAATGTCCTCTTCCTCTCAGGTGCAAAACCCCTGATCAAGCACTGTCTTGTCTCTGCCCCCTGATGGGGTCTCAGCATCCATCTGGTGGGCTCTTCAGCCCCATGGAGGTCCGATCTGGTCATCTCCCCATGTGTACCGGTCCAAATGGTACCTGTCCGTTGGGCATGATCCTGCACATCAAAAGCTACGCCCTCCATGGTCTCATCAGTCACAGGGATCATAGCAATGTCAATCACATCTCATCATCAATATTATTAAACATATGCATAAAACCCCTAATACATCAGTTGATAGCTCAAAGACATTACATAAGCCTGCAATACAAGTCTGGGGAAAAAAACAAGGCATTCTATTGGGCTAGTGTCGACAGGAAAAGGAAAGTTCCCAGAAAGATCTCATTCAAGCCATGTAAGTGAGGTGATGTGGTCAGGGGATGTCCAAACATGTGGGTGCAGTGAGGGCCAGGGATGCATAAGTGTTACCTGTGGGTGCCTTTGTAGAAGGCGAGTTGTACCTGTCATGGATGTATTTTTTCCAAGCCCATTCTTTCCTTTATTCTTTTTATTCTTTTATTTGCTTTTTTTGTTCAAGAGCTATCCAGGGGACACTGCCTTGGCATGTTGACCAGAGCTGACAGCGTTACCCACAAGTACTTTCGCAGAAATGAGAAGGATGGCTCGTGATGAGACCCCCTTTCCCTTGGCCATGCAACCAAGAGTCACTGCCCTGGTGTGGTAACTAGCTGATGGCAATGTCATACTGCTAGGTACCCATGGACCTAATAGGCTGGCTCGTGATGAGACCCCCTATCCTCTAATTAGGTCTTGTTTCATTATTTTTCCGGGTCCCTCTTGTTTCTTGCTGAGAAGCCTTTTATTGCTTTCTCAGGGATCCCTGGCTGAAACATCTCGAGGTTTTATTCTTAGGCTTTTATCTTTTACCAGCTTACTTTTACCTTCTGGGCCTTTAGCCTCTTCTTCCCACGAGATAAGGTGCAATCCTGAAAATAGCTCAACCCAATGCCTGGACAAGGGGAGTGGGATAAGTGAGAGGGAAATAAGATGAAATAGTGGTGCTATGATGGGAGCAGACGATGGCTTTTCAGAAGTCCCCCTAGTGTCAAACCAAAACCTACAAACACAGGCTTGCTAGGGCACCCTGTCTACCCCCCCAAACATGGTCAAGTGGGCAAATGTAAGATCCAAGCAGTTGTTAGAGATAAAAGGAATCAGATGCATGTATTTAAAGGTTTCAATGATCGAAAGTGACACATACCATGATACCTGGACCAATTACCTCATGGAGCAAGAACCTCTTCTGATACAGGACCAAGACGATGGTGATGGATGCTGCTGCTACTGTCAAGACAAAGACAATGGAAGAAGAAAAGGTGGGCCCTCCAGGGCCATGCTCAGGTCAATCCTGCTCTCGGTACTCCATGTCTAGGACCTGTGGGCCTCGAGACATGATCTCCTAGTTATCCCTAAAAAATGGGGATAACATCTGGCTCCAACTCGGGGACATGTGCTCACCGTAGAGCGCATGAGGACCTCAGCATCTTTGGCATAACCTGCAGACTTGCTCAATCTCGATAGAAGTATCAGTAACAAAATTGGGGTGGTAATGCCACCCTAGCATACATAGATATATATACTAAAATAAAGCAATCGATGAGTAAGAAGATGAAAGAAAACTTCTTACCTGTACTTACCTGTTGGGTAGAATGTTGGGTGTAGTCAAACAACTAGTGAAGCCAATCCAGCAACGTTCTTCGATACCTGCCTTTGTGCTTCATCATAAACCAAAATAGTGATAAATCATACACAAAAATGTCATGGGTTAGAATATATATCATATCATCGGAAATCTCAAAGTCTAACTCTTGGAGGCGGGTGGGAGGGAAAAAGTGATCCCAATACATACTCTCAGGAGAGTGCTCAATCCATCTCAGGAATGGATTGTGAAAAGTCAAAGGTTCAGGAGACTGACTCGAGGAATCTGAATGCTGGCTACCTTGGACGTCTTCACAACTTGAGGCCCGAGGAGGGATTGGCAAAAACTGAAAGGATGACTGACCATTCCTAAAGGGGAGGCTGGAAAACTGTGATAATAGGCTTCTTCTTGAGGCACTCAACTTTCCCCTAAAATCCAGAATGAGGTTTTTCCTTACAGGAGACTTGGGATAAGGGACATGTTTCCAAACCACACCTTCAGCGACATAGGGAGGTAAAGTGATCAAAGCGGGGTGGAAAATCTTATCACAAGTATCCTGCTTCAGGGAAGTAACTTCCTCATTTTTATCAATATCTGAGCATAACGTTGGTTGATAAATTTCTTCATAGGATAAATCTAAGTGCTCAGATGGATAGTCATCAAAGTCCTCAAGGTATGACCGAAAATTAATCGAAGAGCATAGGATTAGGTCATCCCTGGGTGTCTAAATAAGGTCAGGTTCTTGTTGCCAGATGTCAAAATTATTAGTAACTTCATGTTGTAAATGCAAAGGCAACCTTTGGAAAGGACCATCAATGTCGTACATGGGATTGCCATCATATCTAATCATATCCCATCCATGTTTCTCGACATGTATGAATTCATCAAAATTATCAACAAAGTCATTATCTTCATCATAACATGAAGGGGTTAAAACATCCGATACTTCTTTGCTCTGTACATCATAAAATAAAGAATCATTGAAAGTTTTGAAATAACTCACCTTGTTTAATCCTTCTTGTGCAGGAGCTTCAAGTGTTCAGATAACCAGTGTTCCACGGGGACGCGTCCCCCAGGGTGGGGGTCGTGGGGGACGCGTCCCTCACGTCCCCGGGACGGGGGGACTCTAGGGGGGACGTTTCCCCACGTCCCCTTTCTGGGGAGACGTAGGGGGACTTGGGGGGACGCGACTCGCCAAGGTGGGGGACGAGACTCCCCAAAAGGGGGACTCCTTGACGTCCCCCCTTGAAAAGGGGGACTTCTGGACGCCCCCCCCCCCCAAAAGGGGGACTCCTGGAAGTCCCGCCCAAATTTTTTTTGCCCAGTAAGACTTAAAAAAGAAAAAAATTAATTTAAAAAAAAAAATTTAAAAACAAATATATATAAAATTAATTTATGTTATTGTTGAGATTTATGATTTTATCATATTATCATCATTATTTTTATTTTTTAAATTTTTTTATATTATATATGTGACGTCCCCTCATCCCCCATTTCCCAAAAATCCCTAAAATTTGGGGGTACTTCTACATGTCCCTCTTGTGCATCTCCCTGCACCCGCGTCCCCTTGTCCTGGAGTCTTGGTGGAACATTGCAGATAACTTCATCAAATGGAAGATCTGCCTCCACATCTTCAGTCTTGAGACATAGATGTCACTCCTTTGCAGAAGCACCTAGTTATGAGAGATCACCTTCACCATATCAGTAGTTGCATGGGAGATGAGAGATGGAGGTTGGTTGAGCAACAATTGGAGGAGTTACTTCCAGTTGTACTGGATGGTTGGGATTCGATGATGACCACAGGAGAGTACTTATCATGGATATTGATGGACGAGCTTCTGGTCGAGTCCTTGGGATTGACCAAAGCATGTGATGCCTTCCAGTCCTACAGTCAGCTGCAGATATGTCTGTTATCCTTTTCTGACACATTTATCATTGACAATAGCATGAGGAGGATAGAAGATGAGCACAGAGGGCTTCTTACAGTGACCAGTCTCACATAGGAGCAGTTAGATGAGATTGGAAGTGATAAATTTCCAAGTTTGGCATGGGATTCGAGAGTTCATTGGGTGAGCCGGATGTCTCACTACATGATGACCCAGGTTGCACCCGAGAGCCACACACTCCACCAGGGGTCGGTTTGGAGTGGGCCTGCAGGGATTTGTCCGATAGAGTGAGGCAACTTTTCACTCTTGATCATCATGATCAGACGTGGAGATGGGTGGATAGGTACTTCTTCTACAGAGATGTCTTTACAGATACAGTTTCTGGACAACATGTCCGGTGGTCACAGGTATTTTAGCTTGAGGATCGAGGAGAGGAGGATCCAGTATGTATGTAGGGGGAAGACAGTCGTGGTCAGAGTAGTGCAGGGCTAGCATGGTGATCTGCGACAGAGGTTAGCATGGGACCCAGGGATTGCAGGGTTGAGCATTTCACTGACTGACAGGGGCGAGTGGACCTTTTTAGGGGAAAGTTGTTCGAACTTTCCATTTAGCTTCAGTGTTGAGGGGAGCACAGCGCTTGAGTGTGTCTCACGAAGGTCTTGCAGTACCTCATTCTGGCATCAGCATGTGCAGTTGATGGAGGCCGTGTGGATCTTGGTAGAGATTTGGAGGATGGACTCATTCCGAGATGAGGCCATGTGTCATGTGCAGGAGGTTCACAGGGTTGATATCTTTCAGGACTATGCTTCACAGAGTATTGCAGTTCACTTCCTGATATGGGATCCAGGGGGTGGAGTGTACTATTGTTCGTCTTTGGATGGGTTCTACTGTGTATCCTGTTAGCTCTCTGTAAATTCTGTCTGGCTGAATAGACAGACGACAGAGGTAACTGTTTCAACCAACTTTAGAGTTGAGGTACTAGCTTGCTCAACTCAGAGAGGGCTCTCTCGTGTCACTTGATACATCTATGGAAATCGGTGGCTAGAATTGGTTTGTTTTGGGGTTTTAATAAAGTTGTTGAAGAGTTGAAGATGACCTTTGGGCTATGGGGTCAAGAATGTAGGATGCATTTCCAAATCGTGAAAACAATCAAGAGGAAAAGGCTAAATGAGGAAGTGTCTTCTGAGTTTATGCTTGAAAATTTTAGATGGTATCAACAGAAAAGAAACACACAAGTATTATCAGAGCATTATAGTAATGGATTATGAAATGGTTTAGAAGAGATGAACATAGTCTAAATCGCCAAGCCGAGAGCATTGAATAATGAATTCTGGACTTTTAGTTTCTCAATTTAGACAGAAGAAAGCAAAATGAAAATACAGAATAATAGGAATCACACACTATGAGAGAAAACGAGACTCATAACACCACCAATTAGAATCTTTTCATAGAAAGTCCCAAAATCTGCCTCTACACCCATGTATTCATTCCAGCCCCAGAGATTTATAAAGTTTTCCTGCACAGAGGGCATGCTTCTCTTTTCTCCATGCTTCTATACTCGTGAGGCCAAGGATATATAGAGGAATTTCATATGGAATTTAAAACGTTTCGACTTCCTCATAATTCTAAAAACAAATACAAGTTACAAAAAGGAAGAACAGTTGTATTATTTAAAGGGACCATTAGTAATCGGTCTGTCATATCAGGACTCCCTTGTCTTAAGCCGACATCTGTCCAAAACTATCTGAAATACACCAAAATTTTACTTGAGGATTCACCTCAACTTGGCGATTTCCTCCTCCAAGGTACTCCACCAATCGAAATTTTCCCCGACGCTCTCTATCATCTCGGTTTTGGCCTCTGATTTCCTCCTTTTGCTCCTCTTCTTCTTTGCGGCTGGGTGGCAGGTGTTGTCTGTGTGTTCATTTATGACAAGATCCCTCATAACGGGGTTTAATTTTACTCTCGACTCTGTCTCAGTTTCAGGTTCGGTATGAAATTTAGTCGCCAACATCTGCAAGACCCATCTTTCATTCTTACTTATTGACCTGCCTGGTACCTTAGCTGAGAACCCAGTCGCGCCAGACACCGTTTGACGGGTATTATCCATGCCTTCCGGACTTCGCAGAGACCTTGATTTGGCCACCCTTTGAGTTTACAAAATTCAGGAGCACAGGCCGAGCTTGTTTTTCTTACGCATAAGATGACAATTTCCCAGAATAGGATAAAATGATTCATATATGAGATTTGATGGTTTGTGTACTTAGCTCACGAATTACTGTCACACTACCTTGGTGCGCTATGCCTCATCAATCCACTTCGAATGATGAGCCTCGAGTTAGTTATGCGGTGACGTCCTTTTGGTACGTCATCCGGGAAAGTACCTAGACCGGTGATGTGAGGTGATCTGACCAACCGCCATCCTTCCCGCGAGCTATCGACATGACGTTTTGAACCACGTGACATCGGGGCCATAGGAAAAGTGGTTTAAGGCAATCTGCCATCTCCCCCGATGCGTTTGTAAGAGCGCCACGTGTTCCCCGTCGAAACCAGAGTAGTTTTCCCCAGTCTGCCTTCGCGATGTTAAGTTCCGTGCTATTTGTTTGTCCCATGTAGCCTTTGACCGTAGATCTGAGATTCTTCAAGATCAATGGCCCGTCGAGCTACTCCCTTCCCACTCTTGCTACATTCGTTCATACGCCGCGGAATATAGCCGAGCGCCCTGAACTATCGCGCCTCTACTGTTGTATAGCGTTTCGCTAAACTTCAGAAGTTTTTAGATCTCGATAAAAATTGTTAGGGTGATAACATATCCCACAGGTGGACATGGGATCCTAGTATTTTATTTGAGGGGATTCAGTTATTGCTTGAGGACAAGCAATTTTCTAGCAGGGAGGACTGTAATGTCCCCACTTTGGGACATCATCACAGTGCAGAGGTTTATGATGACCAGAGTAGCCAGATGGAGGTTATAGCGAGTACAGGGGTTATTGCGAGGCATTGTGGGGTCCAACTTGCATTGCTCATCATATTCCATCATTATGAGCCATTCAGCACAGGTTGGCTTTGGTTTCGTTGCATTTCGAATATTTTCCATGATTTTGACTATTTTGAGCTATAAGTCAATTAAATTCACTAAAGAGGTCATTTTTGGCACATTACTTGGAGGAACCTCTCAGTGTAATAGCTCATTGGAATCGGGAGGAGCAACACTACAAGATGGGATGGCTAGAAGTGACTTTCAGTGGCCAGGGAAGCCACAAGGAGAAATAAGGAGCTTTTCAGAGCTTGTCATGAGAAATAAAGTGATTTAATTAATTAATTAAATATTAATAAAATGAAAGTCACTTTGGAGGGACAAGGTGAGCCAAAAAGTATAAAAGGAAGGCTAGGGCCTCTACTCTATTCATTCATGTATGATCATATTTTCATATTTGGCTTCTAGCTAGTGAGCCCAACATTGGGGGTTTTGAGGGTTTTGACTTAACAAACCCTAGAGGACGATTCGATGGTGAAAGATTCCACCTAGCTTGTCCCAAGCATGGTCTCGGAAATGCAATACACTCCCACACCATTCTAGTTCCAGATTTACTCAGTGCAAGAGGGTTCTACACCAACCACAGGCACAGTAAGAGAAGGAGGGTGCACCATTGGGGGTTTCCAGCAAGGGGGGCGTACCATTTATTGAAGGAAGGCTCGTTGCAGGAGTTTGAGGGATCCCTTGGAGATTTGAGCACTTGGGTTTTACTTGCAGGGCCTTGGCCATGATTTCTAGTGCCTCTTGAGAGAGTTCTATGGTACATATTATTTCCTAGAGTATTGGGACGAATTGGAGAGAAGGACATTTTGGAGATTCAGATCTATTCAGTTTGGAGGGTTTATACTTTAGATCTGACCTCGAGACTTCACATATTGACTTGCAGTGTCCCGATCTATCTTTCTAGCAAGTTTTAGGGCATTTGGAGGTCTCTTTCATCAGGGCCGAAATTATAGGGTTTGACAGTTTTAGGAGGGTGCAACTCCATTGGAGGGTTCAACATTTTGAGGAGTTTCCCTTGGTATTTTGGCTTGAGATTTCAGGAGGGGATTCTACTCATCCCGATCTATCGTTCGACATCTTCAACGTAGCATTTGGAGGTCTTTGACAGTAGGGCCGAAATTGTAGGGGTTGACAGTTTCAGCAGGGCGTGGCATCTTCCAGCTTGGGGGTTGACACTTCATACGGCCCAGATCTTCTTGTATTGGTATTCATGGTATATTCAGCCTTTGGAGGCTTATTGTAGTCTTCTTTGGAGCATTTGTAGCAGCTTCTATTGTCTATATTCTTAGCCATCTGTTGAGCATTCCAGATCGACGTCTTCATTGTAGCAGGTTTCTCTATTTCATGAATAAAAGTAGATTTGAGATGTTTTGGATTGTCTATCATATTGCATATGGTTGAGGTATGTTCCATGATTGTATCTTCTTGTTATTTGCTACAACACACATATATAACACATCAGTAAACCCTAAGGCCGAAATTGGGAGGCCATCCTGCAAGTAAACACATCTAAACAAGTAGATCAGCAAAGTGTTTGACGAAATACCTCACTCAGAAAAGGTTTTAAAAAGACACCAAAACTGTGATGATCCTGGCATAATGGCTTGGGATCATTACATATTTCTCCTGGGAGTCTCATTTCAAATTGTTGAACAGCCATAATGAACAACGTTAGATTGACTTGTCCATTGGATATTCATATCTATTAGAAGCATACTGAGATATTGAAGGATGTTGGAAGCAGTTTTAGTTATTGATGAGATATAATGAACAAATAACAAAACATTACCTGAATTGCATGGAATTGGACTCCGACAAACACTTGCTAGATTTTGTTAATATAGACATTCTATTTCTAGACTTGTGAATATAAAGGGCTGAATGCTGTGTTACCGGATCCATGGAGTGGATCTGGATCTGGATACGGATCCACCAGGATCTGGCTAGGATTCATCATGGAACTGCTTCCTGTTTTTCCTGAAACAGATCCTGACTTTTTAGAAATGTTTCCAGGATTTGTTGACCTCGGATCCAGTGAAAATCACATTTTTTTTTGGAGAGGTCTGGTTAAAGTGGAACCCTAAATGCATTAAACCAGAGGTCCATTCCGAGTGCATAAGAAGACCTCTTCACTCCCATTAGCAATAAGAAATTCATTTTACATCCACTGAGTGCTTTGGCGTTGGATAGAAGCCAAGAGCAGGACATTTGAAGATAAATCACTTCAAATTCAGGCTTGAACATTTGGTGGATGGGTAGATAATTTATTAGCTTCCTCTTCTTAATTACTTTGATTCTATGTTATTGTTTTTCTGAACTAGTTTTTTCTTTAGTTAAAAAATAGAATATAAATGCATTTTCATCTTATAATTATTGATGCAACTAGTTTCACTGGTTAAACTTCACAGTCTACCTTTACTGGTGATACTTATCAATGTCAGTGCCATCTGGAATTCGATATCAATTTCAGTACCCCATCTGTTTATCATCTACATTTCTCCTTGGCATATAGGCTCTTCACTAGGGAATTCTACAAGAAGTCAGACTTCATGTATTGGCCTGGTCCTCTTCATTATTGGCACATCACTTGGCCTAGGTCCTCTTCCATACTTGCCTTTACCTAATCAAGCTTTCGATCTTCTTCTTTTTCCTTGGAGAGCTTCTGGCCATGCTTCAATCCTCAAAGTAAGTCTTACATTTAAATTTTAAAAAGGATGCCTTCTAATCTATTGCCCGTCTCCATGAATGTTCCAACAGATTCAAACTCAGATATAAGCGATAATCTGCTAACCATTAATTAATTATCCATGATTTTATTTAATTATAAAAATGTTTTTATCTTTTTTCTACTTGCCGTTTACCTTCCATTTCTGTATCCTGGCTTTTTAAAAATCTGGCGGATCTGTGTCCAAACTCTGGTCACCTAGTGTAATGTTCCCAACCAATTTCAACCAGGAACTAGGGTTTTTGCTTGTTGTTTGGTGTTTGTCTTGCAGGTTTTTATTACAGAAAGAAGTGCTGAAGTGTTTTGATGAGTTTATAGCATCCATGACATCATAACAATCATTGGACACAAGATAATACAGGAAGTACACAAACAATATAGAAAGCTTCAGATCTGACCTTTATTTAGTAATATAGGTGGTCTTCATACATGGATCTGTAGATCTGATGAAATATAGAGAGATATATAGCCTCCAAGCCTTCCTCTGCTGAATATAGGTTCAGTACAAGATTAATTTCTTTCCCTTAATGGATGAAACCCTCGGATCTATGCTGATATGCCTCTGTAAGACTGGATCTGGAGCTGGTACGACCCTGACTGGTTGAAGAAGCTCAATAATTCGGCCCTCTAGAAGATGGCCATCAAACACTAAGAAATCACTGCCAAAATGTAGATCAGGGGATGAATAGAAGAACTGTAGCAAGTTGGGGACCAAACCCTTAAGTGGGAGGTGCACTTGTCTTGGAGCAATGTTGCCAGAGCGCAGAGCGGAGCAGGAGTGTTTTTAGGGAGCGTCGGGAGAGTCATTTTCAAAAAATCCTCGGGAGTGAAGCATCCCAGGAGTTTTTATTATATATATATATATATATATATTGCATTTATATTAAAAAAACATGCAGAAAGACAAATTAGTTGCAGAATGTATGAAAACATGCATATTTGTACATTGTAACATTAAAATAGCATCCATAGTAGTAAGTAGTAGTACATCAATAATTAATCATTTGAGCATCAACCTATCTAGAGCAATGTTGTAAAAATCGTTTCGGGGAAAAAATCGCCGGGGTCCAGAAAACAAAGTTTCGTAAAAATCGGCAAAACATCGGCAAACTTAAAAAAATACAAAAATAGTCATTTTTTTTTAATTTTTGAAACATTTAAAGCAACAATAGCATCAAATAGACAGATTGCCACATGAATATGGAAATAAAACTGATATATAAGATATATAAGATGTCTAGTGATACATCACACATAAAAAATGAATCATGTCC
>ML793132.1:528890-539480 GCA_009831015.1 Picea engelmannii
GTGTCACTCTGATTCGTGAATTTCATGAGCCTAAAGTGTTAGATCTACCTGACACCTGTCATCCTCTGATTGTGCCACGTGTCCCTGGGTGACGTGGTCTACCGACGTGAGTTGGATCAACGGTCTAGATCTCATGTTGAACTACCGGTTCAGATTCCGTCGGGATTTCGCATATCGCGAAATCGGGGATTTCGTTGTAGAGTGAACTTTGCCTTATGAGATCCCGATCCCTGAATTGCCGATGAGGATATCTCCGACAGCGCTCGATCTTATGCCACCTGTCCTTGCGAACGGACGATTCCTAATCCTTCGGGATTTCACCTCTGCACAGTAGGACTTAACCACTGCGTTTAACCTCTGCGCAGCTTCTGAAGATCTGACGGCTCTTGTTCTTTCGGGTAATTTGTATGGGATCCAATGGTCACCCTCTTCCTTCTTCTCAGCAAACTTCTGTATCTCGAGCTTTTGTGGGCATCTTCTTCCATGCTGTTCCTCCTAAGCTTTACATTCAAATTTCTTATTCTTCTATCCTCACTGTTGTCATCAATGACAAGCATTCACTGCATTCTGTCCACTGAATTTGCCAACACAGAGGAGGAGGAGCGTCTCTTCCACTCCCAGATGTGGGTAAAGGGTTTCCCGCTACAGTTCATTGTCGACAGTGGGAGCCAAAAGAACCTCATTTCAAAGAGGTCGTGAAGCGGTTGGGCTTGCCGACCACAACACTCCCGCAGTCGTACACCATCGGGTGGCTTCACCAATGACAGGATCTCCGTGTCAGCCAGCAGTGTCGCCTTCCCTACAACATCATGCCCTTCACCGATGAGGTATTATGTGACATTGCTCCTCTTAATGTTTGTGATGTATTATTAGGCCAACCATACTTGTGGAAGCGACATGTTGTGTATGAGTCCCGACCTTGCGCTTTTATTGTTACCTTGGGAAATAAGTTGTACAGGATACCAGAGGTACCACCACCTGCTGCTATCTCTTTGGTTACTACAAAACAATGCAGTAAGCTCATTTCCAAAACCAGGAAATTTGTTTTCCTGATGATCCGCCCTCAGGGCAAGAAGAAGATTGTGGCCACGACCTCCAGACAGGGCTCCTTAGCACGACAACAACAAATGGACAAGGTCGTGGAGGAGTACCGGGACATCTTCACCTCACCTGCAGGGGTGCCTCTGCACTGTCAAGTCAAGCACCCCATCGATCTGACCCCAGGTGCGTTGCTGCCCAATGGACCGATCTAATAGCGCTCTGTTATGGAAAACGATTAAATCAAGAGGCAGATCCAGGAGCTGCTACAGAAAGGTCACATCCAGCCAAGTTCATCACCCTGTGGGAGCCCGATCGTGTTGGTGCAGAAGAAGGATGGGACTTGGAGACTCTGTATTGACTATTGGGCGTTGAACAAGATCACTGTCCGAAATAGGTACCCGATCCCACGGATTGATGACCTTTTGGACCAACCCAAAGGGGCAAAATATTTCAACAAGATAGACTTGAAGTCTGGGTATCACTAGGTACCAATTGAACCGTCCGATGTGTGGAAGACTGTCTTCAAAGCCAAGGAGGGCCTTTTTGAATGGCTGGTCATGCCTTTCAGGTTGACGAATGCTCCCGCAACCTTCATGAGGTTGATGGACGACATCTTGTGGCCATTCACCAACTCATTTGTAATAGTGTACTTGGATGACATCCTGATCTTCAGCTAGACTTGGGAAGAGCACCTCCACCACATCCGACAGGTCCTCCAAACACTGCAGAAACACAAGTTGTGTGCCAATTTGGAGAAGTGCACTTCTGGCATGGCCCAAGTTCAATATCTAGGATACATTGTTGATGAGCGTGGGGTGCATGTGGATCCAACCAAGATCCAAGTCATCCAGGATTGGCCAACCCCGACCACTCTAACAGAGCTTTGCAGCTTTCTGGGTCTTGCTAATTTCTACCGCAGGTTCGTGTTGGGATTCTCTCATATCACTTGGCCCTTGAGTCAAGTCACCAAGGGAGGAGCGAAAGCAAAATTCTTTTGGTCGGAATCTCAACAGAAGGCGTTCGTAGAATTGAAACATCGCCTCTGTTGTGCCCAGTGCTCACATTATCATACTTGCAACAACCATTTGAGATCGAGACAGATGCCTCTGACTATGCTATTAGGGCAGTTCTTACTCAACAGAGGCATCCAGTGGCATATCACAATGCGACACTGTCCGACACAGTCCAAAAGTATTCCACTTATGACAAAGAAATGTATTCCATTGTGCAGGCTTGCCGACAATGGAAGCATTACATTTTGGGGAAGGAAACGATCATCCACACAGACCACCGACCCCTGCAGTTCATACAGACACAAGGGAAGTTGCAGAATGATCACCATCAGAAGTGGTCCACATATTTGCAACAATTTCATTTGAACATCAAGCATAAGAAGGGCAGTACCAATAATGTTGCAGATTGCCTCAGGCGACCATCGATTGTGGCAATAACCACCGTGCTCAACTCTTGTGGGCACGAGACTTCTGATTGGCCGCTTCTCTACAAGAGCGATCCAGAATTTGGCCACACATATAAAACGCTCTTGGAGGGTAACCGAGTTTCAAATTTTTACCTCTAAGATGCACTACTATGTCACCTGGGACACCTTTGTGTTCCTTCAAGCGAGCGTGCCAAGATGATTTGGGAAGCGCACTACAGTCGAATCGTTGGGCATTTCGGGGTCGAGAAAACAGTGGCAGTACTGCAAAAGTATTTCTATTGGCCAAACCTTCAACATGATGTCGGGAAGTACATCGGATCTTGCACTGCCTGCGCCATTGCCAAACAAACCATTAAGAAGCAAGGCCTCTATACTCTGTTGCCTACCCTTAGTCGACCTTGGGAATCCATCTCCATGGATTACATGTCGGGCCTTCCTTCTACTAAGCATGGAAACGACTGTGTTTTTGTGGTCGTCGACAGATTCTCGAAGATGGCCATTATGGCGGCCTGCAAGAAGAATATCACAACAGAAGCCACTGCTGAACTCTTCTTTGAACGAGTGTGGGTACACTTTGGGATCCCACAGTCTATCATCTCAGATCGAGACAACAGGTTCCTCAGTACATTTTGGTCCAGCCTCTGGTCAATGTTGGACACCAAGCTCACCAAGTCCACAACTTTCCATCCCCAAACTGATGGCCAGACAGAGGTCGTCAACAGGACGATCGTACACATTTTGCACATGTACAACTTAAATCATCCACGCACATAGGATGAGAGCCTCCCCTATGTACAACATAGCTATAACCGAGCCCTCCACAGCTCAACCGACCACAGCCCCTTTCAGGTGGGCTTGGGATTCCAGCCACTATGTCCCATTGGCGTAGCCATGTCGTTTTCAGCTACTCGGGCTGATTCGGCTCATGTCCAATCTGAAGCTGCCAAGGCAAACAACTTCATTGAGCACATTCAACACATTCGCCAACAGGTTCATGACATATTGGACAGAGCCAATGCTAAGTACAAGAAGCGACATGATCAACATCGGGTGCAACACAACTTCCAGGTGGGTGACTAAGTGTGGCTACATTTGCAGAAGGAGCGCCTCACTGGACCCCACCGCAAGCTTTGCCCGCTCCGATATGGTCCATACACCATCACCAAGGCTGTAGGGGACAATGCCTTCGAGCTCAGTATTCCACCATTCTTTGGTCTGCACCCAGTGTTCAATGTGGACTGGCTTCGGCCCTACTTTCCACCTCTACTGGACACATCTGACATGGTAGAACAACTCACACCAACAGAGTTAAATCCAGATTGCATGGAACAAGCCACAACTGATCGAATTATGGACACACAGATCAAGAACACCCACCAACAGAGGATCCAGCTATATCGAGTTGTCAAAGCAGGCCAACTCCTTCACCAAGGCAAGTGGCTCACCAAGGACCAAGTTTAGCAGAAGTTTCCTCATCTCATGGAGGAACTCAACGCAATGGGGACCATTGCTTCCTAAGGGGGGAGGAATGATCCAGGTGGATATTGGTGGCCACCCACCTATTCCACTTGGACCCCCACCATTGTTTCTTTCGGTTTTTCAGTTTCCTTAATTGTAGCACAATTTACTATTTTTGGCAGTTTTTCGGGTCTTGAACTTCCGGAGCCATTTTGAGGCCCTAAACGACGTTTTTTGGGCATCAAACATCTAGTGAGTATTAGTCCCTTCCAGACTCGATATTTGTTGTCAGTAGTTGTAGTCCTCAGATAGATCTTTTTAACGATGTATCATGTGCATCAAATGGAGATAGTATTCCAAAGTTACGACCCCGGGAAATTGATGTACCAATTTACCCTGACAAGGCCCATATTCTGGTGTTTCATCTCCTAGGGTTAGGTTTTTTGATGTTTAGGGTTTCCATTGTTTCTCAATAATATATAGGCCTTCGAGCCTCATTGTAACACAGAGTTCAGAGCCCTGTAGCCGCCACATCTCTTCTCAGAGATAAGCTACCAGTGCCCTAGCTAGTTTATTTCCATTCTGTCTATAAACAAATTTCAGTTCTTTGATATTAATGAAATGAAGTGTTATTTCCGCTACATCTTTGTATTCATGGTTATTTGTGTATTTTGTTGCGTTCCTGCATAAATTCGGATCACATTGGACAGCAGTAAAGCATGTATTGAGATATATAGGAGGCACAGTTGGATATGGCCTAAGACATGCTTCCAGTGTAGACTTGAGTTTGTAGGGATATGCTGATATAGATTGGGAAGAGAGTACAGTGTTCCGGAAGAGCACATCCAGTTGTTGTTTTACTTTGGGGTTTTCCATGGTTTCCTGGTGCAGCAGGAAACAAAGCTCTGTGGCCTTGAGTACCACAGAAGCAGAGTATATAGCATTGAGTGTGGCAGTCCGCGAAGCAGTGTGGCTTTGCAAGCTTTTTACAGATTTATTTGATCATGTCTTTGATTATTATATCAAAGACATGGTGCAAAGGAAAGCAGTACACGTGAGCAAATTGCAGATATCTTGCCAAAATGAAGTTCAAGTACTTCCGTGAGAGACCTGGCCTGGTGAAGATTACATCCCTAGTTGAGAGGGAATGTTGATGAATACTGCCAAGACAAAGTTCAAGTACTTCCGTGCGAGACTTAGCCTAGTGGAGAATGCCTCCCTAGCTGAGAGGGAGTGTTGATGATTACAGTTGCGTGAGACATCCTCCAGGACACAAACTGAGTAAGTCGGCCTGAGAGAGAGCCCATGAGTTGGGTGTGCCCATGAGATGGGTTTGTTGTTCCTCTCCGAGACGGAGAAGGAACGTTGTGTGTACCCTTGTGTCGGGTGAGGAAACCCATGAGATGGGAGTGCCCATGAGATGGGTGTGTGGTTCCTCTCTAAGACGGAGATGGAACGTTGTGCCCTGTGTAGGGCAAGGAAGCCCATGAGTTGGGTGTGTGGTTCCTCTCTGAGACGGAGATGGAACGTTGTGTGCCCCTGGGTGGGGAAGCCCATGAGTTGGGTGTGTGTCGTTCTCTCTGAGACGAAGATGAAATGATGTACTGGTCTCCTCTGTGCAGAGAGTTGAGATGATGTGATACTCCAGATGATTCTCCTGTTAGACGCAGTGAGAAAGAGATCTGTTGAGTTGGACGTGCATATGGATGAGCACAGGTGAACGTGATCCTAGTGGCTGAGCACTAGTGAGTGACGTTCTCCTGTGAAACCCAGTGAGATAGAGATGTGTTGAGCTAGACGTGCCTGTAACTGAACACAGGTGAACATGATCCCAGTGGTCGAGCACTAGTGAGTGTGGTTCTCCTGTGAGACACAGTGAGATAGAGATGTGGACATCCATGTGGTTGAGCACAGATGGATGTGCTCCTAGTGGTTGAGCACTACTAGGTGTATGAGATCCCTTGCTATATTTTACAAGAGTCAGACTTACTTGTAACCCTATTTGTGATGTAAATGGTACAGGTCGGCCCCACCATAAAGTGAAAGATAATTAATGTAAAAGATAATTAATATGTTAATTATTAATTATATTCTGAGTTATTGAGGTCGGCCCTGTTGTGCCAATAGACACTATTGTTGACAGGTTCAGTCTAATATAAATAAAGGTAAATTCCCCATTGAGGAATCATATCACAAGTGTGAGTTTGGAAATTTCACCCAACACTTGTTCTTGAGAAAAGTGCGCACCTCTCTTGGGTGCTATACTTCTAAGGTTTGTGAGCACGCTTTTGTGTGCTAGGTTTTATGGTGGTGGAGGTCTTTCTCTTGAAGAATATAGCAAAGGATTGGCTGGGTTTTCTTCCCTTGTTGAGAAGGGTTTCCCAAGATACTTCTTGTGTACTTGTGCATGGTATTTTCTTCTTGTGATCTTGGTTGCTGCAACAAATGTCAATGGTGAAACTGCAAATGTTTATGGTTCAAGTAAAATGATAAAAATGGAATGAACTTCATGCTTGAGCCTTGCTTATTGAAAAATCAACACAAGGGAGGCTCCAAACAAGGCAAGGAGGTGAGCACTCTATATGAGTGTTTGTCTATTGTGTATAATATCATCACAAGACATGAATCAACATGTCATATAGTAGAGGGCTCTTCTACAAGAGCCATATCATGTCAATGCTAAAATATACAATGAGCACCACCATGAAGCAAGGTATTAGCACCATGAAGGCAACCATCACATCAAGAGCATGAAAGACCACACTATCTCCATCAAGTTGATCCAAGAGCATGAAGATAATCAACATCACAACAAAACACCAAGAGCATCGTCACCACTATCATCCAAGCATCATGAAGAAAAGACATGCATCAAGGTAATCCACCACAAAAGCTACTAAAGCAACCAAGACGACCCAGATCATCAACCACATGATCCATCATGAAGGACCACTATGGTCACCCATCCAAGATGCACTATCAAGCAAAAATGTAAGGTGTGCATCCCAAGCTCATAATCATCCCTACAAGTTAATCTTGAAAGTATGTCATATGACAAGAGTCACACAAATACCACTCAAGTCAATATGAGGGGTAACAGGGGGCACTATGTAATGACCCTAATGGCGGTATACAAGGGGTCAACTATATATGTAAGTGTAGGTCAGCATGGTAGTGTGTCTACATGATCATGGAGTGAGGACTAGTATGTATAAGAGGTCAATAGAGTCATATTACACGTTGAATTATGATTATTGTACTTGAATGTATTTGGGTTATTTGAATTTTGGAGTCCTAGTATCCAAATTATTGTGTAACTCATCATAATAGTACTTCTGGGCATTGTGCTCCACATGCATATTTGGTGTACATTGTGTGTATGTAGGCATATCGTGCTTTATTGCAATTTATGTTCATTATAGTGGCATCTTTCCTAGGAATGAAGGTAAGGTTGTAATCAAAGAAAAGGTAAGGGATAACCCTAAACATAGTGAAGACAACGGATAAATTGACCTCCCCTTTGCTATGGGGCCATTCATTGAGCTGCGATCTAGGGACAACCTTCCCTAAGCTAAGCTTCAGATTCCTAAGCTATGGAAAGGAAAGGTCTCACAACTTGAGTATAGCAATGTAAGGTCATCCTTAAAGGTAAAGTGTAAGGTTCCTTACGCAAGCGGTAAGGTCCCTTACCTTCCCAAAGCTCAATTAAGGGATAGCCTTGACCATAATGAAGGTTGGGGATCTTGGAGACATGCAAAATATCTTTCCCTTTGCTATGGTGAAGGGATAACCCACATAAATCCTGTTTAGGTCATTATTGATCACAAATTTATTAGTACGATATGCATAGTGGAACCACCAACTTTCTTACAAATAAGGCTACACCTATAGTAATCTTCCCCTAGATCTTCTTCTATAACAACAATTTTGGTAACTTTGGTTTCATTCTTTCAAGAAAAAGTTCTGAAATACTTCGAAGTTTGTTATTTTCTTATAAATTTCTCCTCTCTATGAAAGTTAACTTGTTCAAATGTTTTGGACCCTGGCTGATTGAAAGGGCTAACACATGCATCTAGGGAGTTGTAGAATTTTTTCATAGCTGAATTTCTTTCAAGCATTATTTCTTTTCAGTCTGTGATTTACAGTCGGGATTATGATGAACATGTATGCTATGGGGAAGTTTTCTGAAAGCCTCATTAAACTATTTTATCTTTTGTATGCAGCTTTCAGTTTGAAACGGAGATAGAGGAAACAAAACTCCGCCGAGATGTTTTATCACCGGGTGATGTGGCACCTGTTGCATCAACTAATGAAGCCCGAGAAAGCATCCAATCTCTTCTTTCTGGGCGTGAGGAGATGTTTGCTTTTCGACGAGCAGTATGCTCATTTCTCTCCTTGCACTTCCAATATTGTTGATAGGCGACAATTATGAAAATTGGCTATATATTTAGACATAGGTTCTTGGATCATTGAAGTTGATCAGTGAATTACTTGACAGGTATCAAGGTTGATAGAGATGCAGACACCAGCCTATCTTCAAGGAGTGAGGCGTCATCCTCGATTTCAAAGACTAGCATAAAATTATTAAAGATTGAATTCCTTCAAATATTCTTTGTACAACAATTTTTTGTTGCTGCCAAAATAGACCTTTGAGCTGATACACACGTATTGTATGTGTATGTTTTTCATATTTATGATACTTAGGTTAGATCCTCAGTTTTGAGGATCATATTGCAGACTTGCGAGATTCTAATTCTTTCAATTAATCTTGATCATTATATTCTTTTATTGTGTAGTTGAAAGAAAACTGTAGCTACATTGCTCTGTTCTTTTACTATCATATTCATGGATACTGCTTCATTCTTTTTTTCCAAAGATCATAATTGAAGAAAAGTTTTAATTCATTTAATAATGTTATTGTCATTCTTATACTTTTCGTGGCTGCAAAAGTTTATCTGTAACCTGAGTACTATGTTCACTACAAGCATATACTTTCAATCTCATTTATTTCAGCATTGGGATGGTTGATTTGCTTTGGTTTTCTACAATAGAACAAACATTTAATGCTGTGTTCTTAGATAAGCTTTGATTTTTTTAACAAATCAACCATTTAAGTTCATCAATCTCAAGATAACTTGAGCACAAGTGCTATATGTGACATCCCATTTTTAAATTTGTACGAATATAACTCACCTACCAATATGCAGCATGGTTAAGGGCACTTCAGACTCAAGAGGCTATCAAGTCTTCTACTAATAAATAGGTTGTAGTTGATTTATAGGCAATTTAGATTAGGTGTTAAAGATTATACATCTTTGCAATTTCTAATATTGGTATTTTCCCCTCGTGTTTGAAGTAGATGAATTATTTTATTGTGAATTAGTGTTTTGAAAATTCGTTCAGATCAGATTGGAATTGCCCGGTCCAGACCAGAGCCGGCCAGTCCTGACCGGTTCAGTTTCTCTGGGTGTTGAACCGGCCTTTGAATTGGGCTGGTACCCCAGTTCAGTGCCGAATCAGATAGGCATTTTTTTCTCATGTATACATCGTGCAAGGGTGTTAATAACAAAATGGTGTCTAGTATAACAATAAATTACGATTTCAGGGAGCGGAGGAGGGAGGGGGCTTTGGGCTCTTTTACTAGTTTTTCCCTTTAATTTTTCATTTCAGGCAAGCATGGCTATACCAGCCAGTTCAAGGTGGGAACTAGTCGGTTTGATCATATTCAGTGCTGAACTAGCCAAGTGAATCGGTTGGTTCCCACCCTAAACCAATAACTACAGCGACTTATGCCTGAAATGAAAAAAATGAAAAATAAAGGAAAAGAACAAAATCCCCCAACCTCACAAACCCTATAATATATATATATATCCATTTTGTTATATATATTAGCAAATTTTGCATATTTGGTGTCTAATGTGGTTTGGATTTACATTGAAGTCTGTATTCATGTGCATGTGTATTATTAAAATTTTCATATTTTATGTATTTTTTAGTCAACCAGTTTAAACACCAATTCATCCACCAATTCAAAGTCGACTATGTACATATGTATTAAAATTTCATATTTTATGTATTTCTAAGTAAACCAGTTTAGAAACTATTTGGCCTGTTATCCCCGATATCTAGGGATAACTAGGAGATCATGTCTCGAGGCCCACATGGTCCTAGACATGGAGTACCGAGAGCAGGAGCGACCTAAGCATGGTCCTGGAGGACCCATCTTCTTCTTCTCAGTCAGACTTGTCCTGCCAGCAGTACCAACCTCCATCACTACCGGTTTGGGCTTGCATCAGAAAAGGCTCTTGCTCCATGAGGTAATTGGTCCGAGGTATCATGGTATGTGTCATATTTGATCATTATAACCTTCTTATGTATGCATTAGATCTCTTTCATTTTGGATGACTGCTTGGATCTTACACTAATCCACTTGACCACTGTTGGGGTAATTGATGGGGTGGCTCAGGAAGTTGGTATTCATGGGTTTTGGTTAGCCACCAAAGAGGATTTGCAGAACCATCGTCCGCTCCCTTCATAGTATCACCTTTACATCTTAAAACCCGCTCATCTTTCCCACTCCCCTAGTCTGGCCATTAGGAGGACCATCTGGGTACATCTTGTCTTGTGGGAAGAAGGGGCTAAAGGCCCAG
>ML793132.1:543907-586780 GCA_009831015.1 Picea engelmannii
TTTTTTTTAGATCAAGATGTAGAGTGTAGAGGAAAATATATCAAGATTCTATGCTCTTGTTTGTGAACCCTAAAAGTTATTATGATGGTGAGAAGGAAGTGTGGTTTGGTAGAGAAATGGAAGTTAATACACCATTGTAATCTGTGGAGGAAATGAACAAATTTTGAACATGGAAAAATTAAAGATGAAAGATGGTGAAATTTTTTTATGACCTTGAAACAATTAAAGGATAGTGAAAATTCATATTGTCCTTGAAACAATCAAAGGATATTGAAAGTTTGGGATTATTATCACACAAGTTGTAGGTTGGGAAAAGCCCGACCCAACTCGCAAAATGGTGACAACTAAGAGAGCACCTACCCATTGTCACCTTAGGCAGGTGTTCCCGTCACTTAGGTGAGGTAGTCACCTCAAGGGGGGAATCTCGGTGACCTAAGGGGTATTGATACGGAAAATGTGATGTATGAACGAATGCCCCTATATGTCGAGTTTCTAGATGGAAAAGGGAGCCTGGTAATGAGTCTTGAGGGTTATTTGAGGTTGTCGAAGCCTTGAGTGATCTGCAAAGAGATAATACCTACCCGAGACACAAGGAAAACCAAGATACAATGCAATATATCAATTGGACAAGCAAGTTAAGTTTGTTGTCCCTAATAGCAATTGTTAGTAACAATATATATTAGCAATGAATTGACACAATAAGCTGCTAAACAAATGCTAGAAATCAAGCGAAAGATGCAAGAGATAAACTAGCTAAACACTAGATAAACTAGTGAAACTCAAAATTTAAAGACCAAGATACTAGCATGAAAAGGTAAGGTTATTGTAAACACTTTCTGCAACAATATAAATTAGCCTTATGTCTATAACAAACAACCTATTACAGCAAGAAGATCAACCACTAAAAAATCCCCTCAAAGTTTGTCAAAAAGTGTGTTAGGCCTAGTAGTTTAAGTGTACAAACTTTAAGCCACTTTCAGTGGTTGATTTAAGAGTTATTAAAGAAGTAAGATTAGGGTTTTTGCAGCCCTAATGGCTGAAGAAGGATGTTTGTAACAACAAGAAGCAATACCCCTTTAGAGGGGACGCCCTAGTGGCTAAGAGGTGCTCTAGGCACAAGGAACAAAACCGAAATTGCAAAAAGTTAATATGACAAGAAATCATGTTTTCCAATGCACTATTTTATTTCTCCAATACAAAAATATTCAGATTAATGCCTTTAAAATTGGGTGAATGGGGTCTTTAAAGCATAAGTTAGATCAACAACAACCCTAGGAGTGTAAATCCTCTTACTCCCTAGGGTATGCCATCCAAACTTAGGGTAAATCTAGGGGTATACACACTCATATTTCTCCTAGCAACCCTTGCAAAAAAAGAAAGACTTGTAACCTTAACAATGAGATGAAGCAATGATGGAGGGTGTATCTAACATACTTCTCCCTAGGGTTTCCACCAACAATAACAAAAAATAAGCAAGAAAAAAATAGCATATGCAAATTTTTTCTTACCTAATATAAGAAATGAGATAACAAACCCTAGTTTACCATGCAAAATTCATCCAAGAGTCAAGAGAGCAAGCCTTTAGGGGGTGTGCATCACTCCTCATCCATTCACCAAGAGATATTCATCAAAAGACATTTCACAAGAGAGGAAGACCATAATCAACAAGAGTAGCGAAAATTTCAGCCAAGTACTTCTCACAATGGGAGAGTTATATTATCAAATGAGATTCACATGATCTTTATTTATACAAAAGTCTTAAAACATAGTTTGTCCACTTAGCAAGGGTAAAACATAAGATAAGGGGTCAAAAACTCTTATTTTACCCCTTGAACCAAATAATAATATTTAATTTTCACTTTAACACATTAGAAACCATAAAAGTAGACGATGTCACTCCTTTAGGGGACATTTTGACATTTTTTTGTTGAAATAATGTAATTGCAAAGAGTATTCTAATTATTATTGTTGTATTAGATCAATCCCTTTTTGCGGATTGATCATGTCGGGTATTGTAATTGACCAAATCCTCTTGCGGATTGATCATGTCGAGTATTGTAATTGACCAAATCCCCTTTTGCAGATTGGTCAAACCCTAATTGTAATGGGCTAAATGAAAAGTCAGCCCCAGAATATATTAAAGTGGTTATAACCACCCAGAATGAGAAGTCGGCCCAACCAGTGAAAAGACACCCCAGTTCACACGTGCCAGATTGTATAAATAAGAGAGGCTAGTGCCTCATTTGTTCACTCACTCACATGATGATCAGAGTGCAAGTCTGGAGCTGCAGTTGGAGAAGAAGAGAGAGAGAGAGACGCATTATTGGGAGAAGAATTTATGTATTTGTTTGAGTTATCTCTTGGCATTGTATTGACTATCTCTATTAAGGAAGTTTTGATTGGTTTTCTCCCCCATGAGGGTTTCCCATGATAAATGATGTGTCTCTTGTGATTGTGTATTTCTCAGTGATCCTATTTATGCTATGGTTATCTAATGAAATAAAAGAAACCTAATAATAGCTTAAAACCTTAACATGGTATCAAAGCTAAGCTGAAGAGAGCATCTTTCACAAGAGAAAGAGAAAAACGCCATTGTTGTCGTACATGCAAATTAGGGATTTTTATTGAAGAAGAGTTTCGTCCTCAAAACCATCTAGAAAAGTGCGCCCTAACCCAAGGATTCCTTTGGCACCTTCAGTGCACCTTTTCAGTGGGTAGATCTCCTGGAAAGTGAAACCCTAGTTTTCACCGGTACCAGAAGTACCAGAAAACCAGAAGCACCAATCCAGAAATTCGTTGGTCAAGTTTGAGGGTGGTAAAAGTTGGATGTTTGGAAATCTGACTCCACCAGCTTACTCGCCTCAACTTAGTGCATCTATCCCCTGGATCGGAATGTCAAAATTTGAAGTTTGTAAAATTAGGTTTTTCTCATAAAACCCTAAGTTGCAGTTGTAGTTGCAGTCTCAGAACCAGTTGCAGTATCAATTGCAGTTGCAGTACTAGTTGAAGTATCAATCGTAGTACCAGTTGCAGTCACCCTTGAAGTTTTTAAGAGTTGGTGATCATTGTCGATGCTACCAGATGGTGCCACTACCTGCAAATGTTATCAGAGATATGTACTCACATATGTTTAAATTGTTAAGCATTAAAGGGTATTTGCAGGAGAATGGATCTCTTGCCATAGATCCAGAAGGATCTCAAGATCCAACACATTCAGAAGAATAATGCAACTCAGGTTTGATTATTCTGATATACATCTAGTTGTTATGGCAGTGTTGCATGTTGAACCTATGACCATCATACTAACCTTTGGTCAAAATATTAGATGGATTAAAGTAGAGATCATAGAGATTATTCTCTAACCCGAGCTTTTGTCAAGAGAGCATATTGTCCTAGTACAAAAGACAGGTTGAAGAAAGCACTTATCACTTGGAAGAAAAGCAACACACTCATTCTTGAGAACAAAACTCCAGGTTCCAGGTTTGAATAATTAAGTTGCTAAGATTTAAAACGTGCAAGTGTCAAGAAAACACTATAGTGCTTGGTAGCATGTGAGCATATTGAGATAAATGCTTAATGTATTTATTTGCATAATACAACTTACATCTCCTCTAGGAGAAACCTCTTGTGTTAGTTACAGGTTGCCATGGAGGATTGTTTGATCACAACACTATAAGAGTGTTGACCTCATTCCGTATTGTATTTCTTACTTTTGGTCTTTTGCTTCAGACAAGTCACAAGTGAAAGCTCTAAAGGATCCACTGTGACGATTGTTCGTGTTATTGCTTTATCTACTATTATCAAAAGAGTACTATTCCTGCTTGTTTTGTTGACCTTGGTTCAAGTCACAGGTGATAACCCTGAGTAAGCTATAGTGAAGGTTGTTGAAGGCAACATATTATATGAGACATGAAGCAGACTATGTACATGACCATATACACTCATGTACCAAAGAAGATGAAGAAGAAGTTATCTCTTGAGATTCAGAGTATCTCATATGAAGATTGATTGAAAGGAGCAGAAGCCTCCAAAGATGACTGAACATTAGAACGAGAAGCATATCTCATTTGAAGCCTGACTCTGTCTTCCATATTTAGACTTGGTATTCAACACCAAGTATACCCTGTAAGAGATGATGAAGTTCTGATCTCAGAAATGATTAGATGAAGAGACAACTCCCAGGATTGGGAGACAGATGCCGTGAGAAGACTAGATCGTAGCTTCAGAAACTTCTAGGAGATATGAAATCTCCTGGGAAGATTCCCTTATTTCAGTAACAGAGAAGAAAGCCAGTCAGAAAGACTAGGATATGGGTTCTTCCGTGAGAAGAAAATTCAGTATTGACTTCCAATATTGATCTATACAGATCAAACATGTTGCAGATGTACAAAGTCTGATGTATGTCCAAAGGATTCTCCCAGCAAAAGGGAGAAGACTATGCCGAGACACTTATTGAAGAAATAGTTCCAGTATTTATGAAGACAACCAGAACAATCATGATTCATATATAGTATGAGATGCAGGGGGATAAATCCCCATATTTAAAAACTGAGTGGCAGTTGGTGTAGTACACTAGTTGGGTCATGGAGACATGACTACAATGAAAGATAGAGTTACCTCCATGAAATAAGAAGAGTTATCTTCAGTATCAGTTATTGAGCCACCCTCAGTTTCAGATGAAGTTGTTGCCATTATAGAAGAAGAGGAGTTACTCTTAGATTTTAGCAACCACAGTGAGGATGAAGCAATCATTCTCAGTCGTAGAGCAGGTGCAGGTGCAAGTGCAGAGTCCCAGTTCCAGAAGGAACAGTTCCAGAGAGAGTAGAGGACATACTCCCAGACAGTGAGACAGATAAGTGCTTTGCAGAAAGCACATAGAGCGAACACATGATTGTGCAGATTGAGTTGCAGTTGAGCAAGTGTACCAGATTGGTACAATGTAATGAGAAAAATTGATTTGAAGATTGAAGATAGAAAGACTCATGTCTTTCAGTTGAGGAAGGATCTGTACGTGTTGAAGCAAGCTCCTAGAGCTTGATATTGCAGAGGATAGACAGTTTTCTGACGAGCTTGGGCTTTACCAAGAGTAAAGATGATTCTAACCTCTACTTCAAGGTTATCAATGATGAGTCGGTGATATTGATGTTGTATGTGCATGACTTATTCTTAATTGGAGAAGAAAAGATCATCACTGAATGTAAAAAGAAGCTCGATATGAAAGACCTTGGCCTAATGCATTGTTTCTTAGGTATTGAGGTATGGCAGAGCCCAAAGAGAATCTTCCTTAACCAAGGGAAGTATGCAGTTGAAATCCTGAAGAGATTTGATATGTTGGAGTGCAAATCCATGAATACACCCATGGAAACGAAGTTGAATCTTCTGGTCGACACTTCGTCAGAATTGATTGATGTCACGCTGTATAAACAGATCATTGGATCGTTGATGTGTCTGTCGAACACCAGACCGGATATTTGTTTTTCCGTGAACACTTTGAGTCAGTTTCTGGTAGAACCTAGAGATGTTCACCTAGTTGCTGCAAAACATATGATGAGGTACCTTAAGGGTACATTAGATTATGATCTCAGTTATGATGGAGATCATAATTTCACACTGAGTGGGTACACTGATTCAGATTGGGCTGGAAGTGTCTCTGACAGGAAGAGCACTTTAGGATGTTGTTTCAATTTGGGATCAGCCATGATCTCATGGCAGAGTAAGAAGCAATCAAGCATTTCTGTCAGTACAACGGAAGCAGAATACATTGCTGCGTGTTCTGCCAGTTGTGAAGCCATATGAATTTGTAAGTTGTTGACTGGTCTATTCGACCTAGAGATGGAAGCAACCACGATCCTATTTGATAACCAAAGCTTCATAAGGATTACAGAGAATCATGTATTTCATGACAAGTCGAAACACATAGAGATATGATTCCATTACATCCGTGACATGGTGCAGAGAGGAGTCATAAAGCTCCAATATGTTAGCACGGATGAACAGGTTACCGATGTGTTGACCAAGCCTCTATCTCGTGTAAAGTTTGAGCACGTTGGAGATAAGGTCGGTATAGTCCCAAAGGACCTCCCTCGATATGGGGAGTAATGTTGTGTTGATATGCCAGCCTAGTGTTGTGCTTCCAGCTTAATTGTTGTGTTGAGATGCCAGCCTAATGTTGTGATTCCAGCTTAATTGTTGTGTTGAGATGGCATCCTAGTGTTGTGCTTCTAGCTTAATTGATGTGTTGTGATTCCAGCTTAATTGTTGATGCTAGCTTAATTGTTGTGTTGAGATTCCAGCTTAATTGTTGATGCTATCTTAATTGTTGTGTTGAGATTCCATCTTAATTGTTGATGCCATCTTAATTGTTGTGTTGTGATTCCAGATTAATTGTTGTGTTGTGATCCCAGCTTAATTGTTGTGATGATGTGCCAGCGTAATTGTTGTGATGCCAGCCTCGTGCTATGATGATGTCCCAGCATCGTGTTGTGATGTTGTGTCAACTTAAGTGTTGTGATGACATCCTCGTGTTGATGACATGCCAACCTCGTGTTGTGATGATGTGTCAGCCTTGTGTTGTGATGATGTGTTGCCAGCTTCGTGCTGTGATGCTAGCCTCGTGTTGAAGACTATCAGCCTAGTGTTGATGTTGATGATGCTCCAGCCTTTGTGTTGTAATGTTGTTGTTGTTGATGATGCTCTAGCCTTTGTGCTGTGATATTGCTTCTTTTGATGTTGTATCAACCTTGTGTTGTTATTGATGATGATGATGTATTAGTGTTATACTAATCCATGTTGATGCAATTTATGATGATGATGCCACTTCAGCTTCCTGCTGAAGTTGATGATGATGATGCCACTTCATCTTCTTGCTGAAGATGATGATGATGATGGTGCCACTTCAACTTCTTGTTGAATATGATGATGATGATGCCACTTCATCTCCTTGCTGAAGATGATGATGATGACAATGCCACTTCAGCTCTTTGTTGAAGATGATTATGATGATGATGATGTCATTTCATCTTTCATGTCGAAGATGATGATGTTACTTTAGCCTCACGCTGAAGATGATGATGATATTACCTTAGCCTCATGCTGATGAGGATGATGATGCCATTCCAGCTCTCTGTTGTGAATGATGATATTGATGATGAGAAAAACTTTCGATGATTTATAGATATGCCAGTCAGTGTTCCAAGATGTTGTTGATGATGTTTCTCTCTCTCTCGCCTAATGCTATTGTAGAATACCCTTTTTGTTAAGGGGGAGTGTTGAAATAATGTAACTGCAAAGAGTATTCTAATTATTATTGATGTATTAGATCAATCCCGTTTTGCGGATTGATCATGTCGGGTATTGTAATTGACCAAATCCCCTTTTGTAGATTGGTCAAACCCTAATTGTAATGGGCTAAATGAAAATTCGGCCCCAGAATATATTAAAGTGGTTATAACCACCCAGAATGAGAAGTCGGCCTAGCCAATGAAAAGACACCCCAATTCACATGTGCCAGTTTGTATAAATAAGAGAGGCTAGCACCTCATTTGTTCACTCACTCACTTGAAGATCAGAGTGCAAGTCTGGAGCTGCAGTTGGAGAAGAAGAGAGAGAGAGGCACATTCTTAGGAGGGGACTTTCTGTATTTGTTTGAGTTATCTCTTGGCATTGTATTGGCTATCTATATTAAGGAAGTTTTGCTAGGTTTTCTCCCCCATGAGGGTTTCCCAGGATAAATGATGTGTCTCTTGTGATTGTGTATTTCTTAGTGATCCTATTTATGCTATGGTTATCTAATGAAATAAAAGAAACCTAATAATAGTTTAAAATGTTAACATTTTCCAAGTCGTTGGAGAATAATAAAGAGGCCGTTTGGGATCCTTGAGCCTCCTCTTCATGTGTTAGAGTCAATCCATGTCTCCTACGGTCAATATATGCCAAGTGTCAATGTGTACCTCCATCACCACCAAACCCTAGCCCCTTCATGACGTCAACCCTCAAGGAGGTGACGTTTTTCCTCTCCTAGGCAAATTGTTTGGGTGGTAGAGGCTAGATTAGGCGCGTCATGATGTCTTTTAGGCCTCCAAAGGCGTGTCTCTTTCATCTGGCAAGCAGACCCTAGGCATCCATCCTGTGGGCTTCTTGCCCCATGGAAGCCCAAGCTAGGCTTGTTCTCCCAAAACTGGCCACCAAGCAAGGTCCTGCAAAACAAAAGGGTGCGCCCTCCAAAGATATGAATTCAAAGATATCATGACAAGGGTAAACCACATGTAATAAGAAAGGCACCTAAACATGTGCATCAAAGCTACCTCATCAAATTAAACAAATGCTTAAAAAACCCTATACAATTGACCAAGTTTAAGTATGGGAGGGGTGTCATAAAGGTCCTATTGGGTAGACCAAAACCCTCACGTAAGGGATGCTCCCAAGGATGGCCTTTCAAGGTCATGTAGTGGATGATGAGGTGGAAGGGGTTTAGACTTCATAGGTCGATGATTTTTATGACATACAAGGGCTCGTATTATCTCATTCATGGATTCCTTTGTAGAGGGTGTGTGGCACCTTCGTTTGTGATGCACTTTTTCCAAACCCATCTTCTTTCCATTCTTTACTTATTTCATGTTTTAAGGAAAAAGTTGAAGGTCATTGTCCTAGCGTGGTGTCCAGATAATGATAGTGTCATTCACAAATACCTCGCGGAAATGATAAGTTTGGCTTGTGATAAGATCCCCTTTCTCTCAATTGTGTAACTGAGAGCCACTACTCTGGCTTGGTGACCAGATGATAGTAATTTCATACCGCTAAATACCCATTATCATGATAGGTTGGCTTGTGATGAGACCTCCCATCCTCCAACTAACCCCTTAAGCATTCACATTCATTTTGTAGGTCCCATTTTATTACATAGAAGCATTTCATTGTTTTCTCGGGGATCTAGTAAATTGAAAAGAACTTAATAACAAATCTAAATTTAACATGGTATCAGAGCTTGACTTAATAGAGCACCTTTCACTGGGTATCCAAAAATGTCATTTTTGTCGTACAAGGAGATTAAGAATTTTTATTGAAGAGGAATTTCTGACTAAAAACCATCTAGAAAAGTGTGCCCTACCCTAGCGCATCATTTGGTAGCTTGAGTGCACCTTTTTAGTGGCCAGAGCCTCCGAAACGTCAAACCATAGTTTTGGCTGGTATCAGAAAACCATGAAACCAGTACCAGTACCAGAAGTACCAGTCCAGATTTGCGCAGGTCAAGTTTCAAGGGGTAAAACTTGAAATTTATGAAAACAGTTAGCTCCAACCTACTCGCCTCAGCCCAACGCATATCTTGGTAAGTTCAGATTCATTTTCTGAGCACTTTCATTTTTTGGTCATTTTCCCAGCTCCAGGTCAAGATGTCTGCAAGAACCAAGCTTGTTGACAAGTTAGAAGGTGTGGAAAACTTATGTGCCTGGAAGTACATATTCAAAATCATTCTTGAAGAGAATGACCTTGCAAAATTCATAAAATAAAATGTACCAGAACCCGAAGAAGATGCAACCAAAGTGAAGTGAAAGAAGGATATGGTTAGGGCCAAAAGGATCATTGTAGACTCCATTAAAGATCACTTGATCTCTTAAGTGTCTTCTAATAATAATCCAAAAGAAATGTTTGATACCCTAACCAGAATGCATGAAGGAAAGAACATCAACTGGAAGATGAACTTGAGAACCCAACTCAAGAATACAAAGATGCAGAAAGGAGAAACAATTCAAGACTATTTCTCTAGGGTTACTCATTTCAAAGAACAATTAGAAGAAATTGGAGACAACTTGGATGAATATGAACTCATCATGACAACTCTTAATGGTCTCACAAAACCTTGGGATGCCTTCATCCAAACTATTTGTGCAAGAAAAGAGAAACTCCAATTTGACAGCCTATGGGAAAAATGTGTTCAAGAAGAAGCAATTGTAGCCAACCGAGAAGTCGTACTATTAAGGGATGAAGATCAAGCCCTAGCTTCTCATGCTAAAGGAGGAAAGAAAATGTCTCATTTCCAAAAGGAGACCTATCTTCATAAAGAATCTCACTCCATAAAGAGATTCACCCATAAAGAATCTCATCCTCCAAGGAGATTCTAGAAATATCATAAGGGTCAAAAAATAAAAAGATTTCTCCTCTTATCAATGTTATCATTGTGATAAGATGGGACACGTTGCTAAGAATTGTCCTTCCAAAAGGGAAGAATACAAGAAGAGAAATAACAAAAGACATCATGCCCATGTAGTTGAAGATGATGAGCCACCCACGAAGTTGACTAAAGAAGATATTGAATATTATGTCCTAGTTTTCGCTCTTTTAGGATCAGTGACACTTGGAGAGGATACTTGGCCATATATAATAGTGCCTCTAAGCACATGATAGGTCATACATACATTTTCTCTAGTCTTACAGAAAAGGAATTTCCCCAGAAAGTTTCACTCAGACATGATTATCAGTATCATGTCAAAGGAATGGGAGAATCCACCTACAAACTTGATTCAAGGAATCTGATGAGAATGAAGGATGTACTTTGTGTACCAGGTTTGACAAAGAATTTACTTTCTATCTCAGCTTTAAATGAGAAAGGTTTCAGGGTTGCATTCATAGATGGTGAAGTTCTTATGTGGCCTAAAGGAAAAACCATAGAAGATGCAATTGTTATTGGAACAAAATAAGGTGGTTTGTATAAATTAAAAGGTCACTCAGATGTAGTCTTGAACACTCCACTTAGAGTCCTTATGAATTCAAGGTTGATCATGAAGGTGTATGCAAGGGATGTGCACAAGGAAAGAACATAAATAATTCTTTTCCCAAAGAGCGACAATAAAGCAGAAGGAATCTTGAAGCTCATCCACTCAAACATATGTGGTCCAATGCCATCAACCTCTCTAAGTGGGTATGTTTACTATGTGTCATTTATTGATGATTATTCTCGCAAGACTTGGGTTTATTTCTTGAAATCAAAAGATTAAGTACTCAAAAAATTCAAGGAATTCAAATCCTTGGTAGGAAATCTCTTTAGAAGAAAGACCAAGATACTCAGGTCAGATAATGGAGGAGAATACACCTCAAATGAATTTGGAAGATTTTGCATAGATGTCGAGATTAAGAGGGAGCTCACCACTCCCTACAATCCTCAACAAAATGGTGTAGCAAAAAGAAAGAATAGAACAATAATGGAAGCAGTGAAGACTATGATCCACGATCAAGATCTTCCAATGCACTTATGGGATGAAGCAGCAAGAACACCAGTTTATGTGTAAAACAAATTATCCCATAGTGCACTTGGATTCAAAACCCTCGAAGAAATGTTCACCGGGAAGAAGCTAGAAGTAAGCCATATAAAAATATTTGGTTGTCCAGTTTTTGTACACATTCCAAAAGAAAGAAGAACTAAGTTGGATCCTTCAGGAAAGAAGGGAATATTTGTTGGATACTGTGAAGTCTCTAAGACCTTTAGAATTTACATACCAGGTTACCATCATATTCATATCAGAAAAGATGTAACCTTTGATGAAGATGCAACACTCAAAAGATCAAGGAAATGCTAACTTGAAGAAGTATACGAAGAAGAACCTGTAGCTCTTGGAGTTACAAAACCAGTGAAGGAAGTTACAATTACTCATGATGATGAGATTCCAGAAGATCACGATATGATATAATATCAAGAACCTCCCTAGATGACGATCTCTCACAAGAGAAAGCCATCTTGGGAAAGGGAACTTATTCAAGATGGAGAGAAGTATGGTGCCCCAAAAGGAACCATGAGACAAAGTAAGAAACCTAAGCCATTCTCCAGTTATATGGCCTTGATGTGTGATCTCATAGAAAAGGAAACTACTTGCTTTGAAGAAGCCATTCAGAAGAAAGAATGGGTGGATGCCATGATGGAAGAATACCAGTCCATTATAAAGAATGATGTATGGGAAATAGTTCTCAGACCAAAGAACAAACATGTGGTATCTTCCAAATGGATATACAAGATAAAACATGCTGCAGACGGAAGCATTGAAAAACATAAGGCAATAATTGTAGCTCATGGATTTTCTCAAAAGGAAGGCATTGATTATGAAGATATGTTTGCTCCTGTAGCCAGATACACTTCTATCATAACCATCATAGCTCTTGCAGCCTAAATGAAGTGGAAGTTACACTAGATGGATGTGAAAACAACCTTCTTAAATGGTGTTATTGAAGAAGAAGTGTATATAGAACAACCACAAGGGTTTGAAGTTGAATACATAAAGACTCATGTCTGCAGGTTGAAGAAATCTTTGCACAGGTTGAAGCAAGCTCCTATATCTTGGTATGCTAGAATTGTAGTTTCTTGACAAACTTGGGCTTTACCAAGAGTAAATCCGATTCTAACCTTTACTTTAAGGTTATGAATGATGAACCAATTATATTGCTACTGTATCTGGATGAGTTATTCTTAACAGGAGAAGAAAATATCATCACATATTGTATGAAGAAGCTTGCTACAGAGTTTGAGATGAAATACCTAGGCTTGATGCATTATTTCTTAGGCCTTGAATTTTCGCAGAGCCCAAAGAAGATCTTCCTTAACCAAGGGAAGTATGCAGTTGAAATACTGAAGAGATTTGACATGTTGGAATGTAATTCAATGTACACACCCATGGAAACAAAGTTGAAGCTCTTGGTTGATACTTCGTCATAATTGGTTGATTCTACACTATATAAACAAATTATTAGTTTGTTGATGTATCTGACGAATACCGGGCCAGATATATGCTTTGATGTGAACACATTGAGTCAGTATCTGGTAGAGCCTAGACATGTTCACATTGTAGCTACAAATCATGTGATGAGATACCTTAAGGGTACGTTGGATTATGGTCTTTGTTATACTGGAGGTCATGACTTCAAACTGTATGGTTATATTGATTCAGATTGGGCTAGAAGTGTTTATGATAGAAAGAGCACTTCAGGATGTTGTTTCAGTATGGGGCCAGTCATGACTTCATGGCAAAGAAGGAAGCAATCCAATATTTCTCTTAGCACGACAGAAGAGGAATGCATTGTTGCATGTTCCACCAGTTGTCAAGCCATATGGATTCGGAAGTTGTTGACAAGTCTATTTGGCCTGGAGATGTAATCCACCGTGATTCTATGTGATAACTAGAGTTGCATAAAGGTGACAAAGAGCCCAGTTTTCCATGATAAGTCGAAGCACATAGAGATCCGATATCACTACATTCGTGATATGGTGCAGAGGGGAGTTGTAAAGCTCCAATATGTTGGCATAGATGAGCAGGTTGCAGATGTGTTGACCAAGCCTCTGTCTCGTGTGAAGTTTGAATACTTCCGAGACAAGATTGGTATAGTCCAAAAGGACCTCCCTCAAAATGGGGAGCGATGTTGATGATACTATGGTATCCTGACCAACAATGGGTAGCTCCATTAGGATTTTATATCCTAGGGGATTGATCATCACTGGACAGATCCGGAAGGTCCAGTAAGGATGGTCTTTCAGAGTACATGTGCATGTATATTCTAGCAATGGCCAGTAGTGATAGCTCCATTAGGATTTTGTATCCTATGGAATCTCTTGATTCCTAGGCAGATCTCGAAGGTCTAGTAAGGATGGTCTGTCAGAGTACCACGTGGTAGCTCCGTTAGGATTTTACATCCTAGGGAATCTTATGATTCCTGGGAAGATCTCGAAGGTCCAGTAAGGATGGTCTATCAAAGTACCACAAAATGTTGTTGTTGCACCTGCCTCATTCTATTGCCATATGATGATGATGTTGTTATCTCAGCCTCGTGTTGATGATGTTGTTTCATACTCGTGATGTTGTTAATGATGTTGTATCAGCCTCATGCTATTATTGATGATGTTGTATTAGCCTCGTGTTGTTGATGGTATTGTTGTATTAACCTCATGTTGTTGATGATGGTGTTGGTGATATTGTTTCCTTAGTGTTATGCTAATTGATGTTGATGCAAATAATGATGATGATGCTACTCTAGCTCCATGCTGTGAACGATGATGTTATTGATGATGAAAAAAAAATTATGATGATTTGTAGATATGTCATTCAGTGTTCCAGATACTGATAATGGTGTTTCTCTCTCTCTCTCTCCTGATGATTTTGTATTGGGTTATGTCAATAGAATACCTTTATCGTTAAGGGGGAGTGTTGAAATATTGTAACTTCGAAGAATATTCTAATTATAATTGAGTTATTATCTTATAGATCAAATCCTCTTTCTTGGATTGATCATGTCGGTTCTTGTATAAGACCAAATCCCCTTTTGTGGATTGGTCAAGCCATATTTATATGGTGGTATTTGTGAAGTCGGCCTCTAGGGTTTATATAGTGGTTTTAACCACTCTTGGAAGAAGTCGGCCCAACTAAGTGAAGAGACATAACCCTATCACCTCCTCAGCTAGTATTTATAAGTGAGGATGGCACCTCATTTGTTCACTCACTCACTCACACTTCTAGTGCGCATCTTTTGAAGGTAGTTGCAATTGCAAGAAGGAGAGAGAGGCGCATTCTTAGTCCTATTCTTTTCTTGGTAGTTTTTTCTAAAGTCTTGGCAATCTATTATTGCGGAAGTTTTTTTGGGGTTTTCTCCCCCATGAGGGTTTCCCAGGATAAAATGTTGTGTACCTTGTGATTTTGTTTCTTTCATTGATCCTACTTATGTTGTTATACTCTAGTTAATTGAAAATAACTTAATAACAACTCTAAATTTAACAAGTGTAATGAGCGGAAGGTGGTAGGTATGGTCAGGAATGGTATGATAACCCCTCAAGGGACCCCCAGTCACAAAACTTCCCCAAAGGTTGGCCACTTACTAGGAAATATTTGACACTCACCAAGGTGAAACAAGGTCAAAAGAATAATGTCCAAGCAGACGGTCTATAATCAAAATCAACTCAAATACAACATGTTCAAATGCCTTAAATATTAGGGTGATTACTTGCGACAATCCTTGACTTGTACTGCATGGAGCAAGACCCATATACCTTCTAGAAGCTAGTTGGTGTGGTGGATGTGCTGACAATGGATCAAAATTGTTAGAATGTTGTGCTCATTTAACCATAGACAATATCACAATATTGTCACCCAACCATAGGCACACAACCACCCCCAAGCACCGTAACCCTTGATAGATAGAATGATTATGGAAGCAGTACTAGAACCAACAGATAACCAAGAGAGAGAGCACAACTTTCTCCTAAGGTAGCACACCAAGCAGAAAGTCCCAAACCACAAACGAAGACCAATACCTAGTTGTAGTTGTTGCAGCTACACTCTTCCTCTAGACTTGCACACCACTTTCTTGAGTGTGAGTGTGTTACCAAATGAGATCAAGTGAATTCTATTTATATTAATCTGGCTAGGTGAACAAGTGTCTCTTCAAGCAGGGCCAACCTATCCTTTTCTACATATAATACTTTAATATTACTTATTCTGCTGAGTTGACTTGTCTTCCAGGATTTTCACACATCTGTTTAGGTTTTCTCTTGCTTATAGAATATTCTATTCTAGTCAAAGGTTTATCCATGGAGTTTAATACCTCTCGCAGCTACCAAAACATAAACACTCCCTCTTATCTAGGGAGGTATTTAACCATGATGTTCCCTTCTAGTCTTCATAGCCTTGCTCTTTATGCCATGATCCTCTCCTCATGGTTATGTAGACCATGCTATTGGTAGCATCATTACATCACACATGGATACACCCATGTGGACCTGCCAATCTCGTCTAGGGGGCACAACTCGCTAGAGAACACTAGAGCTACACCTCGTAGTGTGTGTCACCATTATCATCATGGGTTACACCCACATGACATGCTCACCCATGTCGTGAGTATCATCATTACTATCATCATTATCCACACGACTCACACGGAATAAGACCTACATGGTCTTGCAGTGTTAGAAAGTAATGGATGTGCTCGTTTAACCATAGACAATATAACAATATTTTCACCCAACCATAGGTCAAAGACACCCCTGAGCACCTTAACCTTGAAAGAGAATGATTCTAAAAGCAAACCAATACCCAACCATGGCTAATGCATAAACATAACCAAGACTGATTAGAAAGTCCAACCATAACCAATAGAAATTCCAAGCCTAAACCATAAATATAGATTGCAGCAGCTGTCAGCTGCAGCTGCTTCCCATACTTGCACACTTGCCCAGTTTTTGTAGTTCGCACCTTTTCCCAGCTAAAATTTCAAGCTGTCTGGTACAAAATGAGGTCTGACTACTTGTATTTATACTGTTTTCCTGAGCTGTCCAAGCCGACTTCTCATTCTAGATGTTAAATACTTAATATTAATTATTTCCTTGAGCCGACTTGTCTTCTAGGGTTAGGTTTAATGATTTAGGATTTCGTCTTTCTTCTTGAAATATTCTATTCTCGTTAGGGTTACACGTGAAGGTAAATACCTCTTGCAAATACCATAATATCAACACTCCCTCCTAGCTAGGGAGGTATTGAAGGAAATGGTCTTGAGCACAAGCATACCATTCAATCGATAACATCATCATATCCATATAGGATATCTCTTGATTAGATCACGAGCACCATCATCACTATCAGTGTCATCTGACAGCATCAACTGCATCATCTCTCGAAACCATACTCCATCTGAGTAATCAGGCATGATGCTGAAAAGGTCACTCACTCCAAAGAGTGATATAAGAACCATTCTTCTAATCCGGGCATATGTCCTAGAAGAATAATTATTCCAACAGATGTCGGAAGCCATGCCATGAGCTACAAGGATTATTCTTCTAATCTAGATATACATCTAGAAGAATAAATGTACTCGACCATTTTTTCTTCTAGAAAATGTCCTTCCATCAGTACATTGACCATATATCTAGTTGATAATCATTTTCAACACTATTGATAGTCTTCATGGAAATCAGAACAATGTCATTCAATAGAACACAATTTTGTCTATCCATAGTAGTACACAACTACAATCCAGTGGTACACTACCACACCAAGTAGCACACAACTACTTAGTCAGTGACACATAGCCACAACCAATGGAACATATCCACCATAGTAGCATACATCTACTGTCTAGAGACATACAGTCTCCATAGCAATCATATCATCTGATATAAACCTGCACAGAAAAAAAATATCATGATATAAACTAAGTAATCTTGGCCATTCTTCCACTCACATCTATGATATCTGGAAGATAATCTTCCCTCAGAAAGTAAAAAATCAACCATGCGCTATCTGGACTATTCTTCTCAAGCATAAAAGAATATATGTCATGATTTATGAGCCTGGAAAATTCACCTAACTGGGCCATTCCTTCGACACTAAACAAAGTGCAACCTGGAGAGAATGAGTATGCCCTAGGGAATGCATGTCCCTGATTGTTGAACCTGGACCATTCACCTAACTGGGCCATTCCTCCGGCACTAAACAAAGTGCAACCTGGAGAGAATGAGTCTTCTTTAGGGAATGATTGTCCAGACCATTTCCTAAGGAAATGATTTTTCTGCACCAACCTCCAAAACAAATCATTCTTCTAAACTGCTCACAACTATGAACTTCGAAATAATGACTTCTCGGCGAAGCACAACATTCTACTTGACCACTCTTAAGAGTGATTGTCAAGAAGAAACACTGTCCTAGACCATTCCCCCACACTGGCCACAAGGGGAATCATTGTCTATGGTACATCAACAATCTATCAAACCATTTTCATTACGAAAATGACCGTTCGATTTGGACCATTTTCTGAACTAGAAAATGTCTGTCCGTCAGAAATCTCAAACCACTTTCCAAATTGGAAAGGAACTGTTCATCCTAGACCATTTTTCGAATTGAAAAATGACTGTCCATAAATCAATAACACATCAGTCCTCCCTCCCAATCTAGGAGTCATCTCTTCCGTTTTCAATAAGGAAGTCGTCTCCATGAGCTCCAACTTTTTTCTTGAGTACACAAGCTTTTTCATCTTGGACAAAGGCTTTACCAAAATATCTTCTTATCTGGTCATCTATGGAGACACTTCTCTTTTCTAGACTTCATCATAGAGAATGCAATTCTTGATCTCAATGTACTTCGGTCTTTCTGAAACACTTGGTTTTCTCCGAAGGCTTCATATAGCTCTTGATCATTACAGTATATCATGGTTGGATTCATCTCTTTTGTTTCTTGCTAGCTCATGACATTGTGGCAAGGGTCAAACTAGAACATATCCAAGTGGCACTTCTTTTGTCATCATGAGAGTTTGTCATGGATTAACAATCCATCATCCTGGAATTCTGAGTAACCATTCTGATACAATATCTTTGTTATAGAAAATTTTCACCACGCTTCTGTTGTTCACTAGAGGCTCTACACCAAGTTGACTTCTTTCATCTGCATACCAGATTCTCTTTCTAGTATACCTCAAAACCTTGAGGTTGCTCTACATATGCTTCTTTGTTCAATTACTCTGTTGAGGAGAACAATCCTTACATTCATCTGATTTAAAATCCAACCCATGGATAATGGAAGAGATATAATGACTCAGGTAGAGGTATGTCTGGTTATTGGAACAAGCTATCATCATATTTTTCTCCCTCCATCTGGGAGAACCTTTATTTCTCGATCTCGCAATTCTTTCATTCATAATTCTTCCATACATTGTTCTTCATCACAACTTCCATTTCTTCTTCTTGATTGTTTCTAGTGGGTTCAGACCAAGCTGGTGGTCTTGTGATTCTTGATATAATGACTGTTTTTTCTGGATTTTCTTTCTCTCTTGGAATCGTCATGTTCTTCCTCATGTTTCTCTTTAGCTCTTGGGTCCATGGAGTTTTCTATAGACTCCATGCCTTGAAGATTCAAACTTCTTCCTTTCATCATAGGATCATGGATGTGGATGGACAACCAGGGATACTTTAAGGCTTCTTTTCGAAGAAGACTTCTTCTAAAGTCAATCTGAACACATGTTGCTTTTCACGGCTGCTACCATCAATGGGAACATGGATAGATACTTCATAATCCTTGATGAATCATATTATCTAGGATTATTTCCCTCCTAATCCTTGCTTCATGCATGAATGTATTCTCTTCTTTTGAAATTATATAATGGGCTCCCTCCATTTAAGAGAGTCCACACTTTCATCTTCATCTTTATTTCCTTCTGCAAAGTGTCACAAGTCTTTTTCTAATTTCCCTTTTGATTTTTGACTTCTTTCAGTTTTTACTTCTTCCAGGCTTCTTCAAGTTTGTTTCTGATTTCGGCTTATCTTGCAGCTGTTACTTATGTTAAGAGCTTCCACATGAATTGTTACCAAGGGTTGTCGATGTACTTCATCTTTTCATGTGTATTGCTTGACTTATATTCATCATGATAGCAATCCTTATCTTGTTTTTTTTCCATAGGTATTGTTTCTCTTTGAACATATTATCTTCTAAGAAATAGATATGTACAGAAACTATGTAAACATGGTATGTACAAGAATTATGAAGAGTATTGTTACCTTGTCTTAGAAGAAGAAGTATGTTTTATCTTGCTTGACCTTCTTTGAGGGTTCCCTTTCTTCGGCAATTGATGCTTCATGTGTTTCCTTCCTTTTCCTTAACTCGGGACAATGATTCTTGTAGTGACCATATTTTTTATAGTTGAAGCATTGTATTTTTGACATATCTTTCTTTAGATTTGGCTTCTTCTTTGAGCCAAACTTCTTTTTGTTCCTGAAATTCTTGAACCTTTCTGTGAAATCTTGATCATCGTGTTTCTTTTGGGGTTTCTCTTTTGCATTAATCCTTGATTCTTCTTGTGCACAACAAGTCCAAAGTTATTCAAATGTGGGATACTCCTTCCTTATGTTCATGCTTGCAGAAAATGCATCCCATGTCTTGGGAAGACCATTGAGTATTATATTTACCAATTCCTTCTCTGAAATGATTTCTTCAATAGCTTGTAGTTGATATCTTAACTAAGAGATTCTCACAAGGTATGATGTTATGTTGTCATCATCATTCATTTTCATGTCACAGAGCTCATTCTTCAGACTCATTACTTGTCCAATGTTCCTGATTGAGAAGAGGTTTGTTAGGGAATCATACATTTTCTTAGATGAGTCAAGATGGGAGATGTAGGGTATCAAGTGGTTTTTTATAGAGTCCACTATGATACTCATGGCATTGATGTCATTGTCTTTGAACTTCTCCATAACTACAATGTTCTGAGGTTCCTTCTCTTTTCCTTCTTCGAATTGTGGTTCCACGATATTTCCGTTCACGATATCCAACACTTTATTCTTGGAAAGGATGAGATCAATCCTTGTCTTCCATGATCTGAAGTTAGAAGCACCTTCTAACTTGTTTTTTGATTTCATAGAGTAAGTCATAACTTCTTTGACTTGGTCAACCTTTGACTTTGACCAAAAACTCAAACTTGACGTCTTAGCATGCTGAGAATACCAAGAGGTTCGCTAGGCTAGGGTGCACTAGGATATCTAGAAATTAGGTCAATCTCTTTAATTAAGGTGTCTCAATAAGAGAGTTAGGGTTTCGTTGTTGCAAAAATAACTGGCTGCAACTACAACTGTAACTGAGCAAATCCTCCCAATCTATCTTCCAGTGGTTAGAATTTCCGAAGATAGTGTGGTCCCATAACCTGTTAGAAAGTAATGGGTGTGCTCATTTAACCATAGACAATATAACAATACTGTCACCCAACCATAGGCCGAAGCCACCCCCGAGCACCTTAACCTTGACAGAGAATGATTTCGGAAGAAAACCAATAGCCAACCATGGATAATGCATAAATATAACCAAGACTAATCATAAAGTCCAACCATAACCAATAGAAAGTCTGAGCCTAAACCAGAAATACATATTGCAGTAGTTGTTGGCTGCAACTGCTTCCCATACTTGCGCACTTTCCCAGTTTCTGTAGTGCGCACCTTTTCCCAGCTGAAATTTCAAGATGTCCGGTACAAAATGAGGTCTAGATACTTGTATTTATACTGTTTTCCTAAGTTGTCTGGGCCAACTTGTCATTTTGGATGTTATATACTTAATATTAATTATTTCCTTGAGCCGACTTGTCTTCTAGGGTTAGGTTTAATGCTTCAGGGTTTCTTCTTGCTTCCCAGAATATTCTATTCTCGTTAGGGTTACACGTGGAGGTAAACACCTCCCGCATCTACCATAATATCAACATGAAGACTGGTAGCATCACTAGAGCTACACAGGATATCTCGTGATCACCCAGATCATATTACGAGAAACACCATCACAACCATACAGGTTCTCGACTACGCCACTAGTGTACTAGACTGTCTCACTGGTGTAGAAACAACTTGACATACCAGACCATATCATTGGAGTAGCCTATAAATCGGCATGAAGCCTACAACTCGGCATGAGGCCTACAACTCGACATGAGGTCTAAAACTAGACACAAAGCCTACAACTCGGTGTTGAAGTTTTGGTATGCTCGTTTAACCATAGACAATGTCACATCATTGTCACCCAAGCATAGGAATTCACATATTCCTCCCCCGATCACACTAACCTTTACTTAGAATAATTCTGGCAAGCCTACTCCATAACCAACAGATAAACCATAGCTGCTAACTGTAGCAACAAATCAAGACAAGTAGAGTGCTCCTTCTCCAATGGTAGTGCACAAGAGAGAGAGTCTCCATATCCACAGAATAAGGGCCATACACAACTACAACAGTTGCAGCTGCACTACTCTCTCAACCTTGTGTCATACTTAGCAATAATATCACCAAGAGTTTCACCAAGCATGTCACCAAGAGAATCACTTGATAATGCTAGAAAGAGACCAAGACAAAGAGATGACCATATTCCCTTATTCATCCTTGGATCTGTAGTTGCAGCTGCAACTGCAACTCTCCACAAGACTTGCACTCTAACTAGGTATACAAATGACCTAAAACCTCCTCTATTTATATTAATATGTCCAGTGACTTTTTTGGCTGGGCTGACCTGACTTTTTAGTAATTATATTTTATGTTTATCTTTTTCCTGTGGAGCCGACTTATATTTATGGAAGATAATATTCTTATATTATTTATTCTACTAGGCTGACTTGTCTTCTAGGGTTTCCACACATATGTTTAATGGTTCACTTGCTTCTGGAACATTCTATTATAAGTCACAGGTTACACATGGACGCTAATACCTCCCACAACTACCAAAACATCAACACTCCCTCTTAGCTAGGGAGGTATTAACTAAGATGTTCTTCATGTAGTGGTCTCAAACACATCCATCCATCTCACATGGCATGGGCATGACTCACATGGTCTTGTAGACCATTCTATAGGTAACATCACCATAGCCACACAGGCTATCATATGATCAAACATATCAATTATCACCATCATAGCCGCACATTAGCCATCTAGCTGGAAAACACCTCCAACACTAGTGGTTGGCCCAACTAGTAACCTCTGATACTATTGATCGTCACTCTAACAAGAATCGTTTCCGACACTACAGGTCGACATCTAGTTCATACAAAACTAGTAACTCATCATCTCACACAAAATTTGACTCAAAAATTTAACACTCCCTCTTAACGAGGAAGGTATTCCTCTTGGAACGATCATCATCACTGTTATTGCACTTCTGCACACCTCGATCATTGTCTGGTTGAATTTCACGAATCCATACATCATAAGAAGTTCTGCACTTTCATTGGAGTAGTGTACCAACCTTTGTTGGAGTATCATACCAACTTGCACTGGGGTGACATACCAGCCTATGTTGGAGTAGTATACCAACTTGCGCTGGGGTAATTTAATTAATTGTAATTCCATGAAATGTATAATCTAAGTTTTAATTCTATTAAGTTGTAATGCCAGTAAAATGTGTGTGTGGTTTTTCATATATTATCTTGATGAAATGTGTGCAACTTGTGAAATTATATACTTTGATACTTGACATAATTTGCACAACTCACACATTATATATTTTGAGAAGTTAACATGGAGAGGGGTGTTACAGATTTCTAAGTTCCACCATTGTATGGAATAGTTCAAATAATATTTACAAGATTTTTCTTATAGTCTTTCCTTTCCTAGTGATAATTGCACAATGTGCAATGAGTTTTCATGACATGTTATGTGTACCATAACCAAAGGAACCTATCACAAAATGATATTCATGGAGTCTAACATAATCAAATAGATATGTAGGAAAACACCAGGGAATCCAAAAGTCCGAAGACAATTTTGAAATAAAACTTGAATGTAAATCATAAATGGCAAAATGAGATGCAAAATAAAAAGTAGAAATTGCTTCAAGGAAAAAGAGACCTTCAAATTCACTACTCATCCTTAAAATCCCCTTTTAGGGGTGACATCATGCCCTATGGGCGATGTTTTGGCCTAAAGAGAAAGTTGTTGAGCATTTTGAAGGAGTCGTTGGGCCTCCGAAGGCCATGTCTTCATGTGATATGACTTCTCTCCATCAAAACATGCCAACGCATCATCAAATCCACCAACATCACCAACACTATCCCTCAAATGTGACGGCATACCCTAAAATGTGATGTTTTGAGCCTCCAAGGCCAAGCGTTGGGAAAAGAGAGGGCTAGTCTCATCCTCTAAGGTGTCTTCTCATGCCCCCAAAGGAAACACCAACCATCCATGTGTCCCTAGAAGAGGTGGCACATCATCCATCATGTGGGATTCATTCCCCAAATGAAGGTCCAAGTGACCTTGTGCCTTCACGAAATAGCTTTCCACATGTCAAGGCCCTACAAAGACAAGAAAATTTTCCCTCCAAGGGCTCAAAAATCACAAGCATCATTTCAAGTAAGCCATATATAATAAAATAATCACCCGAACATGTGCATCAAATCCCCCCTCTCAAAATAAACAAATGCCCAAAGACCTTATGCAACTTTCCAAATTTAGGTATGGGAGGGTTTTCATGGTGACATATTGGGTGAGTCATTCCCCATGTCAAGGAGTGTTTCCTAGGTGGATCCTCTCTAAGTCATGTGAAGAGTATGAGGTGGATGGGGGTGATACTTTTCGGCATGGGGTTTCTTGACATACAAGGGCTCATATTGTCTCATTTATGGGTGCCTTTGTAGAGGGTGTTCTTCCCTTCATCCATGATGCATGATTTTTCCAAATAATTTTTCCCATTTATTTGTTATCTAGTGTTTCCAACTTGAAATTAAAAATGGGACTTCTACCTAAGCATAAAAAACATTTCCCACACATGCTCTACCTTGGTTGCCATGTTCAATTAGTTACTTATTTTAAATTTTAAGTTGTAAATGGATAATTAAAGGAGGTCAACCTCCCTAATTTTATGTTGACATGTTGAATGTGGACAAAAGGGTTTTAGGTTATCTCCTATAAAAGGAGATCACCCCTTTGTCATTTTAACACACATAACACTTGAGAATTACATAGTTATTGGCTAGAATTTTCTCCCTCTTTGGGAAAATCGCATATCTCTCTCTTGTGCTCTCTTTGGATGCTAGTTGCTCATCTCTTGTGGAAGAAGTGGTGCACTATCTCTCTTGTATGTTTATATTTTCTTTGTGGTGGAATATACTTGGTAAAGAGGGTTTATCTTGCTATCTTGTGGAATTGGTAAGGAATTTTTTACATATTGTTAGTGTTTCTTATTGTTTCATGGTTATTCTTGTCTAAACCCTTGGAGGATTATAAAGGCATACACCCTCCACTAAGTCTATCACATTTTTATTTGGATAAGCTACTAAACAAGGTTGCTAGGAGGAGTAAAAGGGCTTACACCCTCCTAGATTTACCTTACTAGTTTTGTTTTCCCTAGGGAGGTAACACAACTAGCCCTTGCAACAAGAGACTCCATAACCCAATTGAAAAAGGCACTGGTTTAATTTGCATTGGAGAAATAAAATCATTGCATTGGTATACGTGAATTTTGCAGAGATTGCATTTGTTCAAGTTGGAATCAATTTTACATGCCATAAGCTTGCTTGAGCCACTAGGGCGTCTATCTTAGCCAAGTACTCTTTTCCGTTAAAAATTAATACTACAACCATTAGGGCTGAAAAAATATCTCTCTCACTCACTCATTTCTTACTAATCTACCACTAAAGTTTACTTGTGAACCTAGATTATTCTTCTACTAAACATTAACTATTGTTTTGATAGTTTACTTGTTCATTTTCGTGGCTAGATATTGTTGTTGTAGAAAAAGTTTGATAAAAACATAAGTATTCCCTAATACATTGTTGATAACACCATTTTCAGCCCTAATTTAGCATCAAAGCTTGTGTTTAAGTATTGGAATGTTATCTACATGTTTGGTACTTGATCATCCAATAATTGTTTGATCCTTTGGGTGGTTAAATTTGCATCTAGTAACACATTCTATTGTTGATATATATATATATATATATTGTTGCAGTTTGGGAAAACAATATTTTCTTGCTTGTTCCCCTTGGTTTTAGTTATTGTATCTTGATCAATTGTCTTGTTCCGGGCAGGGCTAACACTGTGGTGCAGGTACTCAACACTTGGAAACCATTCTTCACCAACAAGACTTCATATCCAATCCTTTATACTTCTCCAAATATGACCTATAGGGGTTTTCACCATCATCTTTTCAATTTCCATCTCAATTCCCCCTAGGGTCACTAGGATTCCCCCCTTGTGGTGATTTATCATCACTAAAGTGAGGGGAGTTTCTATCTAAGGTGACAGTGGGTAGGTAATCTCATAGTTTTCACACTCTTGTGGTTTGGTTTAGACTTTTTCGAACCTACAATTTGTACAATAACACGCTCGACGCACCTGTACATCGACAGGTGATGGGGTCGTCAAATGATTTAGTCAAATCTAATGCACTCCCCCACACACATGAAAATAATATAACACGTACCCAAAATTCTCCCACTTATTGTTTTCTTTGCATATAAGGGGTCACAATATTCCATAGTCAACAATCTAGGGCAATAATGCCCATTGTTTCTCTACACCATGAGAACTTCTAGGTGCTCACAGATTTTTTTAATGAATCTACAACATTCTTCAAAGTGTCAACCTTCTCTGGTGACACCTTCTTTTCTTCAACCATGTCTCTCACAAAGTGATATTGAACATCAATATGCTTTGTATTTGAATGATAAGTTGGGTTCTTTTCCAGGAAGATTTCACTCTAACTATCAAAATCTTATTTTACTACTTGTTGTACCAAACCAATACCTAAACACAATCTTTGTAACCATACCTCTTCCTTGCTTGCATGCATTCCTTTCATGTATTCAAATTTTGTAGTTAAGAGTGCCACTATAGCTTTTTTTTTTTCTCTTCCAACTGATTGTTGCTTCAAATAGATTAAACACATACCCACTCGTATATATTCTACGATCCAGATCTCTAGCCCAATATGCATCAACAAACCCATGTATGTCCAACACTCTCTCCAATCCTGGTCTTCCTTGGTAGCACAATCCATAACTAGAAGTTCCACACAAATACCTAAAAACTCTATTTATTGTTTTCCAATGCTCCTTCCCTAGTTTTGACATATACCTACTCAAAACTCCCACTGCATGTGCAATGTCTGGTCTAGTACAAACCATTGCATACATCAAGCTACCAACCACACTAGCATACGAAACATGGAACATGTCCTCTTCCTCTTCTCATGTTTTGGGACAATACTGACCTGCAAATAAATTTACACCTACAGGAATAAGAACCTTGTCTAGTTTACTTTCCTACATATTAAACCTCTGTAATATTGTCTCAACATATTTTCTCTAATTCAACCATAGTTTCATGTTTGTTCCATCTCTTTTAATATGCATTCCCAGAATGAAGTTAGCAGCCCTGAGATGCTTCATGTCAAATTTGGAGGATAGTTGTTATTTCGCCTCCTCGATAACATCCATGTTGTTTCCTACTAGAAACATGTCATAGAAATAAAACACTACATAAATGAAGTGATTACCATCCTTCTTGGAATATACACAATGATCATCCCTACTTCTCACAAATCCCAGTCCAAGGATGTATGTGTCAAAATTTTGGTATCACATCCTAGGTGATTGCTTTAGACCATACAATGACTTCTTTAGCTTACATACCAACTCTTTATTTCCTTTCACTACAAGGCCTTATGGATGCTTCATGTAGATTTCTTATTCTAGATCCCCATGTAGGAATGTTGTGTTCACACCCATATGTTCTACTTCAAAATAAAAAAAAAAAACAATAGATAAAAGAAATCTAATATAAGTTAGCTTGGCAACAGGAGATTTTTTTTTACCAAAGTCAATTCCCTCTACTTGGGAATAACCTTTTGTTAAGTTTTGAGCTATTATTATTTCCTTTTCAATTTACTATATAACAATAGCATAGGTAGGATCACTGAGAGAAACACAATCACAAGATACACAACATTTATCCTGGAAAACCCTCATGGGGGAGAAAACCCAACAAAACTTCCTTAATATATATATCCAATACAATGCCAAGACAATAAACCAAAACACTAGAGAATATCCAACACTAAGCAATGTGCCTCTCTCTTCCTTCTTCTCCCAACTGCAGCTCTCCAGACTTGTGCTCTTGATGAGTGAATGAGTGAGTGTACAAATGAGGCGTTGACTTCCTTTATTTATACAAACTAGCAGGTGTTGGAAAGGTGTCTCTTCACTGGGCAGGGCCGACTTGTCTTCTTAGTGGCTAAAACCACTTTAATTGGGCCTGGGGCCAACTTCTTAATTTACATGATATAATTAAGGTTTGACTAATCCGCAAAAGGAGATTTGGTCAATTACAATGCCCGACATGATCAATCCACAAAACGGGATTGATCTAATGAATAATGACTCAATAAATAAATAGAATACTCTTTGTAGTTACAATATTTCAACACTCCCCCTTAACAAGAAGGGTATTCTACAACATCATCAAGAGAGAGAGAGAGGGAAACAACATCAACAACATCTAGAACACTAACTAGCATATCTATAAATCATCGAAATTTTTTCTCATCATCATCATTCACAGCATGGAGCTGGAGTAGCATCATCATCCTCATCAACATGAGGCTAAAGTAACATCATCATCATCTTTGGCATGAGGCTAAAGTAATATCATCAACATCTTTAGCATGAGGATAAAATAACATCATCATCTTCAACATGAAAACTGAAATATTATCACCATCATCATCATCATCTTCAACAAGAAGCTGAAGTGGCATCATCATTATCATATTCAACAAGAAGATGAAGTGGCATCATCATCATCTGCATCAACATGGATTAGTATAACACTAATACATCATCATTATCAATAACAACACAAGGATGATACAACATCAACAACAACAATATCACAACATGAAGGTTGGAGCATCATCAACATCAACACTAGGTTGGAAATCTTCAGCACGAAGTTGGCATCTCAACAACATCAACATGAAGCTGGAAATCTTCAGCATGAGGCTGGTATCACAACATAAGCATGAAGATGGAAATCTTCATCATGAGGCTCGCATCAACAACATATTGTGGTACTCTGATAAATCCAAAGGATCTACCCAGGAATCAAAAGATTCCCTAGGATATAAAATCCTAACGAAGCTACCACTACTGACCAACGCAAGCATATACATGCACAAGTACTCTGACAGTCTTTCCTTATGGACCTTCGAGATCTATCCAAGGATGACCAGTCCCCTAGGATATAGAATCCTAATTGAGCTACCTGTTATTGCCCAGGATACCATAGTATCATCAACACTGCTCCCCCTTTCGAACTATACCAAACTTGTCTCGAAAGTATTTAAACTTTATACGAGACAGAGGCTTGGTCTACAACCTTCTCATCTGTGCCAACATATTGGAGCTTTAAAGCTCCACTCTGCATCATGTCATGAATGACGTGATACTAGATCTCTATGTGCTTCAACTCATCATGGAACACATTATCTTTATACAACTTTGGTTATCAAATAGGATCATAGTGGCTTCCATCTCTAGATCAAATAGATATGTCAACAACATCCGAAGCCATATGGCTTCACAACTGGTGGAACATGGAGCAATGTATTCCTCTTCTGCTGTGTTGGGAGCAATGCTGGATCACTCCCTACTCTGCCATGTAGTAATGGTTGACCCCAGAATGAAACAACATCCTGAGGTTCTCTTTCTATTAGGGACACTTCCAACCCAATCTAAATCGGTATAACCACTCAGTCTGAAGTCATGATCTCTAGTATAACAGAGACCAAAATCCAATGTACCTTTAAGGTATCTCATCACATGTTTTGCGTCATCAAGGTGAACACATCTGGGTTATTCCAGATATTGACTCAAGGTAAAACATATATCTAGCCTAGTATTCGTCAGATACATCAACGAACCAATAATATGTTTGTACAGAGTAGCACCAACCAATTCTAATGAGGCGTCTACCGGGAGCTTCAAATTCATTTCCATGGTTGTATTCATGGATTTGCACTCCAACATATCAAACATATTCAGTATTTCAAATGCATCCTTCCCTTTGTTAAGGAAGATCTTCTCTTAGCTCTGCCAAACTTCAAGACCTAAGAGATAAAGCATTAGGTCTTTCATCAAACTCTGTTGCAATATGTGATGAGATTTTCTTCATCTTGTCAAGAATACATCATCTACATATAGTAGTAACATTATTTGCTCATCATTCATGACCTTGAGGTAAAGTTTAGAATCATCTTTACCCTTGGTAAATCCCAAGCTCTTCAGGAAACTATCAATTATGCCATATCAAGCTCTAGGAGCTTGCTTCAACCTGTACAGATCCTTCTTCAACCTGCAGACCCGAGTCTTTCTATCTTCAAATTTAAACCAATTTTTCACATTACATTGTACCAATATGGTACACTTGCTCAACTGCAACTCAATCTACACAATCATGTGCTAGCTCTATGTTCTCTCTGCAAAGCACGATCTGTCTCACTGCTTGAGAGTATGTCCTCTCCTCTTTCTGCAACTATTCCTTCTGGAACTGGGACTCTGCACCTGCAACTGCTCTGAGGCTGAGAATGATTTCTTCATCCTCAATGTGGCTACTGAAATATGAGAGTAAATCCTCTTATTCTATCACGACAACAACTTCATATAAAACTAAGAGTGGATCGATAACTGATACTGAAGGTAGCTCTTCTTCTTTCATGGAGGTAACTCTATCTTTTATCATAGTCATGTCTCCATGACCCAACTAATGTAATGCACCAACTGCCACTCAATTTTAAATATGAGGATTTCTCCCCCTACATCTCATACTATATATGAATCATGTTTGTTCTAGTTGTCTTCATGAATACTGGAACTATTTCTTCAATTATTGGAGTAAGTGTCTCGTCATAGTCTTCTCCCTCTTGTTGGGAGTATCCTCTAGACACACATCAGGATTTGTACATCTACAACATGCTTGATCTATTTAAATCATTCTTGGAAGTCAATACTGAATTCTCTTCTAGTCTCATGAAAGAATCCATATCCTAGTCTTTCTAAATGGATTCCTTCTCTGTCACTGAAACAAGGGAATCTTCCCAAGAGATTTCATATCTCCTAGTAGTTTTTGAAGCTACGATCTAGTATTCTCATGGCATTTGTCTCCAAGTATTGGAAGTTGTCTCTTCATCTGATCCTTTTTTAGATCATGCTTACTCTTGATTTATTTTGAGTCTACAAGGACTCCATCATCTCTTATGGGGTATACTTGGTGTCGAATACCAAGTCTAAATATGAAAATTTGAGTCACACTTCAAGTGAATTCTGCTTCCTGTCAAGGCAACTTCATTATCCTTTAAACAAGTCTACTGTGAGTTCTTGTTATAATGTTTGTTCATCTTTGGAGCCTTCTTCTCCTTACAATCAATCTCCATTTGAGATACTTTGGATCTCAAAAGATAGATTCTTCTTCATCTTATTTGTTACATGAACGTATATGGAAATGTACATAGTCTGCTTCATGTCTCATCTAATCTATTGCCTTCTGTAACCTTCATTGTATCTTCCTCAAAGTTATCACTTGTGACCTTAAACAAGGTAAAAAAAACAACATGCAAGAATAATACTCTTTTGATAATAGTAATAAAACAATAGCATGAATAATCTTCACAATAGCTCCTTTAGAGATATCACTTGTGACCTGTCTGAAACAAAGATCAAAAGAAAGAGATATAATATGAAATGAGGTCAACACTCTTCTAGTGTTGTGATCAAACATTCATCCATGGTAACCTGGAACCAACACAATGAGTTTCTCCTAGAGGAGATGTTAGCTGTATCTGGTAAATGATTACATTAAGAATTTATCTCAATATGTTCACATGCTACCAAGTATAATACTTTTCAAAGACTTCTACCTCAACTATAGTGTTTACTTGTAAAGCGGTAGCTATCAACTTGTCATGTGCGACTTTGAATCTTATCAACTTAATTAATCAAACCTATAACCTGGAGCCTTGTCCTCAAGAATGAGTTTGTTGCTTTTCTTCCAAGTCTCCTTCACATAAGATGACGAGTGTTTTCTTCAACCTGTCTTCTGTACTAAGACAATATGCTATCTTGACAGAAAGTTGGGTTAGAGAATAAACTCTATGATATCAATGTTAATCCATCTAATACCTTGACTTTAATTTTGCCCAAAGGTTAGTATGATGGTCATATCTTCAACATGCAACCTAGATCAAAATAATGTCATAACAAATAGATGCATATCAAAATAATCAAACCTGGGTTGCATTATTCCTCTAAATGTGTTGGATCTGAGATCATTCTGGATCTATGGTAAGAGATCCCTTCTCCTGCAAATACCCTTTAAAACTTAACAATTTAAACATATGTGAATGCATACCTCTGATAGTATTTGCAGGTAGTGGCACCATCTGGTAGCAATGATAATAATTACCAACTCTTAAAAACTTCAAGGGTGACTGCAAATGGTACTATAGCTAATACTTCAACTGATACTGCAACTGCAATTGATACTGCAATTGATTATGAAACTGCAACTGCAACTGCAACTTAGAGTTTTATGAGGAAACCCTAATTTTTCAAACTTCAAATTTTGAAATTTTGATCCAAGGGATAGATGCGTTGAGCTGAGGTGAGTAAGCTGGTGCAGTCAGATTTTTGAAAATCCAAATTTTCCCCTTGAAACTGAGCTTGCGAAAATATGGACTGGTACTTCTGGTACTAGTTCTAGTTTCTTGGTTTTCTGGTACTTCAGGTTTTCTGGTACTTCAGGTTTTCTGGTACTTCTAGTTTTCTGGTACTAGTCAAAACTAGGGTTTGACTTTCTAGAGTATCTAATCACTGAAAAAGATTCCTCTCCAATAAAAATCCCTAATTTTCTTGTACGACAACAATGTCGTTTTTTTTATTCAGTGAAAGGTGCTCTCTTCAAATTAGCTCTGATACCATGTTAATTTTTTATCTATTATTATTTTATTTTCAATTTACTAGATAACAATACCATAGGTAGGATCATTAAGAGAAACACAATCACAAGATACACAACATTTATCTTGGGAAACCCTCATGGGGGATAAAACCCAACAAAACTTCCTTAATATAGATAGCCAATACAATGTGAAGACAATAAACCAAAACACTAAAGAATATCCAACACTGATCAATGCGCCTCTCTCTTCCTTCTTCTCCCAACTGCAGCTCTCCAGACTTGCGCACTTGATGAGTGAATGAGTGATTCTGCAAATGAGGCGTTGGCTTCCTTTATTTATACAAATTGGCAGGTGCTGGAAAGGTGTCTCTTCACTGGGCAGGGCCGACTTGTCTTCTTAGTGGCTAAAACAACTTTAATTGGGCCTGGGGTTGACTTCTTAATTTACATGATGTAATTAGGGTTTGACCAATCCACAAAAGGGGATTTGGTCAATTACAATGCCCGACATGATCAATCCACAAAAGGGGATTGATCTAATGAATAATGAATTAATAAATAAATAGAATACTCTTTGCAGTTACAATATTTCAACACCTTTTGCTACCAACATTTTTTTTTATTTCTCCACTTTTCCTTTTGCATTCAAATTCTTCTTAAACACCCATTGCTTCCAATGGCCTTTCTTCCATTTGGAAACACAAATAGATCCAATGCCTCATTCTTATCAAAGGAATCCATATCTTCAGCCATGGCCTTCTTCCAGAGTTTACTATCCTCTGAATTCACTTCTTCCTTCACAGTTATGGGATCATTATCAGTAATAGATAAAGAAAAATTATCACGAATATAAGGTGGACTATACCTTTCTCATTTCCTTCTTTCCCTCATTGATCTCCTCAATACTGGAGTATGAGGTTCTTCTTCTTCTTATTCATCTTCTTCCATTGATTCATATTTTTCATCATCCAACTCAAAATCTATTTTCTCAGGTTCTTCTTTCCTTGGTAGGAATTATTGTTTGGGAACATCGTTAACCTCTCTAAAAAAAACATCATGACTATAAACAATATTCTTAGTTTTTGGGTCTCAAATCTTATAACCTCTCATACCATCTTTATAACCAATAAAGATACACTTTTCAGCTTTATTATCCAACTTACTCCTATTTTCCTTTGGAACATGTACATAAGCATCACAACCAAACACTTTGAGATGTTCAAGAGATGTTTTCTTACCATTCCATACCTCATGTAGAGTTTTGTCCACCAACATCGATGAGGGTGATCTATTTACCAGGTAACATGCAATACCCATAGCCTTTGCCCTGAATTCTTGTTATAACCCGACACCACTAAGCCTTCTCCTTTATTTTTCCATAAACTTCATGTTCATCCTTTCTACAACCTCATTCTGTTGAGGTCTGTATGGAGTAATTTTCTTCCTTTCTATACCACACCTCTTACATAACTCTTCAAATTCATTCCCACAAAATTATCCACCATTATTTGTCCTCAACACCTTTATTTTCTTATCTGTTTGATTTTCTACCAAAGCCTTAAAATATTTAAATTTATCAAATACCTCATATTTCTTCCTAAGAAAATAAATCCATGTGTTCCTTGAGAAATCATCTATGAATGAAACATAATACATATATTTACATAGTGATGGAACAAGCACAAGTCCGAACACGTCACTGTGTATCAACTCTAAGATCCTATTTGTTCTTGTAGCATCATATGGGAATATTACTCGATCATTTTTACCATATGTTCATGAAATCAAAATCTAGGGTGCAATTAGACATACCTTCAAATATACCTTTATGTGTAGTGTTTGAAGGCCCTTTCTCCAATATGTCCTAGTCTTTGATGCCACAACATGGTATTCTTTTCAGGGATAGTATGGATCCTATCTTCTTTATTTCTTTTATCATGGAAAATAGAATTGTTACACCCATCAATATAAGTGCTTCCCAATAACTAGTACATAGTTCCACACCGAACTCCCCTCATCAAAACCATTGCTCCTTGTACCATCTTGCAAGTTCCCTTTTCCAATTTAGTATCCACACTTGCATCATCCAACTTACTTACAAATATTAGGCTCCTAGATAGATCTAGAATGTGCAGAACTCCCGGGAGAGTTGTAATTCTTCAATCTTTCAGCAACAACTCAACCCTTCCACGTCCCATGATTTTGGTCGTCAATTCATCTCCTAGAAAGACATCACCACCATCATACTTTTCATATTCATAGAACCACTCACTATGAAGAGTCATATGAAATGACACACCTAATTCCATCAACCATACACCATGATCTGCATGTGTACCTCTATATGTGAGGTAAACATCACCTCCTTCTTCTGTGGAGGTTTTCATCTTTGTGGAAGAGGCATCATCAGATTCATTTTCTTTATCAACATTCTTAGACATATAATATTTCTTATAATCTTAGCTTTACCGCATTTCCAACATTTCCTCAAATATTTTCCTGGGGATTTTGATCTACCTTTAGATTTAGATCCCCCCCCCCTCGAAGACTTATTTCTATACCTATATTTGGGATGACCTCTTACAGATAAAGCATGTTTTTCCACCTCATCTCTTTTGATAACAAGGATGAAACTACATCCTCATACTTCAATGAAAATTGATTGGTACTACCAATTTCTACAACCAGATTATCCCAAGAGTTTAGAAAATAACATAACAAAGCAATACACTTATCTTCTTATGAAATCGTAATATTAACAGAGATAGGTTGACTTATGAGAGTATTGAAGGAATTTAGATGCTCTATCATAAAATCTCCATATTCCATCCTAAGATAATACAACTTCTTTTGAAGAAACAACTTGTTTACCAAGGACTTTGACTGATACAAATTCCCCACTTTTCCTATAGTTCCTTGGTTGTATATTCTCTCGAGACATTCAGTAACACTGAATCTGCGAGGTAGAGACGAATCATACTCCTTGCTCTTCTATCCCACTTCTCCCAATCTTCTTTTGAAATACCAATAGATTGAGTACTAGTAGTTTGTGTACTAGTAAATTATGTACCAATAGGTTGTGTACTGGGATCCAAAATGATCCATTGTTAAAATTGTGAATTAAAGCAATGCATATAGATTCTTAAGAAAAACATAAATTAATCAATGGCTCATACACATAGTACACAATGATTTACTCTGGAAACTATTAATCAGGAGAAAACCAATCTTCCTTGGTGTTGCACCTATCAACTCTTCATTGCATTAATTTCACCATTCACAATACAATATATACAATATTTTAGGTATTTTGCAACTTGTTGTGCTGCTTATATGTTTAGTATAATGCACTCATTAATTATCAATCCGGGATTCGTAATCAACAGAGTTACAAGACACCAGTAAGAAAGGTAATTCTAATGTCGTGAGTATAGAGCTATTCTAAATTATGTATGCTGGAAACAAAACAAAATAGCAAACTGAAATGCACTTGGTTGTCTTTCACAGAGAGGCTATCTACTCCATTATGGCACATCCAAGTATGAGATGGAGTTGGTTTGATAGATCAACTATGCTATCTGACCCAGAAAACTAACTATGCAATCCACACTTCTGAAAGGGAAATCACACATCAATCATCACGACATAGCATGGGTAGTTCAACAGTCAATACTGAGTATGTCGTGGTTCACAATGTGTTGTTGTGAACTTCACTAGTTCTCCTTCAGATATGTCTGACTACTGCTGCCAACATTCATGTCTATGAAACAAAATCAAATTCATAAAAATAGAGCATATGCAAAAGCAGAGCGAGTAAAGATCTCTAAGAAATCATATAATGGAAATCCTACTCTAAGTACTGCTACCATCTAAGAGAATTAAAGCTTCAGCTAATTTAACATTTACACTATTAAAAACAAATGCTAATACTAATCTATGAAGATACTAACCTTTGTTGGGCGGTGGGCCCTTGCCGCTTCAACAGGTCAACGATTGGAGTCTATAGTAAGCTTTCTTTCAACCCACACATTACTCTCATTCAAATTTAAAACATAGAATCAAACTTATGCTAACAACTCAACTCACATTTAATCATAGACAATCAAGACATGAAGATAAATGACGTCCTTCTATTGATCTTCACTCAGAATATGTTCTGTGATATAACACGTTGCTTCACATGCTGTAATATTCTAGCTCTCTCCACACTTCCACCATCCTTGCCACAACTATTTAACAGTCTTAGTCATGAAACACAAGGAGGTGAAATGATTTGCAAATCAGTCAATTGTTAATTTTAATTATTCGGTTACATCTTTTAGCTTCATCCTCATGACACGAAGTGCATGAGGATGAGGCAATCAACAAACTATTCTAGCATAGCCTTGCTAAAGCAAATAAACATCCAACAATTGTCTTGGGTGTGATATGGACTAAACTTGGTACATTCGACTCTCTATATTGGTACCGGATCATGACAGGTAGATGGTACCAGATCACGACAGTGCGCAAATGGTGGTACCGGATCACGACAGTCCACAGACGTTGGTACCGGATTGCAACAGGTGAGATTCAGTATCGGATGTGCTTGGTACTGGATTCAAACAGTGGCAGTCTTGGTGCACAAGTACCGGATAACTGAGCTGGCACAGGAAGGCTAGATTTATCTAGAGGTCAAAGATTATACATGGCAAATTGAAGCATTAGTACATGAAATGTTTAATTTCCTAGCTCAATAAACCAAAAATGCATGAACTAAGCACACTTTACCTTATGACCTTATCAATGGCTAATGGTAGCATTCTTGTCATTCACCCAAGCTTAAGTAAGCCAAAAAGGTATAGATGAGGAGTATAATAGGGTAGTGGGGATGTTAATTTAGGGTCTCAACATTCCCCCATGCCAAAATCATTGCATGTCCTCATGCAACTGAAAACAAAACCAAAATTTCTTCAAAACTTGAGACTGCATTCTTTACTTCGGTGGATCAATGATGTTGATGGTTGAGGCCTCTTCTTTCAGCTCCCTTTTTATGACCCTAACGTATTGTAGGAGTCGTAGTACCTTCTTGAGCTTGTTAGAAGTTCCTTCATGGTCATCTTGAAGTTGTTGGCTGGTTTCTTTCAATTGCTCATTTTCCTTTTTGATATACCTGTCCAATAGTTGGTATTCCTTCACTTCTTGTTTGAGTTCCTGATTTTGTTTTTGCAGTTCCCCAATCTTTTTCTTCATTTGTTCTTTTGTCAACGTCTTTGTTGACTTCATCATTACTGGCTGGATGCATTCTCTTTCTTCGACTTCCTCCCTCATCCCACATAAGGTAATAGTGGCTTGTTCCTCGGTCAAACTAGGGATGTCATCCTGGACTGATAAGTCTTCAGAAGGAGAGGTAAGATTGTTTGGATCTTCCTGTGTATGAGGAATGACAATTGTTTTACCCTTCTTTGCCATGCTACTTGTGGTTCTTTTACAAGGAGGTATTGGATCAGGGGTGCTCACAGGCTTCCTTTTCTTCTTTTCTATTTGTGAAATGGTGACAGGGGACTGTTCTATAGACTGTTTACTTTTAGTTTCTGAGCTATGCTTCCCTTTCTTCATAGTTTTTGTCTGATGGCCCTTCTCCTCAAGTGCCACTGTTGAAGTCTCCTCTACTAATTTGGTTTTACCTTTTGATTCGGGACTTTTAAAAGTCTTATTGATTGTAGGAGAGGACCCTGCTTGTCTACTAGATTTTTCTTGTTGGCTCACTATCCTGGATGATGATGGAGTTGCCTTATCCTTCTTGCCCTTTTTCTTTTGAGGTTCCTTATTTTTCTTTGGAGCATGTTGGGCTTCCTCCACAGGTTTGTTTTCTGTGGGAAGGTGTTGAGTGATAAGGGTTTTCCAACTAATCCTCTGCTTCCTAAGTTCATGTAAAACTAACATTTTAATGAGACCTTGATGGTAAATGCTAGTCTTCTCAGTTTTGGATAGGGATTTGACACCTCTTGCCATTTTGTTCAAACTCATCCATAGAAAATATGGGAAATCAATTTCAGGGCCTCCTTCAAAGTGTAATAGAAGCCTAATATGATATATGAAGGTCACAACATACTTTCCCTCACAAGTGACGAATTGTTGAAGACTAGTAATCATTGGATGATACTCTTCTTTGATATAGTTCCTAGGGATCCCCTTTTTCCAATCGGGGTGCTGATAGTCTTCTTTCAAAAATCCCTGGCACATCTCCTTGTTGATTCCTACACCTTTGAAGTATTTGTCTCCTCTGTTAGGTAATCCCGTGACCTCCCTTATGGTTGCTTCATTGATTGTCAGCTGCAGATTGCCTATATGCGCAATCTCTCCATTGTAACCTTGAATAAATTCGTGAGATATCTTCTCATGCCAGCCTGGGAATTTCTCCAAAATTGGCATCCATCCCGATCTAGCATACTTCTCCCGACATAGTTGGAATTTCTTGATTTCTCTATAAATTTGGAAGACCAGTTCATGTCTACTTACGACCATCGTTATAATTTGTGAGAAAAGTATTGGGCTGTAGCGCAAAGGTTTAGTCAATTGATGAGGGTAAGGGTTTGGTACCGGAGAGGAGTAGGCTCGAAACTGGAGAAAGGTAACGACAAGGGAAATATGGTGATGGTGTCGATAATGTGAATGGTAAGTTTTAATAAGGATGCCGCAAGGAAAATTTAAGACCAGATGAGGCTTATCTGAATGGCTTCGCCACCTAGATAAGCCATTTCATTTCTACTCGTTAATGTAATGATGAGGACAAGACGTTGGGTGTCAAGGCATCATTTTGGGATAGGTGATTGGACTTCCGAGTGGTGAATTTGATGTTGGATCATGGTTCATGACACAAGATAAGTTCATGATTTGCTTAAGGACGAAGTACATTCATGGCCTATCATTACTAGACATGCTTCATATTCATGCTTTGATGTGATTTTGCCCTGAACCATTTTCGAGCACTTATGAGAGGATTGATTAAGTTTAGGCATATGGGTATAGGTGCATGGTTTTAATACTAAGGTCATAAGATCTAGTATATAATTTCATACCTATTATAGTTTTATGAGCAGAGGAAAATAAATACCATTTTACCTTTGCTTTTACCTTTGTATGATCAATACCCATAGCATGTGCGACTGCTTGTAGATTGTCAGAATTCATCGTTTTAGACTGAATTTTTCTGAAATCTTGGTACAGGAATTTCTTGTACTTCTTTTATTCTGTGCTTATCTTCTTTTGTATTTGGTTCTGCAGGGTGATCATGTTGGTTTTTGAAGGTAATATGTGAGTCTGAAAAAGAGTTATGAAGGAGCTCTTTGACCTTCCCCCATCCCAAGGATGTTGCATATCTATATGCAAGAAGATTCAACATTTTGTATCATAATGGAGAAAAGATGATAAGAGAAAAAGAAACCAATCAAATTTTAGAAGTACATTTATCACCTAGCATATGATCTCGTGCCTAAACATTGAAATTGCCTTTCTTTTGATGGCTTATTGACAAAGGTAGCATTCAACAGTGAAAACAGGGGAATTTTTATATGTTTGCTAGAAGAACAGATCCAACCTAACTTGCTTAAGAGATTTACTATCATTAGATGTTATAGATAAATTTCACAGTATAAGTAGATTAGACTCTCTAGTTAGGGCTCCACTCTTAGGAAGTTTCCTTCTTAGGTAATGTAGGCTTTAGATGCCAGACCGGTAAGTTGACTTAGGGTAATTCTCAAATGGACATTTACTTGCAGTAATTATGTTTCTTATTAATGTGGAGTTTGTATCTCATAAATGCCAATAGTGACATGTGCTTTTTAGATGATAAAAGTGAATTTTTCAATCAGACAAGTATAGATGAGACATTTCTCAACCAGAACCCACTGCCAGCAAGACTGTTCAGTACTTCGGTGGGGTAGTTGTGATAATTAGTGAGAGATCCCTTCCTCAGGCAGAATGCCCCATTGCCAACAGGTCTGTTTAGTACCCTGATGGGTTTGCCTAGTCATACCATAGACCGATACTTGTTGCCAGCAGACCTGTTCAGTATCCCGATGGGTTAGTCTCTTAAACCCTTTTTCCATCAGAGGCTTCTTGTCCATAGTCACCTATTTTGGTTTTTATTAAAGAGTTCTTTTCATGGTGACAGGGGAGGCTCGTCTGAAAACCTTTTTACAGGCTGGGATGGTATTGGGTTGGAAGGTATAATCTCTTCTTTGAATGTCTTTTAAAGATTTGTCTAAAGGAAAAATAAACTTTTTATGCACATTATTTCTTTAGAGTGATCCAGATGTATAATTTTGTCTGAGTTTGTCCATAAGAGAATGACCTAAATTTTCCTTAGGGTACTGATACATCCTCTTCCATAAAAATTTTCCTAGTGTGCCCATGGTAGAGAGTGTTCATATACTCATATGTTACTCTTTAGTAAGATAATCCAATGAATACTATTGAAGTTTGGTTAGGGTGAGATAGTTACTTGTAGGCTAATATATTTTTGTCCCTTTAATCATGTTGAAATACTAGATAAAGGTAACATCTAGTCTTTGAAGGGGATTATGGTTCTTTGAGCATTCATAGGTAAAGATTGTGTCCCTCTTTTTTTTTATTTGTTTTTAAGCAATAGAACCAAAAGAAATTAAAATACTTTTTTTTAGCTAGCAATAGAACCAAAAGAAATTAAAATACTTCTTTTTAGCTAGCAACAGAACCAAAAGAAATTAAAATACTTCCCTTTAGTTGTCAACAGAACCAAAAGCAATTATTGCTTCACAAGGGCTGCCATTTGATACTGCATTCGGCTTCTTGGTTCCAGCTTAAGTGGTTGTTGCATGGCTTCGTACTTCAGATTGATTGAAATAAGCTTTTGAAATATGCGTAGCATGCTTTGTCAATTAGGTAATGTGTCCTGATAGTACTGTAGAAGGACAGACTTCTGGTACCGGACTGGTACCGGACCAGAACAGGATTTCTGGTACCGAAGCAGAGAAGAATATTGTTGATGCCTACAAACTGATGTTTAGCAAGTTCGTGAAGGATCAAATAAATTATAGAAATTTATTTACAAAATTTTTTTTGCAAAAGTAAAACAAAAGGAGGTAAGAATCTCTTGTTACCTTCATCTTATTAACAAAACTCGATCCACACCTATGTACAAAAGTTTTAAATAAACCAATCAATCAATGTGGGTCAGTAGGAGGGTCTCCTTCCTTACTGATCACCTGCATATTTGAATTATGTAGTATACGAGTCAGGAATTCCTCTTTTGACAGGGGTTTGTTGTAAATTCGCAACCGATGACCATTCACAAGTAGTGGTGCCTGTTGTTCATCAATTGTCTTTATCTTGATTGAACCATTATCATAGACAGTGTCAATTTCGTAAGGTCCCATCCAATGAGTAGTTAACTTACCTTTGAAGTTCTTGAATCTGCTGTCATACAACAGGGCCCAATCTCTTTGTTGAAAATTTTTCTTTTTGAGATACTTGTCATGCCATTTTGTTCTCTGCTCTTGAATGAGGGTGGTTCTTTGAAGTGCTTCCTTCCTGATTTCATCCAACTCATTAAGTTGCAAGAGTCTTTGTTGCTGGGCTTCATCCAAGTTCATGCCAACTTGTACTGCAGTCCTGAAGGTTTTGATCTGGAATTCTATGGGGAGAAGCACCTGCTTCCCATACACCAACTCATAGGGTGTATGTCCTGTTGTATTCCTCCAGGTGATTCTATAAGCCCATAAGGCTTCTAATAATCTGTCAGCCCAATCCTTGTGGTGTAGTTGTACTGTTTTGGTAAGAATGGACTCAATAACTTTGTTGGTAGATTCTACTTGTCCATTTGCCCGTGGATGGTAGGGTGTAGATTTCCTATGTTTGATTTGGTACTGTTCTGTAACAGATTTAACTAGATGAGAGGTAAATTGAGTTCCCTGATCAGTCACAATCTCTCAAGGTACACCAAATCTAGTAAAGATATCATTAAAAAGGAAGTCTACCATTGATTGTTCACTTGCAGCTGGTAAAGCTTTTGCTTCAACCCATTTAGTCACATAGTCGGTGCATACAAGTATATACTTTTTCTTTTTAGATGCAGGGTTAATGGGCCCTACAAAATCTAATGCCCACTTCTCAAAAGGCTCAATAACTACTTGGGATTGAAGTGGCATTTGGTCTCATGCAGTAGTCTTACCCATTTGTTGGCATTCATCACAATTGGATACATAGGTTTTAGCATCTCGGAAAATATGAGGCCAGTAGTAACCACATTGCAGAACTTTGTAAGCGGTTCTCTTGTCTGCAAAGTGTCCTCCACAAGGACCATCATGGAAGGCTTGCAGAATATCATGAATTTCATCTTCCCTTACACATCTCCTGATCACCAAATCTGGTCCTGTTTTGTAGAGGCAATCATCGTGCCACATGTAATTTGCACTTAGTTGAAT
>ML793132.1:621083-659123 GCA_009831015.1 Picea engelmannii
AATTTTCTCTTAGGCGAAGAGAAGGAGACAAAAGAAAAAATTTGATACCAGAGTGGTATCAGAGATAATACATAATTAATTTCTGTAGGCAAGGGAGACAGAGTAGGACGCTCTCTGGAGACTATTGTGAGGCATTCAACAGATGGTAAACAACCAGGTGGACTACAAGTGAAGAAGGATGGTCGTTGGAGGTCATGAGCGTGGTTGAAGAGAAGTCTACCTGTAGATAAGCAAAGTGGATATGGAAAAGGAGCTTAGTGAAATACTAGCAGAAGTGGAAAGGCTAGCGTTCAAGATGCAGTAGGAGGCAAAGGTGTGTTGGAGGTATGAGTGGCCTTTGAAGAGGACATCTAAGTGGCATGTTTGACAGTTGTTGGACTGAAAGAAACAACATGTGTTGAGGAGGTGGTTGAGATATGTCAGAAACCTCAGTGGCAAGGGAAAATGATCTGGCATAGATCTCGTAAGTTACTAGTTGGGCAATGTGAAGGGGTCAGTTGATCTCGTAAACTGTTAGGAGGGAAGAGGAGATATCTCGAATTTCCAAGTGGGAAAGAGAGAAGAGATGAGCTCAGCTGAGAGTTCATGTAAGCAAGGGGTGTTGACAAATGAAAAAGAGGCAGAAGAAATGTCTCATCCATATGAAGATTCATGCAGAGCTGCAATCCGCGTGAATGAATATGATGATAAGTTGGAAAATTTCATCATAGAGGAGAAGGATCAGATGAGCGTTCTGATCATTGGAGGAGTCGAGATATTCCTACTAAGAAACTGAGGAGAGGCTAGCACAGATGTTGTGGGTGCAACAGAAAGACAATACATTGAGATTGTCATGGAGAATGAGGAACACATACTGAAGTCTGTCCCAATAGAAGGGGAGTGCCCAGTTGAGTTACTCACTGAGTGGGAAAAGGAGTTAAAGGAACTGGAGGATTGGTTGGACAGTCCGGAACTAGAAGGTGGCTTCCACGAGATAGCCATGCCAGAAGGGGACATAAAAACATGAGTTGCAGCTGGAATAGAACCAATCGTAGGAATGACAGGAGTTAGTCTGTCAGGAGAAATAACTGAAAAATAGTTCAGTAGTGAGAATACATAATTGAAGTCTACAACAGAGTGGTCAGTTAGTGTCACCAAAGATAAACGTAGCATGGGAGGTCAAGATGATACACCCATGGAGTGGAATGAATAATTGCAGCCGAGCAGACTGTAAAAACCAAACCAGCCGATGAAGTAGATGGAAAACGTGATACAAAAGATAAGGGAGTTGATGTTGAGGTTAGTAGAAGAAGTTGTTAGCAAAGAGAAGCTGGAAAGAAAGGAACCTGCACGAGAAACAGGGACAATGCAGAAGCAGTCACAACAACAAAGAAGAGGACCAAAAAGACAACTCTAGGAGAAAGTTTTGGATGCAGGAGGATTTCAACAGAGAGGAAAGCTCATGAGCAGGAGCTCATGATTTTTCGTAGCCATGGGGTATGATGCAGGAGAATCGCTCCACCTCAACATGCACTAGATGATTAGCATGAGTGGTGCGCATTCAAGGAAGGGAGAGGCATCGCCCTCTCATTTTTCCTTCGAGAATATAAAAGCATGATCAAGGCATTTAATGCTGACAAGTTGGAAGAGCCAAATTTGTGCCTTCGCAAAAGATGGAGATAAGGCCTCCATTAAGTGGTTGACAGTAGAAGGGATCTGCATCCGATTCAGATCAGATTTCCATCATTTTAATCTTCCTCGGTAGTCAGGTGTTTTTGAATGGTGATTAGACACCACTAGATTAGCTTGGAGGGAAGATCATCGAGCCCCTCTTGTAAAAACTCTTGTATTATTTCCAGTATAGAGAGGATGAGATATGCATAGGAGATAGGGAGAGAGACATAGAGAGCCGAGACTCAATCGCAGTCTGGACTCAAACATTTGTAATTTGACATTCTGCCATTAATAGAAAAGGGACACTTTTTCTGTTTATCAATTTTTGTGTAATGAATGTATGGATGGTTTGTTAAGAATGTCATTCATAAGCATTTGAGCTATAGATGTATGTTAGCAATCGTTTGTAGGGATAGAATTATAACTTTCTATCTGTGAGTGTGTTGGATTAATTCTAGTTCTCTAGGCTATGTGCGCGACAGAGGGTGGAAACTCTGTGAGCCGATGCAAGGAGTGCATGTCTGAACTCAGTGGATTCAGAAGAGAAGCAACCAGGAGGGCACACTGGGATAATTCACAGACTCGGGAGGAAATTTCAAGGTGGTTGAGTACCTTGGAAAGAAAGACTATGTAGGAGTAAACACAACACAGAGTTACTGAACACTCTGCCAGGAGGGCATTGAGCTAGTACAAGAGCATACAAGAGGAACACATTATGATGTGTTGGAATCCTTAAGAGAACCTAAGAATTGTTGAACATTTCAAAGAAGGAAGGTTTTGCAATAGTGCATCGACAAAGGAAAGGAGATGCCCTAAGACTTCCAGGTAGGCTAAGGGAGAAGCCGTCGAAAATCTTAGCCGAGCGCAAGGAGTGCGCCAAGGATACTATAATTTTACCTTACAAGCTCAGGAGGAAGGGTGTTAAGATTCCAGGAGGGCAAGAGAAAGTTCATCGAAGGATGTAGAGGAACTGGGAACCTTGAAGGTTTTTAAGCTAAGCAAAGTCGCTGAAGAGTTATGTAGAACTTTGCAAGGAGTGCAGAAGAAATTCGAGAACAACTTAAGTTTCGAGAAGGAAATGTTGCTAAGTGTGCAAGGGGTTCGAGGACTAGCAAAGTCCCGAAGACCGTGAAGTCGTCCATCATCGAAGGAGATAAGTGGCTGCAGATCGAGGGGTCCAAGAGGTAAATCTCTGAAAGATCTGCGTGGAGTAAAAGATGAAAATCCTGAATTTCGAAGAACGGAGTTGATCTTAGCTATTGGTTCTAGGAAGGGCACATGGTAGAGATCCACAGAGTTTGGAGGAAGAACCCTTCGGAGAAAAGGTAAGGATGGGAACAAATGAAGCGCTGGGAACCAAAGCAATCGTGATCGTCCATTGATATAGGACACGTGGCGTTAGATCAACTCTTCTCTGATTCGCAGATTGGGAGAGATAGATTTAAGAGAAGTGACAAGTCACGAAGGACGGAGCTGTTGAGTAGATCATAGCCATTGGCTGTGAGAAAAACATGGACTGTAGATCTGGTCCTAGAGAATTCGTCAATTTGGATATCGGTAAATAAAGAGCAAGCCGCCCATGAAAGTTCTGAAGCACGAAGCTGTGAAGAGGGTTGGCCCACGGTCATAGTCAATGGTCACATTCAAGGAAGGGGCCTAGCATAGAGAGCTAGCGTCCGTTGGCGTTAATATTTGAACAACGCTGAGGAGAGGGTCCTCGGGTATTATGCAACCTGCGCAAAATGTGGAAGGGCCTGTGTCAAGTTAAACTGGTTCCCATCAGGAGCCTGACGAGCCAATCTGGCTCAGTGACTTGAACGATCCTAGTCTATGGAAAATAGGATATTATATTATCCAATACATGTTTTCCTTCTTTGCAACATTCTCAAGTAACCTTAGGCAATGATTTCTTTCCATTGCAAAGAAGGATGAACACCTCACTCAATCTTGAAGAAGAAAGAGACAAAGAAAGAACCATTTTGTTGACCATACAACATATTTAAAAGATGGTTTGAAAATACACTTGGGACAAATATTTCCATATTGGAGATCTAGTTTTAATCTTCAATAAAGCATATGAACCAAAAGGAAACCATACGAATTTCTAGTATTTATGGCTACATTCATTTTACATCATAGAAAAAATTCACAAAGGGACTTACCACTTGAAAGACTTGCATGGAGTGCAATTCTCCCTACCCACTAATGGAAAATATCTAGAAAGGTATTTTAGTTGATTCACCCAAGGTGAATTAGATTGTTTATAATAGGTTTCCTTCTTTGTAGTTTATGTATTTTTTTCTTAATATAGGTTTCTTTCTTTTGTAGTTTAGTTCCTACTTTTCTTAGCATAGCTTTTCTTCCCTTTGTTTCTAAGAAGTGACCATAGTTGCTCACATCCTTAAATAATATGTAGAATCGAGAAAGACATGGAAAATCCACACTTCATCAATGCATAAGGAAAATTTTCAATAGTGAATGACTCAAGAATTCTATACTTAATAGTCTCTTTGGTTGTTCCTGTGATCTTGCTTGGAAAATGAAATGGTCCACCTAGGGGAAATATATCTAGGTTGTAGAAATAGGTCTTTGGGATGGGTGAAACTCTGAAACCATGATCTATAAATTTAAAAGGGGATATTTTACACTAAAGCATGGAAAAATATCAAAACCCAATATAATCCATCAACCCCCTGTTAAAAAATCCTTACTAAGCATTGCTTCTTCCCCCTTGTTGCACTAAGAAAAAATCTATATGTATAAAACAAAACCAAAAAAATGGAGAAGAAAAGAAAAGTGAGAAAGGAAAAGGAATTTAAGCCAAGTGGTAATGCAAACAACCTGTGTCAAGGATATGGATACATTACTAGTAGTAAAACAATATTTGTTAAATCATAATGACTCCATTCAGGCTATGGATGCCCAACCCACAATGGAGCAACACCTGAGGGATATATTAACCATGCTTGAGAGACTTGTGTATGCTTGTCACTTATAAAAGGATCCATTATCAAGACTATAACTAGAAACATATGATTATGTTGCTTAATGCACTAAACCATTTATGAGGTGAGATATGCATAATTCACTGTGCTTGATTATGGAAGTGTTGCGAGCACACAACAACCTCCCAATTTTCTTTTATTATCGTCTCTCTCTAAGGAAATAAATTGGCCCCCCATTCAAATTTTCCTATTGGAACCATCGCTCCTTCTCTCTCACGCATATGGATAAGCCTAATTTTCCCTCCTGCTCTTTCCACTTTACCATTTACAATTTCTCTTCAGATCACTTTCACTTGTCAATCCACACTTCAGTGAGTTTCCTCCTCTTTCACTGATACATAACATACTGATGAATGCATCCTTTCTTCCACCTATGCATCGGTGAGCTAGTGATTTCTTTATCGATGCATAGACCACCTTCCTTCAAACTTGGCTATTGTCCCAGTGCACTTCCGCAAAAACTCACCGACACACGTCTTTGTCATCGATGAAGTTCACGTGATCAAGTCTAGCACATTGGTGATGTTCACACGATTATCTTCGTCCCGCACACACCTTTCACACAATCACTTTCTTCCACTCTCGTTAATGCACCACATATAACCCCCCCCCCCCTTGCTTCGATACAATGCATATCGAAGAGGTTTGTCTCTCCCTCACTGATGCACTATGTAGTATACCTAGGGAGGTAATATTTTTTTTAACCATGGGGAAATCGGTAACACGTCTGGATTACCTAGGCATGGCCTATTTTCAAATCCGTTGGCTGCCACTATAAATCCAAGAGTATATCCAACAACCCGCAAGCCAGATATACCCAGAACTTGTGACTCAACAAGGGTCGAGACGTCACGACCTCCACCGGGGTGGAATTCTGTCCCAGGGGTCGCCTACCCTTTGAGCCTTATCACAACGGGCCAAAGTCTCGATGGGAATTGATCCCTGGTGGGCTGGGTTAAATTGGGAGGTAATATTGGGTACCTAGTGTGTAGTGTACATAGGGAGGTAATATGGGGTACCTAGTGAGGTAATATGGGATACCCAATGGGAATGTGGTTATGTATATTCAATCTAAGGTGGACTAGGTCCACTATATTATTAAATAAGACTCATTATGGTAGTTAGATATAACAAATAGGATTTCTAGAAGATTCCTTCTCTAGAATGTTCCTAGAAGATAGAGAATGCTATATAAAGAAGTGTATGCAATGTATTGAAGCATAGTAAGGAACATTGTTATTGTACAAACAAGGATTGTTTGAGGGGTTTATCCTTCCATGAGGATTAATATATGGTGTTACCCTACCTCAAGGGTTTTATTTATTTCTTGTGTTAAGTATTTGGTGAATGGTTTGGATTATTCTTGTTGATATTCTTGGTTATTTCTTAAGTATATTTTCATATCTATTTAGTTACTTAACAATTGGTATCAGAGAACTTTACTTGGGCAAAGAAGGGAAGAATTTTTTGGTTCTTTTTGCATATTTTTTAAAGGGAAAAAAGGGGGAGGCGCACTTTAGACTCAGTTCTGAGACTTTTTACTTAGAATTTGCATAAAATAATTGGATATTTGAATTCCTCTCGGAAAAATACCCAATTTCCAAAAACAATAGACCAAAACAGAGTCTGGGAAGTGAAGTTATGAACATTTTAAATTCGAAAAAAAATCCAGGGTTTTTCCAGAAAAAGCCGCACAATTTGCACAATAAGCTAGTTTTTAAACCCTAGTTTTTGTTGAAGATTTCTTCCAAGAAAGATGTATTTTACAGGAATAGATGATGGTCCTAGTATTTAATACTTCTTAAAGTCCCACAAGTCATAATGGAAAGAGCAGTGGAAATTTTGTCTACACCTTCGTTTAAGAGAAGATGCTTAGATATGGTGGCAATCATTGGACTTATGTGAATGGATGTCACTTTTCGAGGAAGAACTTGAAAAACTATTCTTAGACAGGTGGTATTATACAAAGTGTAAGGATAAATACATCACCAATAGTTTGTTTTTAGGTGGCAACTCTAAATTACAAATTCAGGAATGTATTCAAAAAGAAAATATCATTGTTTTTATTAACCCTAGTTGCATGCATAATTTTATCAATGTTTAGTTGGTAAATAGATTGCAAGTTCCTTCAAATGATATTCAAAGCATATAGGTTGAGGGTGAAAATGTTCATTTTTTTAAAGATTTGAAGCTAAGTATGGACAAATATGTGTTGCATTCAGATTTTATGCTCTAGATATGGCTCATGTGGATATTGTTTTGGGATATCCTTGGATGGAATTAGTTGGTACAGTTAACATTAATGTGAAAATGAAGTTTTTGAAGTTGTGGTACAAGAAAAAGAAAATCACATTGCGGGATTTGTCTCTTAGTAAGAAAGATGGGCCCACGTAGGCCAACAAAGAAGTTATTGTCGAGTCTGAAGTTGAATCATAAGTAGAGTTTACATAAGGTGATAAATCAGAGCCACGGGAAGCACACAATAAAGAAACTAAGAAGGTCATTGACTCAGAGCCACAATGTGTTGCGGATTTGAAGAACAAAACATTGATTCCTACAATTATTGTATACTGACATCCACGTCATATAGAGAAACAAAAATCATCAAGACAAGGGCATGAGCATCAAAACCCTTATGCACCAGTAAGGAACGAGAAAGGAAACCAATCCAAAGGTGCATGGAGGCCTAACAACACTACAGGATGACATCAGGCTAGAGAACCAATCCCATGGAAACACCGACATGATGTTGATCAAGTCAGGGTGGCAAGGCGGTAGTTAGAAATCATGTTTGGCTTCAATTAGGATGGATGGATGGTTGTACTTGGTACTAGTTGGCTACATTGTTTAGCTTATCATATTGTATGGTTTCCCCATGTATTTCAAGGATGAAACATGTGAAGGGAGATGGAATGTAGTATACCTAGGGAGGTAATTTGGGGTACCTAGTGAGGTAATATGGGGTACCCAATGAGAATTTGGTTATGTATATTCAATGTAAAGTGGACTAGGTCCACTATATTATTAAATAAGACCCATTATGGTAGTTAGATATAATAAATAGGATTTCTAGAATATTCCTTCTCTAGAATGTTCCTAGAAGATAAATAATATTGTATAAAGAAGTGTAAGAAATGTATTGAAGCATAGTGAGGAACATTGTTATTGTACAAGCAATGATTTCTTGAGGAGTTTTATCCTTCCATAAGGATTAATATAGGGTCTTACCATACCTCAAGGGTTTTCTCTATTTCTTGTGTTCAATATTTGGTGAATGGTTTGGAATATTCTTGTTGCGATTCTTGGTTATTTTTGAAGTATATTTGCAGATCTATTCAGGTACTTAACACACTACTTGTTGATAAGTTTCCCTCTCCCGTCCTCGATGCACCAACAAAATCATGTCAACCCCTTGTCATCATCGAGCACATCGGTGATGATATTCTTCCTCTCGCTGATGTTGACCCGGCCAGTGAGGCCCACCCTTTCAGAGAGATTCACCTTCGTCTTGAGGCCTATCTTATCCTCCTCCCAGCCCAAATCCTTCTTATTGCATCAATTAGTTAGTCTCCTAACATTTCCAATGACAAATATCTCCACCCCTAATTATATAGATAATCATTGATGTCCTATCTCGCCTGATCAATTTCACGATCATAGTTGTGATAGATCTATTTGTATTGCCAACAACTTGCATTCATGTACCACATCAACTTGTTTACTTTGTGTTTCTTGGTTCTATGGATAAACCGTGATTGTGAAAGTGTCTTCTATCATCATATGGGTTAACCACATCACATGTTGGTATTGCGCTGGCTTCGAAATGCACCTCGACAGAAATTTGGTTCTTTCAGCTCCTAGAAGGTACTAAGCATTCCTTACATTAGATAGTTATTTTTGTGGGTTTATAATTCTACGCTATTGACACATAACCATATAATAAATGGATTAATTAATATTTTATCTATCATAGATGACACAAGAACTTAAAGAATCAATTTTGGGTGAAGCAACATCAAAAGAAAGACCAGATCTTTCACTAAAAAACGTATTTGAGTACAATTTTTCGGCATCCGTCAAAACATATTTTTACTCCCAAAAATAGGTCAGTCGTATGTATTTCACCATTACAATTCCAACTAAACTCATGGAATCAGAATCTGATGCCCAAAAGTACCATAACATATTACCTAGGGTTTTCTCGCCCGAACTGGCCTCATCAGTCTTTATACATGTGAGATGTTTGTATGGAATGCTTAGTAGGCTTTTCAGAAGCGTCTCTCCATGTTCTTCATGACTCAAAAGACGGTTCCCAAATCAGAGGTCATATGAGAAAGTTATGAGGGTTTTAAATGCCCAGCATAAGACTTAATGGCTCTCACCTCCACCCAAAATAAAATGCCTCTCGTAATATGTTTAGAAAATTGATTTAAAGTTAACCTTTTAAATTTAAATAATTTGAATTTACTCTAAATAAAAATTATTTTGGTTTAAAATGGTTTAACAAATAAAAATAATGTTTTTCCAAAGATTATGTTAAAAAGGGTATAAATCATATATATCAAAGAGTAGGTTTTGACGTTGTAAGAAACTCTACTTACTCTCCTTTTAACCTAATCTTCCCCTGCACATAAAATGAAAAAATAGCTAAGCGAAGAAGGATCGTATACCAAACCAACTTCCCATCGAAGAGGTTGACAAAGTTAACTACAAAAACTCAGAAACATATCGGAAGCAATGGGAGGAACATCTCCTAAGCTAATTGAAGGCAAAGGGAAAGTGATCTGCAATTCAATCATAAAAATTAATTGGAAGAATGCCCACAAAATCGACGAACTTAATAGAAATACCTCTGATGGAATCGAAGGTCTTGAGAAGAACTTTGTTGAAGCTCATCGGAGGTCTTGAAAGGAAAGCTGCCTAATTTCCTCGGAGCAGATGAGAAGAACGTTTTTGAAGTCATCGATGAACATGAGAGAAACTTCTCTGATAAATGCCTCTTGCATCTCAAAATCGTCTTTGTTGAAGCTCCTTCTAAGTATGTGTCTGAATGTGGAGGTTGTAAGACATGGAATCTTACTCTTATCCAAGCGAAGGAATAGCAAGAGTAGAATTAAAATGGTTCACATAAAAAAAACTAACCCTAAAAACTACGCTTCAATGGCATCATTATTTGCAACTAAACAATTAAGGGAATACTTATGCAAAATCGTGCATGGGAACCGATAACATTGAGCTCAACAATATACAATGCTCATATTCATGAATAGATAAAATAACTATTCCAGATTGTGGAAACAAATTCAAGAATAAACGGTTCACTTCGGTTTGTTTATCATAATGGAAAAGCACAGTTATAGACACGAAGCGGCTAAGCAACGAATGTTGGAAAATGAAATTCCAAGACTATATGTTGTTTAGCCGATCATATTGTATGGTTTCCTCAAGTATTTCGAGGATGAAACATGTGAAGGGGAGTGGAATGTTGTATACCTAGGGAGATAATATGGGGTAAATAGTGAGGTAATATGGGGTACCCAATGAGAATGTGGTTATGTATATTCAATGTAAAGTGGACTAGGTCCACTATATTATTAAATAAGACACATTATGGTAGTTAGATATAATAAATAGGCTTTCTAGAAGATTCCTTCTCTAGAATGTTCTTAGAAGATAAAGAATGTTATATAAAGAAGTGTAAGCATAGTGAGGAACATTGTTATTGTACAATATGGGGTACCAAGTAAGGTAATATGGGGTACCCAATGAGAATGTGGTTATGTATATTCAATGTAAAGTGGACTAGGTCCACTGTATTATTAAATAAGACCCATTATGGTAGTTAGATACAATAAATAGGCTTTCTAGAAGATTCCTTCTCTATAATGTTCCTAGAATATAAAGAATGCTATATAAAGAAGTGTAAGCAATGTATTGAAGCATAGTGAGGAATATTGTTATTGTAGAAGCAATGATTGCTTGAGGAGTTTTATCCTTACCTAAGGTTTAATATATGGTCTTACCCTACCTCAAAGGGTTTTCTCTATTTCTTGTGTTCAATATTTGGTGAATGGTTTGGATTATTCTTGTTGAGATCCTTGGTTATTTCTGAAGTATATTTGCAGATCTATTTAGGTACTTAACACATTACTTGTTGATAAGTTTCCCTCTCTTGTCCCCGATGCACCAACAGAAGGATGTCATCACCTCATCATCGTTGAGCACATTGACGATGATATTATTCCTCTCGTTGATGCTGACCCAATCAGTGAGGCCCACCCTTTCGATGAGATTCTCCTTCGTCTTGAGACCTATCTTCTCCTCCTCCTAACTCAGATCCTTCTTACTGCATTCATTAGTTATTCTCCTAACATTTCCAATGAAAAATATCTCCACGGCTAATTAGATAGCTAATCATTGATTTCCTATCCCGTCTGATCAATTTCATGATCACAGTTGTGATAGATCTATTTGTATTGCCAACAACTTGCATTCATGTATCACATCAGCTTGTTTAATTTGCGTTTCTCGGTTCTATGTCTAAAATGTGATTGTGAAAGTGTGTTCTAGCATCATATGAATTAGCCACATCACATGTTGGTATTGTGTTGGCTTCGAAATACACCTCGACAGAAATTTGGTTCTTTCAACTCCTAAAAGGTACTAAGCACTCCTTACGCCAGATAGTTATTTTTGTGGGTTTATAATTATATACTGCCGACACATAACCATAGCATAACTGGATTAATTAATAGTTTATACATTATAGATAACACAAGGACTTATAGAATCAATTTTGGGTGAATAAACATCGAAAGAGGGACCCAGTCTTTCATTAAAAAACGTATTTGAGCACAATTTTTCAACATCCGTCAAAACGAATTTTTACTCCCAAAAATAGATCAATCGTATGCTTTTCACCATTATGATTCCAATGTAACTCACGGAATTAGAATCCGATAGCCAAAAGTACCAAAACGGATTACATAGGGTTTTCTCGCTCGAACCGACCTCGTTAGTCATTATACAGGTGAAATGTTTGTATGGAACACTTAGTAGGCTTTCCATAAGCATCTCTCTATGTTCTTCATAAATCAAAAGATGGTTCCCGAATCAAAGATCATATGAGAAATTTATGAGGGTTTGAAATTCCCAACATAAGACTTAATGGTTCTCACCTCCACCAAAAATAAAATGCCTTTGGTAATATGTTTATGTTTAGAAAGTTGATTTAAAGTTAACCTTTTAAATTTAAATAATTTGAATTTACTCTAAATAAAAATTATTTTCGTTTAAAATGGTTTAACAAATAAAATAATGTTTTGCAAAATATTATGTTAAAAAGGGTATAAATCATACATATCAAAGAGTAGGTTTTGACATTGTAAGAAGATCTACTTACTCTCCTTTTAACCTAATCTTCCCTTGCACATAAAATGAAAAAATATCTAAGCAAAGAAGGATCGTTGACCAAACCAACTTCCCATCGGAGAGGTTGATAAAGTTAACTTCAAAAACTCTGAAACATATCGAAAGCAATGGCAGGAACCTCTTTGAAGCTAATTGAAGGCGAAGGTAAATTGCTCTGCAATTTAATCATAAAACTTAATTGGAATTGTGCCGACGGAATCAACGAACTTAATATAAATACCTTCGATGGACTCAAAGTTCTAGAGAAGAACTTTGTTGAAGCTCATCGAAGGTCTTGAAAGGAAATCTGTCTAATGTCCTCGAAGGAGATGAGAAGAACATTTCTGAATTCATTTGTGAACATGAGAGAAAATTCTCTGATAAACACCTCTTGCATCTTAAAATCCTCTTTGTTGCAGCTTCTTCTAAGTACGTGGTTGAATGTGGAGGTTGTAAGACATGGAATCTTGCTCTGATCCAAGCAAAGGAATAACATGTGTAGAATTAAAATGTTTCACATAAAAAAATGTAACCCTAAAAATTACGCTTCAATGGAATCATTGCTTGCAACTAAACAATTGTGGAATACTTATGGAAAATCGTGCAGGGGCATCGATAACATTGAGCTCATCAATATACGATGCTCATATTCACGAATAGATAAAATAACTATTCCAGCATGTGGAAACAAATTTGAGAATAAATGATTCACTTCGGTTTGTTTATCATAATGGAAAAGAACGGTTATAGACAGAAAGCGACCGAACAACAAATATTGGAAAATTAAATTCCAAGACGAAAAATAGCGAAAAACACTAAAATAGAAAAAAACAAAAACACCCAAAAACTAATTTCAAGGCATTTCCCCGACCCCTGTCAGCTCCAAGTTAGCATCCAAAGTTGAATTCTTTTCATAATTGGGGGGTGGGGGGGATCCTATCCCCCTCTAGGACCCCCCTTTAGGAAGTGCCTTGTTATCCCCCATTCCTAGGGATAGCTAAGGAGATGATGTCTTGAAGCGTTGATGTTGCAAACATGGAGTACCGAGAGATGGATTAACCGACAATGCCCACAGACCAGCAGGAAGAGCCCCACATAACACCACTAATCACCTTATGATCGATGGTGTCACCATTCATAACATCATCTTGGCTCATAGAGGAAAACGGGTCTTTCTCCATGAGGTAATGAGTCTGGTGTTGTGGTAAGTGTCATATTAATAAATTAAACATTTGAATATGTTGAAAAGGGTTCTTGATTTTGATTTTTTTTTTTGAAAATTATGCTCTTTGCCTTATTTCACCTTGGTGGTTGACATTTTTGTCATATAGAGAAACAAAAATCATCAATACAAGGGCGTGATCATGAACACGCTTATGCACCAACAAGGAACCAGAAAGGAAACCAATCCAGAGGTGCATGGAGGCCTAACAACACTAAAAGATGACATCAGGCTAGAGAACCAATGTCATGGAAACATTGACATGATGTGGATCAAGATCAGGGTGGCAAGGCAGTAGTTGGACATCATGTTCGACTTCAATTAGGATGTTTGGATGGTTGTACTTGGTACTAATTAGCTACATTGTTTAGCCAATCATATTGTATGGTTTCCTCACGTATTTCGAGGATGAAACATGTGAAGGGGGATGGAATGCAGTATACCTAGGGAGGTAATATGGGGTACCTAGTGAGGTAATATGGGGTACCCAATGAGAATGTGGTTATGTATATTCAATGTAAAGTGGACTAGGTCCAGTATATTATTAAATAAGACCCATTATGGTAGTTAGATATAATAAATAGGCTTTCTAGAAGATTCCTTCTCTAGAATGTTTCTAGAATCTAAAGAATGTTATATAAAGAAGTGTAAGCAATGCATTGATACATAGTGAGGAACATTGTTATTGTACAAGCAATGATTGCTTGAGGAGTTTTGTCCTTCCATAAGGATTAATATATGGTCTTAAAGATTTGAAGCTTAGTATGGACAAATATGTGTTGCATTCAGATTTTATGCTCTAGATATGGCTTGTGTGGATATTGTTTTGGGATATCCTCGGATGAGATTAGTTGGTACAGTTAACATTAATGTGCAAACAAAGTTTTGTACAAGAAATGCTTTCTTTAGGAGTTATATCCTTCCATAAGGATTAATATAGGATCTTCCTAATGTGAGCTCTAATTCACACCCGACGACAATGAGACTAACTCCTTTGAAAGTTGTAATGTGCATAAGTTTCAAACGTGTGGGTTATAGTGTTTTAAAAGTGGAAAATTAGGTGCATATATATATTGAATCATGTGAATGGACTTGGCATTTATTGTAAATTTAAATGAAGAAGGGAAGGAAGGCAACAACCCAAGACCCCTCCACATTTTAACATTTAAATCTAACGATATCTACTTTGAATATACACTAACCATTGCATATTAAAGTGGAGTGAAAACCATGCTATACACTAAGTAACGTGAGGTGGAGTGGAGGAAAAAGGGATCGACTCACCCTAACTCTCTTCAATGCTTGAGCTCGAACCAGGTGAACATAGTAGTGGAAAACTAGGGCATAACCCTAGAACAACACATCTTTACTAAATTTGGATATCTCTCTTCTAATTTTTGACAGTATAAAGTACTTTAGATCTACAAAAACCATTACATTTTCTTTACACATGAGAATTAATCTAAAATATTTTTCAAATTAATATCCCTAAGGGAATGGTTTAGTTGAATCAACCAACAAAAATCTAATTCCAATATTTAAAACATTGGTTGTTAATCACCATAATAAATAGGAAAATGAGGTGTTAAATGTGTTATGGTGATGCAGGAGCATCACTCCACCTTAGCATGTGCCAACTGATTAGCATGAGTGGTGCGCATTTAAGGATGGGAGAGGCGTCACACTCTCATTTTTCCTTCAAGAATCTAAAAGCGTGATCAAGGCATTTAATGCTGACAAGATGGAAGAGCCAAAGTTGTGCCTTCGCACAAGATGGAGATAAGGTCTCCATTAAGTGGTTTACGGTAGGAGGGATCTACATCCGATTCGGATCATATTTCCATCATTGTAATCTGCCTCAGTAGTCAGGTGTTTTTTAATGGTGATTAGACACCACTAGATTAGATTGGAGGGAAGATCATTGAGCCCCTCTTGTATAAACTCTTGTATTATTTCTAGTATAGAGATGACGATATATGCATAGGAGACAGGGAGAAAGACACAAAGAGCCGAGACACAGTCACAGTCTGGACTCAAATATTTGTAATTTGGCATTCTGCCAGTAATAGAAAAGGGACAGTTTTTCTGTTTATCAATTTCTGTGTAATGAATGTATGAATGGTTTGATAAGAATGTCATTCGTATGCATTTGAGCTGTAGATGTATGTTAGAAATAGTCTGCAGGGATAGAATTATAATTTTCTATCTGTGAGTGTGTTGGATTAAGTTTGGCTCTCTAGGCTAAGTGCAAGGAGTGCGCGACATAGGGTGGAAACTCTATGAGCCAATGCAAGGAGTGCGTGTTTGAACTTGGTGGAGTCAGAAGAGAAGCTGCTAGGAGGGTACACCATGATAATTCACAGACTCGAGAGGAAATTTCAAGGTGATTGAGTACCTTGGAAAGAAAGACTGTGTAGGAGGAAACATAACGCAAAGTTACTGAACACTTTGTAACACTCTGCCAGGAGGGCATTGAGGTAATACGAGAGTGTACAAGAGAAACACATTCTGAAGTGTTGGAATCCTTAAGAGAACCCTAGAATTGCTAAAAATTATGAGGAAGGAAGGCTTTGCAAGAGTGCATTGACGAAGGAAAGGAGATGCCTTAAGACTTCCAAGTAGGCTAAGGGAGAAGCCGTCAAAAATCTTAGTTGAGCACAAGGAGTGCGGAAAGGATACTGTAAGTTTATATTACAATCTCATGAGGAAGGGCATTAAGCTACCAGGAGGGCAAGAGAAATTTCACTGAAGGAAGCAGAGGAACTGGGAACCTTGAAGGTTTTCAAGCCGAGCAAAGTCGCAGAAGAGTTGCGTAGAACTCTGCAAGGAGTGCAGAAGAAATTCGAGAACAACTTAAGTTTCAAAAAGGAAATTGTGATAAGTGTGAAATGGGGTCGAGGACTAGCGAAGTCTCAAAGACCATGAAGTCGTCCATCGTCGGAGGAGACATGTGGTAGCATATCGAGGGGTCTGGGAGGTAAAGCTCCTGAAGATCTATGTGGAGTAGAAGTTGAAACTCCTGAATTCCGAAGAGAGGAATTGATCCTAGTTGTTGGTTCTAGGAAGGGCACGTGGCAAAGATCCATAGAGTTTGGAGGAATGACCATTTGGAGAAAATGTAACGAGGGAAACACCTGAAGAGTTGGGATATGAAGCAATCCTAGCCGTCCATTGAGATAGGACACATGGCATTAGATCAACGCTTCCCTGATTCACGGATCAAGAGAGACAGATATAAGATAAGTGACAAGTCCCAAAGGATGGAGTCATAGAGAAGATCATAGCCGTTGGCTTTGATAAAAATGTGGATCGTACATCTAGTCCTAGAGAATTCTCCGATTAGAGGATCGGTAAAAGAAGAGCAAGACGCCCATGAAAGTTCTGAAGAATGGAGATGCGAAGAGGGTCGGCCCATGGTTGTAGTCTTTGGTCACATTCAAGGAAGGGGCCTAGCATAGAGAGCTAGTGTCCATCGGTGTTAAGATTTGAACAACGTTGAGGAGAGGGTCCATGGGTGTTATTCGACCTACGCAAAAAGTGGAAGGGCCTGTGTCAAGTTAAATTAGTTCCCATCAGGAGCCTGATGAGCCAATCTGACTCAGTGAATTGAACGATCTTAGACCGGGAGGTCGAGCAGCCCCCAAAGGAGGGGAGAAAATAAGAGAAGGGAGGGTTTGAGCCAGAGTGGTATCAGATCTTGATTTTTCTCTCAAGAGGAGAGAAGGAGATAAAAGAAAAACTTTGATACAAGAGTGGTATCAGATTTAATACAAAATTGATTTATGTAGGCAAGGGAGATAGAGTAGGACACTCTGTGGATACTATTGCGAGGCACACAATAGATGGTCAACAACCATGTGGAATGTAGGTGAAGCAGGATGGTTGTTGGAGGTCATGAGCACGGTCGAAGAGAAGTCTACCCGCAGAGAAGTAAAGAAGAGATGGACAAGGAGCTTAGTGAAATCTGAGCATAACTGGAAAGGCTAGCGTTCAAGATGCAACAGGAGGAAAAGGTGTGCTAGAGGTACAAGTGGCCTTTGAAGAGGACAACTAAGTGGCATGTTCGACAATTTTTGGACCGAAAGAAACAACAGGTGCTGAGGAGGTGGTTGAGATATGTCAGAAACCTCAATGGCAAGGGAAAGAGATCTGACAAAGATCTCGTAAGTTGCCAGGTGGGAAATGTGAAGGGGTCAGTTGATCTCGTAAACTGCCAGGAGAGAAGAGGAGACATCTCAAATTTCCAAGTGGTCAAGGGAGAAGAGATAAGATCAAATGAGAGTTCATGTCAGAAAGGGGTGTTGACAGATGGAAAAGAAGTGAAAGAAAGGTCTCATCCATACGAAGATTCATGCAGAGTTGCAAGCCGCGTGAATGAATATGATGACAAGTTGGAAACTTTCATCACAGAGGAGAATGATCAAAGGAGAATTCTGATCATTAGAGGAGTCGAGAAATTCCTGCCAAGCAGCCAAGGAGAGGCTAACACAGATGTTGCGGGTGCAATAGAAAGACAACGCGTTGAGACTGTCATGGAGAATGAGGAACAAATACTGAAGTTTGTCCCAATAGAAGGGGAGTGCCCAGATGAGTTACTCACTTAGTGGGAAATGGAGTTAAAGGCACTAGAGGATTGGTTGGATAGTTTAGAACCAGAAGGTCACTCATGAGTATGAGCTCATGATTTTCCGTAGCCGTGGAGTATGATGCAGGAGCATCGCTCCACCTCAACACACGCCAACTGATTATCATGAGTGGTGTGTATTCAAGGAAGGGAGAGGTGTTTCCCTCTCATTTTTCCTTCGAGAATCTAAAAGCATGATCAAGGCATTTAATACTGACAAGATGGAAGAGACAAAGTTGTTCCTTCACACAAGCTGGAGATAAGGTTTCCATTAAGTGGTTTACAGTAGGAGGGATCTGAATTTGATTCGGATCAGATTTCCATCATTTTAATCTACCTCGGTAGTCAAGCGTTTTTGAATGGTGATTAGACACCACTAGATTAACTTGGAGGGAATATCATCGAGCCCCTCTTGTATAAAGTCTTGTATTATTTCCAGTGTAGAGAGGATGAGATATGCATAGGATATAGGGAGAGAGACATAGAGAGTTGAGACTCAGTCGCAGTCTAGACTCAAACATTTGTAATTTTACATTCTGCCATTAATACAAAATTGAGAGTTTTTCTGTTTATCAATTTCTGTGTAATGAATGTATAGATGGTTTGTTAAGAATGTCATTCGTATGCATTTGAGTTGTAGATGTATGTTATAAATCATCTATAGGGATATAATTATAACTTTCTATCTGTGAGTGTGTTGGATTAAGTCTGGTTCTCTAGGCTAAGTGAAAGGAGTGTGCGACAGAGGATGGAAACTCTGTGAGCCGACGTAAGGAGTGTGTGTTTGAAATCAGTGGGGTCAAAAGAAAAGATGTCAGGAGGGCACACTAGGATAATTCACAGACTCGAGAGGAAATTTCAAGGTGGTTGAGTACCTTGGAAAGAAATACTATGTAGGAGGAAACACAACGCAAAGCTACTGAACACTCTATAACACTCTATCAGGAGGGCATTGAGATAGTAAGAGAGCATACAAGAGAAACACATTTTGAAGTGTTGGAATCCTTAAGAGAACCCCAGAATAGTTGAACATTCTGAGTAAGGAAGGCTTTGCAAGAGTGCATCGACAAAGGAAAGGAGATGCCTTAAGACTTCCAAGTAGGCTAAGGAAGAATCCGTCGAAAAGCTTAGCCGAGCATAAGGAGTGCGCCAAGGATAATGTAAGTTTACCTTAAAATATCAGGAGGAAGGGCATTAAGCTTCCAGGAGGGCAAGAGAAAGTTCACTTAAGGACGCAGAGGAACTGGGAACCTTGAAGGTTTTCAAGTCGAGCAAAGTCGCAAAAGAGTTGTGTAGAACTCTGTAAGGAGTGCAAAAGAAATTCAAGAAGGAAATTGTGCTAAGTGTGGAAGGGAGTAGAGGAATAGTGAATTCCCAAAGACCATGAAGTCATCCATCGTCAGAGGAGACAAGTGGCAACAGATCGAGGGGTCCGAGAGGTAAAGCTCTGGAAGGTCTGCGTGGAGTAGAAGTGGAAAATCCTGAATTCTGAAGAGCGGAGTTGATCCTAGATGTTGGTGTTAGGAAGGGCATGTGACAGAGATCCATTGAGTTCGTAGGAAGAACCCTTTGGAGAAGAGGTAAGGAGGGGAACACCCAAAGAGCTGGGAGTCGAAGAAATCCTAGTCGTCCATTGAGATAGAATACGCGGTGTTAGATCAACGCTTCGTTGATTCACAGATCATGAGAGACATATATAAGAGAAGTGACAAGTCCCAAAGGACGGAGTAGCGGAGAAGATCATAGCTATTGGCTGTGAGAAAAATGTGGACGATAGATCCGGTCCTAGAGAATTCGCCGATTGAGGGATCAGTAAATTAAGAGAAATCCGCCCATGAAAGTTTTGAAGCACGGAGTTGCGAAGAGGGTTGGCCCACGGTCGTAGTATTTGGTCACATTCAAGGAAGGGGCCTATCATAGAGAGCTAACGTCTATTGGCGTTAATATTTGAACAACATTGAGGAGAGGGTCTGTGGGTGTTATGTGACCTACACAAAAAGTGGAAGGGCTTGTGTCAAGTTAAATTGGTTCCCATCAGGAGCCCGACGAGCCAATCTGTCTCAGTGACTTGAATGATCCTAGACCGGGAGATCGAGCAACCCCTGAAGGAGGAGAGAAAATAAGAGAAGGGGGGGGTTGCACCATATGGGCATATTGAGTTACTCTCAAAGTTGCTTTTAGAAATTCTATGTACTTCCTAGTCTATGGAAAATAGGATATTATATTATCCAATATATGTTTTCCTTCTTTGAAACATTCTCAAGTAAGCTTAGGCAATGATTTCTTTCCATTTCAAAGAAGGATGAACACCTCACTCAAGCTTGAATAAGAAGGAGACAAAGCAAGAATGATTTTTTTGACCATACAACATATTTAAAAGATGGTTTGAAAATACACTTGGGATAAATATTTCCATATTGGAGATCTAGTTTTAATCTTCAATAAAGAATGTGAACCAAAAGGAAACCATACAAAGTTCTAGTCTTTATGGCTACATCCATTCTACATCATAGAAAAAATTCAGAAAGGGACTTACCACTTGCAAGACTTGCATGGAGTGCAATTCTCCCTACCAACTAATGGAAAATATGTAGAAAGGTATTTTAGTTGATTCACCCAAGGTGAATTAGATTGTTTATAATAGGTTTCCTTATTTGTATTTTATGTATTTTTTTCTTCATATAGGTTTCTTGCTTTCGTAGTTTAGTTCCTACTTTTCTTAGCATAGCTTTTCTTCCCTTTGTTTCTAAGAAGTGACCATAGTTTCTCACTTCCTTAAATAATATGTAGAATCCAGAAGGACTTGGAAAATCCACACTTCATCAATGCATAAGGAAATTTTTCAATAGTGAATGACTCAAGAATTCTATACTTAATAGTCTCTTTGGTTGTTCCTGTGATCTTGCTTGGAAAATGAAATGGTCCACCTAGGGGAAAGATATCTAGTTTGTAGCAATAGCTCTTTGGGATGGGTGAAACTCTGAAACCATGATCTATAAATCTAAAAGGGGATATTTTACACTAAAGCATGGAAAAATATCAAACCCCAATATAATGCCATCAACCACCTGTTAAAAAATCCTTACTAAGCATTGTTTCTTCCCCCTTGTTGCACTAAGAAAAAATCTCTATGTATAAAACAAAACCAAAAAAATGGAGAAGAAAAGAAAAGTGAGAAAGGAAAAGGAATTTAAACCAAGGGGTAATGCAAACAACCTATGTCAAGGCTATGGACACATTACTAGTAGTAAAACATTATTTGTTAAGTCATAATGACTCCATTTGGGCTATGGATGCCCAACTCACAATGGAGCAACACCCGAGGGATATATTAGCCATGCTTGAGATACTTGTGTATGCTTGTCACTTATAAAGGCTCCATTATCAAGACTATAACTAGAAACATATGCTTATGTTGCTTAATGCACTAAAACATTTATGAGGTGAGATATGCATAATTCACTACCCTTGATTATGGGAGTGTTGCAAGCGCACATTAACCTACCAATTTTCTTGTATTATCGTCTCTCTCTAAGGCAATAAATTGCCCCCCATTCAAATTTTCCTATTGGAAGCATCGCTCCTTCTCTCTCACACAAATGGCTAAGCCTAATTTTCCCTCCTGCTCTTTTCTCTTTTCCATTTGCAATTTCTCTTCAGATCACTTTCACCTGTCAATCCACACTTCAGTGAGTTTCCTCCTCTTTCACTGATACATAACATACTAAAGAATGCATCCTTTCTTCGACCTACACATTATTGTGCTAGTGATTTCTTCATCGACGCATAGACCACCTTCCTTCAAACTTGGTTGATGTCCCGGCGTGCTTCCACAAAAACTCATCGACAGACGTCTTTGTCACCAACAAAGTTTGCATGATCAAGTCTAGCACGTCGGTGATGTTCACACAATTATCTTCATCCCTCACACACCTTTCACCAGATCACTTACTTCCACTCTCATCAATGCACCGCATATCAACAACACCCCTCCCTCTCGTTCCACTGCATATCGAAGAGGTTTGTCTCTCCCTCACTGATGCACTATGTAGTATACCTAGGGAGGTAATATTTTTTTTAACCATGGGGAAATCGGTAACACGTCAGGATTACCTAGGCATGGCCCAGGTTCAAATCCGCTAGCTACCACTATAAATCCAAGAGTATATCCAACAACCCGCAAGCCAGATATACCCAGAACTTGTGAATCAACAAGAGTCGAGACGTCACAACCTCCACTGGGGTGGAAGTCTGTCCTAGGGGTCACCTACCCTTTGAGCCTTATCACAACAGGCCAAAGTCTCGATGGGAATTCATCCCTGGTGGACTGGGTGAAATTGGGAGGTAATATTGGGTACCTAGTGTGTAGTGTACATAGGGAGGTAATATGGGGTACCTAGTGAGGTAATATGGGATACCCAATGGGAATTTGGTTATGTATATTCAATGTAAGGTGGACTAGGTCCACTATATTATTAAATAAGACCCATTATGGTAGTTAGATATAACAAATAGGATTTCTAGAAGATTCCTTCTCTAGAATGTTCCTAGAAGATAGAGAATGCTATATAAAGAAGTGTACGCAATGTGTTGAAGCATAGTAAGGAACATTGTTATTGTACAAACAAGGATTGCTTGAGGGGTTTTATCCTTCCATAAGGATTAATATATGGCGATACCCTACCTCAAGGTTTTTCTCCATATCTTGTGTTCAGTATTTTGTGAATGGTTTGGATTATTCTTCTTGATATTCTTTGTTATTTGTTAAGTATATTTTCATATCTATTTAGGTACTTAACAATTGGTATCAGAGCACTTTCCTTGGGCAAAGAAGGGAATATTTTTCTGGTTCTTTTTGCAGATTTTTAAAGGGAAAAAAGGGGGAGGCACACTTTAGACTCAGTTCTAAGACTTTTTACTCAGAATTTGCATAAAATAATTCGATATTTGAATTCTTCTCGAAACAATACCCAATTTCCAAAAAAAATAGACTGAAACAGAGTCTGGGAAGTGAAGTTATGAACATTTTAAATTCGGCAAAATTTTCAGGGTTTTTCCAGAAAAAGCCGTGCGATTTGCACAATAAGATATTTTTTAAACCATAGTTTTTGTTGAATATTTATTCCAAGAAATATGTACTTTACAGGAAAAGATGATGGTCCTAGTATTTAATACTTCTTAAAGTCCCACAAGTCTGAATGGAAAGAGCAGTGGAAATTTTGTCTACACCTTCATTTAAGAGAAGATGTTGAGATATGGTGGCAATCATTGAACTTATTGGAATATATGTCACTTTCTGAGGAAGCACTTGAAAAATTATTCTTAGACAAGTGGTCTTATACAAAGTGTAAGGATAAATACATCACCAATACTTTATTTTCAGGTGGCAACTCTATATTACAAGTTCAGGAATGTATTCAAAAAGAAAATATCATTGTTTTTATTAACCCTAGCTGCATGAATAATTTTATCAATGTTTAGTTGGTTAATAGATTGCAAGTTCCTTCAGATAATATTCAAAGCACATAGGTTGAGGGTGAAAATGTTCAATTTTTTAAATATTTGAAGCTAAGTATGGACAAATATGTGTTGCATTCAGATTTTATGCTCTAGATATGGCTCATGTGGATATTGTTTTGGGATATCCTTGGATGGAATTAATTGGTACAATTAACATTAATGTGCAAACAAAGTTTTGTACAAGCAATGATTTCTTGAGGATTTTTATCCTTCCATAAGGATTAATATAGGGTCTTACCCTAACTCAAGGTTTTTCTCTATTTCTTGTGTTCAATATTTGGTGAATGGTTTGGATTATTCTTCTTGAGATTCTTGGTTATTTCTGAGGTATATTTGCAGATCTATTCAAGTACTTAACACATTACTTGTTGATAAGTTTCCCTCTCCCATCCCCGATGCACCAATAGAATCATGTCAACCCCTCGTCATCATCGAGCACATCGGTGATGGTATTCTTCCTCTCGCTGATGTTGACCCGGCCAACGAGGCCCGCCCTTTCGACCAGATTCGTCTTTGTCTTGAAACGTATCTTATCCTCCTCCCAACTCAAATCCTTCTTATTGTGTCCATTAGTCAGTCTCCTAACATTTCCAATGAAAAATCTCTCCACGCCTAATTAGATAGATAATCATTGATTTCCTATCTCACCTGATCAATTTCATGATCACAGTTGTAATAGATCTATTTGTATCACCAACAACTTGCATTCGTGTACCACATCAGCTTGTTTACTTTGTGTTTCTTGGTTCTATGGCTAAAACGTGATTGTGAAAGTGTCTTCTAGCATCATATGGATTAACCAAATCACATGTTGGTATTGTGTTGGCTTCAAAATGTACCTCGGTAGAAATTTGGTTCTTTCAGATCCTAGAAGGTACTAAGCACTCCTTACGCCATATAGTTAATTTTGTGGTTTTATAATTCTACGTGACTGACATATAACCTTAACATAAATGGATTAATTAATAGTTTATATATCATAGATGACACAAGAACTTACAAAATAGGTCAATCGTATGCATTTCACCACTACGATTCCAACGCAACTCAAGGAATCAGAATCTGATGCCCAAAAGTACCAGAATGGATTACCTAGGGTTTTCTTGCTCGAACCGACCTCGTCAATTGTTATACATGTGAGATGTTTGTATGGAACGCTTAGTAGGCTTTCCAGAAGCGTCTCTCCATGTTCTTCATGACTCTAAATATGGTTCCCAAATCGTAGGTTATATGAGAAAGTTATGAGTGTTTGAAATGCCCAACATAAGACTTAATGGTTTTCGCCTCCACCAAAAATAAAATGCCTCTTGTAATATGTTTAGAAAATTGATTTAAAGTTAACCTTTTAAATTTAAATAATTTGAATTTACTGTAAATAAAAATTATTTTGGTTTAAATTGGTTTAACAAATAAAAAAAATGTGTTGCCAAAGATTATGTTAAAAAGCATATAAATCACATATATCAAAGAGTAGGTTTTGATGTTGTAGGAAGCTCTACTTACTCTCCTTTTAACCTAATCTTCCCTTGCACATAAAATGAAAAAATAGCTAAGAGAAGAAGGATCGTTGACCAAACCAACTTCCCATCGGAGAGGTTGAAAAACTTAACTTCAACAACTTTGAAACAGATCAGAAGTAATGGGAGGAACCTCTCCGAATCTAATCAGAGGCGAAGGGAAAGTTCTCTGTAATTCAATCATAAAACTTAATTGGAAGTATGCCGACGGAATCAATGAACTTAATAGAAATTCCTCTGATAGACTCGAAGGTCTTGAGAAGAACTTTGTTGAAGCTCATCGAATGTCTTGAAAGGAAATCTACCTAATGTCCTCAGAGGAGATGAGAAGAATGTTTCCAAAGTCATCGATGAAAATGAGAAAAACTTCTCTGATAAACACCTCTTGCATCTCAATCATATTTGTTGCAGCTCCTTCTCAGTATGTGGTTGAATGTGGAGGTTTTAAGGCATGTAATCTTTCTCCAATCCAAGCGAAGGAATAACAAGTGTAGAATTAAAATGGTTCACATAAAAAAACTTAACCCTAAAAACTATGCTTCAATGGCATCATCACTTGCAACTAAACAATTGTGGAATACTTATGCAAAATCATGCAGGGGTGTTGATAGCATTGAGCTCAACAATATAGGATGCTCATATTCATGAACATATAAAATAACTATTCCAGTCCGTGGAAACAATTTTGAGAATAAACGGTTCACTTTGGGTTTTTTATCATAATGGCAAAGCACGTTTATACACATAAAGCGGTAGAACAACAAATGTTGGAAAACAAAATTCCAAGACTATGCATTGTTTAGCCGATCATATTGTATGGTTTCCTCATGTATTTCGAGGATGAAAAATGTGAAGGGGGATGGAATGTAGTGTACCTAGGGAGGTAATATGGGGTACCTAGTCAGGTAATATGGGGTACCCAATGCGAATGTGGTTATGTATATTTAATGTAAAGTGGACTAGGTCCACTATATTATTAAATAAGACCCATTATTGTAGTTAGATATAATAAATAGGCTTTCTAGAAGATTCCTTCTCTAGAATGTTCCTAGAAGATAAAGAATGTTATATAAAGAAGTGTAAGCAATGTATTGAAGCATAGCGAGGAATATTGTTATTGTACAAGAAATGATTGATTGAGGAGTTTTATCCTTACATAAGGTTTACTATATGGTATTGCCCTACCTCAAGGGTTTTCTTTATTTTTTGTGTTCAATATTTGGTGAATGGTTTGGATTATTCTTGTTGAGATTATTGGTTATTTCTTAAGTATATTTGTAGATCTATTCAGGTATTTAACACACTACTTGTTGATAAGCTTCCCTCTCTTGTCCCCGATGCACCAACAGAAGGATTTCAACCCCTCATCGTCGTCAAGCACATCGATGATGATATTATTCCTCTCGTTGATGCTGACCCGATCAGTAAGGCCCACCCTTTCAGCGAGATTCTCCTTTGTCTTGAGACCTATCTTATCCTCCTCCTAACTCAAATCCTTCTTACTGCATTCGTTAGTCGGTCTTCTAACATTTCCAATGACAAATATCTCCATGCCTAATTAGATAGCTAATCATTGATTTCCTATCTCGCTTGATCAATTTCATGATCACAGTTGTGATAGATCTATTTGTATCGCCAACAACTTGCCTTCGTGTACCACATAAGCTTGTTTACTTTGCGTTTCTTGGTTCTATGTATAAAATGTGACTGTGAAATTGTCTTCTAGCATGATATGGGTTAAGCACATCAAATGTTGGTATTGTGTTGGCTTCGAAATGCACCTCGACAGAAATTTGGTTCTTTCAGCTCCTAGAAGGTACTAAGCACTCCTTACGTCAAATAGTTATTTTTGTGGGTTTATAATTATACACTGTTGACACATAACCATATCATAAATGGATTAATTAATAGTTTATACATCATAGATAACACCAGAACTTACAGAATCATTTTTGGGTGAAGCAACATCGAAAGCAGGACCCGGTCTTTCATTAAAAAACGTATTTGAGCACAATTTTTCGACATTCGTCAAAACAAATTTTTACTCCCAAAAATAGGTCAATCGTATGAATTTCACCATTACGATTCCAACGCAACTCACAGAATCAAAATCTAATGCCCAAAAGTACCAGAACGGATTACCTAGGGTTTTCTCGCCCGAACCACCTCGTCCATCATTATACATGTGAAATATTTGTATGGAATGCTTAGTAGGCCTTCCAGAAGCGCCTCTCTATGTTCTTCATGACTCAAAAGATGGTTCCCAAATGTAAGGTCATATGAGAAAGTTATGAGGGTTTGAAATGCCTGGCATAAGACTTAATGGTTCTCGTCTCCACCAAAAATAAAATGCCTCTTATAATATGTTTATGTTTAGAAAATTGATTTAAAGTTAACCTTTTAAATTTAAATAATTTGAATTTAGTCTAATTAAAAATTATTTTGGTTTAAAATGGTTTAACAAATAAAAATAATGGTTTGCCAAAGATTATGTTAAAAAGGGTATAAATCATATATATCAAAGAGTAGTTTTTGACATTGTAAGAAGCTCTACTTACTCTCCCTGCACATTCAATGAAAAAATATCTAAGAGAAGAAGGATCGTTGACCAAACCAAATTCCCATCGGAGACGTTGACAAAGTTAACTTCAAAAACTCTGAAACAGATCGGAAGCAATGGGAGGAACCTCTTTGAAGCTAATCAGAGGTGAAGGGAAATTGCTCTGCAATTCAATCATAAAAATTAATTGGAGTTATGCTGATGGAATCAACGAACTTAATAGAAATACCTTCGATGGACTCGAAGGTCTTGAGAAGAACTTTGTTGAAGCTCATCGAAGGTCTTGAAAGGAAATCTGCCTAGTTTCCTCGGAGGAGATGAGGAGAACGTTTCTGAATTCATTGGTGAACATGAGAGAATTTTTTTTGATAAACACCTCTTGCATCTCAAAATCCTCTTTGTTGCAACTCCTTCTAAGTATGTTGTTGAATGTGGAGGTTGTAAGACATGGAATCTTTCTCTGATCCAAGTGAAGGAATAACAATTGTAGAATTAAAATGGTTCACATAAAAAAACGTAACCCTAAAAATTACGCTTTAATGGAATCATTGCTTGCAACTAAACAATTATGGAATACTTATGCAAAATCGTGCAGGGGCACCAATAACATTGAGCTCAACAATATATGATGCTCATATTCATGAACATATAAAATAACTATTCCAGCATGTGGAAACAAATTCGAGAATAAACGGTTCACTTAGGTTTGTTTATCATAATGGCAAAGCACGGTTATAGATAGGAAGCAACCAAACAACAAATGTTGGTAAACGAAATTCCAAGACGAAAAATAGTGAAAAACACTAAAATAGAAAAAACAAAACACCCAAAAAAAAATTTCAAGGCATTTCCCCGACCCCTGTCAGCTCGAGGTTAGCATCCAAAGTTGAATTATTTTCATAATTGGGGGGTGGGGGGGATCCTATCGCCCCCTAGGACCCCCCCTCAGGAAGTTCCCTGTTATCCCCCATTCCTAGGGATAAATAAGGAGATGATGTCTCGAGGCGTTGATGTTGCAAACATGGAGTACAGAGAGATGGATCAACCGACAATGCCCACCGACCAATAGGAAGAGCCCCACATAACACCACTAATCACCTTATGATCAATGGTTGCACCATTCATAACACCAGATTGGATCATAGAGGAAAATAGGTCTTGCTCCATGAGGTAATGAGTTTGGTGTTGTGGTAAGTGTCATATTAATAAATTAAACATTTGAATATGTTGAAAAGGGTCCTTGATTTTGAAATTTTTTTTCTTGGAAATTATGCTCTTTACCTTATTTCACCTTGGTGGTTGACATTTTTGTCATATAGAGAAACAACAATCATCAATACAAGGACGTGATCATCAACACGCTTATGCACCAACAAAGAACCAGAAAGGAAACCAATCCAGAGGTGCATGGAGGCCTAACAACACTACAAGATGACATCAGGCTAGAGAACCAATGCCATGGAAACATCAACATGATGTGGATCAAGATCAGGGTGGAAAGGCATCAGTTGGACATCATGTTCAGCTTCAATTAGGATGGATAGATGTTTGTACTTGTTACTAGTTGGCTACATTGTTTAGCCAATCATATTGTATGGTTTCCTCATGTATTTCGAGGATGAAACATGTGAAGGGGGATGGAATGTAGTATACCTAGGGAGGTAATATGGGGTATCTAGTGAGGTAATATGGGCTACCCAATGAGAATGTGGTTATGTATATTCAATGTAAAGTGGACTAGGTCCAGTATATTATTAAATAAGACACATTATGGTAGTTAGATATAATAAATAGGCTTTCTAGAAGATTCCTTCTCTAGAATGTTCCTAGAATATAAAGAATATTATATAAAGAAGTGTAAGCAATACATTGAAGCATAGTGAGGAACATTGTTATTGTACAAACAATGATTGCTTGAGGAGTTTTATCCTTCCATAAGGATTAATATATGGTCTTACCCTACCTCAAGGGTTTTCTCTATTTCTTGTGTTCAATATTTGGTGAATGGTTTGGATTATTCTTCTTGAGATTCTTAGTTATTTCTAAAGTATATTTGCATATCTATTCAGATACTTAACACACTACTTTTTGATAAGTTTCCCTCTCCCGTCCCCAATGTACCAACTGATGGATGTCAACCCCTCATCGTCATCGAGCACATCGGTGATGATATTCTTCATCTCGTTGTTGTTCACCCGGTCAACGAGGCCCACCCTTTTGGCAATATTCGCCTTCGTTTTGAGACCTATCTTATCCTCCTCCCAGCTCGAATCCTTCTTACTACACCTGCTAGTCAGTCTCCTAACATTTCCAATGAAAAATATCTCCATGCCTAATTAGATAGATAATCATTGATTTCCTATCTCACATGATCAATTTCATGATCACAATTATGATAGATCTATTTGTATCGCCAAAAACTTGCATTCGTGTACCACATCAGCTTGTTTACTTTGTGTTTCTTGGTTCTATGGCTAAACCGTGATTGTGAAAGTATCTTGTAGAATCATATGGGTTAACCACATCACATGTTGGTATTGCGCTGGCTTCGAAATGCACCTCGTCAAAAGTTTGGCTCTTTCAGCTCCTAGAAGATACTAAGCACTCCTTACATCAGATAGTTATTTTTGTGGGTTTATAATTCTACATTACCGACACATAATTGTAGCATAAATGGATTAACTAATAGTTTATACATCATAGATGACACAAGAACTTACATAATCAATTTTGGGTGAAGCAACATCAAAAGAAGGACCTGTTATTTCATTAAAAAATGTATTTGAGAAAAAAATTTCGACATCCATCAAAATAAACTTTTACTCCCAAAAATAGGTCAATCGTATGATTTTCACCATTACAATTCCAATGCAACTCATGGAATCAGAATCTGACTCCCAAAAGTACTAGAATGGATTATCTAGGGTTTTCTTGCCTGAACCAACCTCGTCAGTCATTATACATGTGAGATGCTTGTATAGAACACTTAGTAGGATTTCTAGAATCCTCTCTCCGTGTTCTTCATGACTCAAAATATGGCTCCCAAATCAAAGGTCATATGAGAAAGTTATGAGGGTTTGAAATGCCCGACATAAGACTTAATGGTTTCGCCTCCACCAAAAATAAAATTCCCCTCGTAATATCTTTAGAAAATTGATTTAAAGTTAACCTTTTAAGTTTAAATAATTTGAATTTACTCTAAATAAAAATTATTTTGGTTTAAAATGGTTTAACAAATAAAAATAATGTTTTGCCAAAGATTATGTTAAAAAGGGTATAAATCATATATATCAAAGAGTAGGTTTTGACGTTTTAAGAACTCTACTTGCTCTCCTTTTAACCTAATCTTCCCCTACACATAAAATGAAAAAATAGCTAAACGAAGAAGGATTGTTGACTAAACCAACTTCCCATCGGAGAGGTTGATAAAGTTAACTTTAGCAACTCTAAAACAGATCAGAAGCAATGGGAGGAACCTCTCCTAAGCTAATTGGAGGCGAAGGGAAAGTGCTCTGCAATTTAATCATAAAAATTAATTGGAAGTATGTCCACAGAATTGACGAACTTAATAGAAATACCTCCAATGGAATCAAAGGTATTGAGAATAACTTTGTTGAATCTCATCGGAGGTCTTGAAATAAAATATGCCTAATGTCCTCAGAGGAGATGAGAAGAATGTTCTCGAAGTCATCTGTGAACATGAAAGAAACTTCTATGATAAACACCTCTTGCATCTCAAAATCGTCTTTGTTGCAGCGCCTTCTAAGTATGTGGCTGAATGTGGAGGCTGTAAGACATGGAATCTTGCTTCGATCCAAGTGAAGGAGTAGCAAGTGTATAATTAAAATGGTTCACATTAAAAAACCTAACCCTAAAAACTACGCTTCAATGGCATCATTACTTGCAACTAAAAAATTGTGGAATAATTATGTAAAATCGTGCAGGGGCACCGATAGCATTGAGCTCAACAATATACGATGCTCATATTCACGAACATATAAAATAACTATTCCAACCTGTGGAAACAAATTCGAGAATAAATGGTTAACTTTGGTTTGTTTATCATAATGGAAAAGCATGGTTATAGATAGGAAGCAGCCGAACAACAAATGTTGGAAAATGAAATTCCAAGACTATACATTGTTTAGCCAATCATATTGTATGGTTTCCTCACGTATTTCAAGGATGAAACATGTGAAGGGGGATGGAATGTAGTATTCCTAAGGAGTTAATATGGGGTACCTAGTGAGGTAATATGGGGTATCCAATGAAAATGTGGTTATGTATATTCAATGTAAAGTAGACTAGGTTACTTATATTATTAAATAAGACCCATTATGGTATTTAGATATAATAAATAGGCTTTCTAGAAGATTCCTTCTCTAGAATGTTCCTAGAAGATAAAGAATGTTATATAAAGAAGTGTAAGCAATGTATTGAAGCATAGTGAGGAACATTGTTATTGTACAAGCAATGATTGCTTGAGGGATTTTGTCCTTCCATAAGGATTAATATATGGTCTTACCCTACCTCAAGGGTTTTCTCTATTTCTTGTGTTCAATATTCGGTGAATGGTTTGGATTATTCTTGTTGATATTCTTGTTTAAGTCTGAAGTATATTTGCATATCTATTCGAGTACTTAACACACTACTTGTTGATAAGTTTCCCTCTCTCCTCCCTGATGCACCAAAAGAAAATTTTCAACCCCTCATCGTCATCAAGCACATCGACGATGATATTATTCCTTTTGTTGATGCTGACCCGGTCAGCGAGGCCCACCCTTTCGACGATATTCTCCTTCATCTTGAGACCTATCTTATCCTCCTACCAACTCAAATCCTTCTTACTGCGTCCGTTAGTCAGTCTCCTAACATTTCCAATGAAAAATCTCTCCACGCCTAATTAGATAGCTAATCATTGATTTCCTATCTCGCCTGATCAATTTCATGAACACACTTGTGATAGATCTATTTGTATCTCCAACAACCTGCATTTGTGTACCACATCAGCTTGTTTACTTTGCGTTTCTTAGTTCTATGGCTAAAATGTGATTATGAAAGTGTCTTCTAGCATCATATGGGTTAACCACATCACATGTTGGTATTGCGCTCACTTTGAAATGCACCTCGATAGAAATTTGGTTCTTTCAGCTCCTAGAAGGTACTGAAACATAACCAAAAACCATAGCATAAATAGCTATTTTTTTGGGTTTATAATTCTACGCTACTGAAACATAACCATAGCATAAATGGATTAATTAATATTTTATACATCATAGATGACACAAGAACTTACAAAATCAATTTTGGGTGAAGCAACATCGAAAGAGGGACTCGGTCTTTCATTAAAAAATGTATTTGAGCATAATTTTTCGACATCCATCAAAACGAATTTGTACTCGCAAAAATAGGTCAATCGTATGCTTTTCACCATTACAATTCCAACGCAACTCACATAATCAGAATCCGATTCCCAAAAGTACCAGAATAGATTACCTAGAGTTTTCTCGCCCGAACCGACCTCGTCAGTCGTTATACAGTGAGATGTTTGTATGGAACGCTTAGTAGGCTTTCCAGAAGTGTCTCTCTGTCTTCTTCATGACTCAAAAGATGGTTCCCAAATTAGAGGTCATATGAGAAAGTTATAAGGGTTTGAAATGTCCGGCATAAGACTTAATGGTTCTCGCCTCCACCAAAAATAAAATGCCTCTCGTAATAATTTTATGTTTAGAAAATTGATTTACAGTTAACCTTTTAAATTTAAATAATTTGAGTTTACTCTAAGTAAAATTTATTTTGGTTTAAAATGGTTTAACAAATAAAATTAATGTTTTGCCAAAAATTATGTTAAAAAGGGTATAAATCATATATATCAAAGAGTAGGTTTTGACATTGTAAGAAGCTCTACTTACTCTCCTTTTAACCTAATCTTCCCCTGCACATAAAATAAAAAAATAGCTAAGCGAAGAAGGATCGTTGACCAAACCAACTTCCCATCGGAGAGGTTGGCAAAGTTGAAGAGATCAGAACCAAATGAACACACAGTAATGAACAAACACAAATTGTATTGCTCAATTATCAACACGATTACATTTGCTTCGTATTTATAGAGGCTTTGGAAGACTCTGGAGAATCCAGAGAGTTCTCGCACCAGAAATATCTGGAAGCATCGGTGGATGTCGGTGGAGAAGAGTCTCGAAGTCTGGTGGTTGTTGGTAGGTAGAAATTAATACCTCCAACACTCCCCCCTAATTTCTACTACTAATTACATTTTACATCAATATTTATAATGCCCAATGCTTCTCTCAAATAATAAAATTGGTCTTGTGCTAAAGCCTTTGTAAATATGTTTGCAAGTTTCTCCTTTGATCTGCAATGTCTCCTCCTTAATGAATACATGTCTTGGTTAGGTCTTTATCTGAGTCATGTCATCATCTTCAGTTTCTATCTTCATATGGTTGGGCTTCCTTCAATTTGCTACTTTATTTTACTAGCTTCCCCTCATCATAAATCACCTTGGGATTTTGCGGCTTATCCATAACAATTACACTGCTTAGGAACCATCACACCAAGTGGTTTCTAGTTGACCACAAACTTTGCTTACTGGTGGTTTTGGTTGACCATGAACCTTGCATGATGAGGAAATTGATTTACACAACACACACTCACTTGAGTTTCATCCTCAAACATTTTTTTGCTTCTTCTTTGTACCTGCATAACATTGATTAATGCTCGAACTTGTGTATCTTCCTTTTGCACCTGCAAACGATTGATCATTGATGTCCATATAAAAAGAAATTCATCTACCGAGATACATGGGTACCATCTGTTGTACTTGCCAGTTCTCTAGGTATCATTTTCACGTACATGGTTCATCAATACGTTAGACTCCTTTAGTCATAACTTGGTCCCAACCAACTCACACTCTGACATTACTTAATCTCACATTCCTCCCTTTAATCAAAGATCTAAATTCTTCATTCACCATCAAACTTAAACACGAGTACACCTACCACCCTCATACCTACCTAGTGGTTAATTCCACAGCTTGATGCCACATCCACTCTATGCATAAGAGGGATACACACTACATGATCACACTAATCCATGTAGGCCTAACTCAACAGGGCTTACTAAACACCTGGGGAATATAGCTTGCCTTGCCTATGGCTAAGCTTTACAACTTTGGACCAAAAACCTCTAGGGTGTCGGGTACTACCGATCATGCACCCCCTACAACATATATGCATCATTTCATCTCAACTACAAAAAATTCCACATTATTTACTAATGCCCAACAAATTACAAGCCCACTACATATGTCCATTTACATCTCATCATTAAGCATTACATAACTTCATCTGGAGTCTTCTTTGTTCTTTACTTCTTCCAACAAGAGTCTTTTCACCATCCATTTTTTGTCTTCTATCACCCTTTGTCTACTACATCATGAGTCTATCTTTTATTGTTTTACACTACTTCTTGCATCTTGTTTTTCCTTCCAATATACTTTATGGATATGTTTCTTGTTGAATTTGATCAAGATCCAACAAGACAACCTATGACAATGGATTGGCAAACTTAATTGACGCACCACGAACTCGACTCTTACCTTTTACAACTTGACTTTTAACTTTTACAACTTGACTCTCACCTTTTTATATGGACATCACCTTTTACAACTTGACTCAATGACCATTCCAAACACTTTCAACAATGCATTTCACTTCAACCATATTACAATTACAAAATGAAGCTCTCACCTTACCAAAACATGGAAGACATTTACACCACTTTACTCAACTCCCTTGGGAAGCTGAAACACACATGACCACATTTAACACAACAACGCCTCTTCATATCTCTTTAAAAAAATACTTCACTCATGCTATTTCTTTTTTTCAAGACCCTTGTAATTTCCATTAAAGTGACTTTGATTTCAATATTCTCCATTCTTATCCTCACAAACTCTTCCGTCACATATGGCATTCCATGCTTGTAACATTTAAAAGGTAAGATTAACTTGCCTCTTTTAATAACCAGCAGAGCATGTAAATGGCGAGGATGGTGATGTTGGCATCATCTTCAATCCAGCCGATGGCTTTGCGTTCTTCCACAGATGTTCTGCCGACATTCAATTTCAGACAAACAAATAGTACGAGTGTTTGAACCGCATTAAGGCCTGGTGCTTTATCTCGCAGGCTTACCCTGGTGCATTTCAGAGCTGGTTTTCAGCAGGCAAGATTCTTTGGAATCAGAACATCAAATAATTTGAGGGCACGACACTCATGAAGGCTCGACATTTCCCCCTTGCACAACTCAGTCCCCATATGTCTTACAGAATGCAACTTCCATCTTGCAGTTTCTCTTTGACTACAGGAGTTGCTTCAACGACGATGGAAGGAGTGAAGGCGACTTCTCTGCCCACAGAAACGCTCCCTTGTCTTTGTCCTCGCTAACCACAACGACGACATCTACTATCTTAATATTTAAAACCAGGACTGAGGAAATCAACGGCAATGTAAAACAATAAAAGACAAGGGTCTTGGTGAACGGTTTCAAGGCCGGAGGGACCTTCAAACACTGCTTCAATACCTTCCGCTGCCTCTGGATGTGAACAATCTTCGGCCCTTCTTTTTAGCTGCAGTTGGAGCCTTAACCCCTCTCTTCGGAGCCATTGCTAGAATCGATATGCTCCCTCGCTATACTTCACTTTGCTAGCTGACCTACGAACTCCTTCCACGCGCACGGCCCTGCCGTCTCTCTATTCGCCTGGCCACATTCGGACATCATTCCATTCGACATACATGCTCACTCTGTTGCATTACAGACGCCCAACGGATATTCACAACCCAACTCAGGCACTGCACAAACTCTTTTCTCAGGGACGAAGACTCTCCTCTCAGGATCCTGGGCCCTCCCGTGAGGGAGTGAGAGCAGTCCTGTGATCTGATACCAAATGAAGAGATCAGAACCAAATGAACACACAGTAATGAACAAATACAAATTGTATTGTTCAATTATCAACACGATTACATTTGCCTCGTATTTATAAAGGCTTTGGAAGACTCTGGAGAATCCAGAAAGTTCGCGCAGCGGAAATATCTGGAAGCATCGATGGATGTGGGTGGAGAAGAGTCTAGAAATCTGGTCGTTGATCATTGTTGTTGATCATTGTTGGTAGGTAGAAATTAATACCTCCAACAAAAGTTAACTTCAACAACTATGAAACACATTGGAAGCAATGGGAGGAACCTCCCCAAAGCTAATCGGAGGCGAAGGGAAAGTTCTCTGCAAGTCAATCATAAAACTTAATTGGAAGTATGCCGACGGAATCACGAACTTAATAGAAATACCTCCGATGGACTCGAAGGTCTTGAGAAGAACTTTGTTGAAGCTCATTGGAGGTCTTGAAAGGAAATCTGCCTAATGTCCTTGGAGGATATGAGAAGAACGTTTCTGAAGTCATCGGTGAACATGAAAAAAACTTCTCTTATAAACACCTCTTGCATCTCAAAATCGTCTTTGTTGCAGCTCCTTCTAAGTATGTGGCTGAATGTGGAGGTTGTAAGACATGAAATCTTGCTCTGATCCAATCGAAGGAATAGCAAGTGCAGAATTAAAATGGTTCAATGGCATCATTGCTACACTACCTAACCCTAAAAACTACACTTCAATGGCATCATTGCTTGCAACTAAGCAATTGTGGAATACTTATGCAAAATCGTGCAGGGGCGCCGATAGCATTGAGCTCAGTAATATACAATGCTCATATTCACGAGCAGATAAAATAACTATTCCAACCTGTGGAAACAAATTCGAGAATAAACGGTTCACTTCGGTTTGTTTATCATAATGGTAAAGCACGGTTATAGACAGGAAGAGGTCGAACAACAAATGTTGGCAAACGAAATTCCAAGACTATACGTCAGCCAGATTTGTGTCAAATTCACCTCTGAAATAAATACCATGTAAAGGTTGTCTGTATCATAAATTCCAGAGAACAAACCCCAACATTGTGAACTCCATAGTGTGAACTCCAGCGATGAGAGTGGAGGAGTTAGCATGAACTCCAGTGATGAGAGCAAAGCAATTGTGGTCATGAGCACTGGGATATTCAAAAGTAATGCATGGAACAATGTTGGTTCATATCGGAGGACTTGCGAGGAACAGTGTTGATTCTCAGGTCTCATCGAAAGTGGGGATCAAAAACTCTTGCACCTCACATTATGAAAATTTTCAACAACATCATTCAGCAGGGATTTCCTACAGATTGGACAACGAGCCTAGCAATACCACTTTTCAAGAGTGGGGATGTCAACAATCCCTCCAACTATAGGACCATAATGATAAACCCTTTGTTTGCGAAGTTATTTGGAAGTATGATAGAAAATAGAATCAGCAAGTGGGCGGAAGAAGGGGATAAGCGTGCTAAAGGGCAAGCAGGTTTCAGACCTAAACACTCAACAATTGATCACAGTATAACTCTAAGGCACATCATTGAAAAAGTGTGGGAGAAAAAAGAGGAA